>CM059205.1:1906712-2191712 GCA_030347435.1 Clarias fuscus | reverse complement strand
AGTCTGAAGCGGTTATGTTTTGGCTCACACGGCTGCGTCACGTTACCACCTCGGGCCAGAGTCACGCCGTCCGCACGGATCAAACGCCTTACTTGTTGACACTCACTTTTTAGTCCCATTGAGCATCAATTAAACATTGGTTTTGTCGTCATCAACAGTTTTGATTTGCAGTCATACTGTGTGTTAGGCAGCGGGACGTTCAGAATAAACACCAATTACAGCCACCACTTGCACATTACCGGAACTCGGCTGAGATTGATTCCACCATCCCCCTTCCGGTCCTGACCTCCCTCCAAGCCATTTCCAAATGTTTGGGCCATTAAAGGAGTTCCTGGGAGGCCGACATGTCAAACAGGAAGGATCATGGATCAGGTCTCCTGAGAAGAATCAATCTATGATTAAATATACTGTATATATATATATATTTTTTTTTTCTTTTTTCTGCATCAGCCTGTAGTCTGATATTCAAAGGACAAATTCCGTCTTGTATCATTCGTCAGCGAAAGCACACCTGATGCTCGGCGAGCCAGAAACCAGATGAATCAGGTGTATATTTTTGCAGGGATGCATGAAAAAATGTGTAGTGTTGGGGCTATTTAGTGCCCGGAGCTGAACATCAGTGTTTTAGTGAACTTAAAAAAAAAAAATGTAAAAAAAAGCACGACGTCGGCACAATTTCGCCTCTCAACGAGAGAAAAGCCTCTAAAAATGACAAAAGCCAGCGAAACATGAGAGCCTTGACACAAGGCATGACCTCAGAAAGTCTGGACTCAGGTGGAAATGCAGTGCAGCGACATTTTATTTTGCATGTTGTCCTTTAAATGCAGCCTGATTCGTTTTAAGAGACGAGGTGTTGGAGAATTAGCCGCTGCGTATTATGTTGCACGTATTTATTTATTCATTCATTTGGCAGAGACGTGCAAGTGAGGCAGAATCTCACAACCTTCCTGTCACACAGGTACTAAGCTGCTGCTAATAATCTTTATTCTCACATCATTGTACCTCCGGACATTACAGCTCACGCTGCGTTAGGTTAAATGAAGGAGAGGGAAATGAAATGATTAGGAAAAAGAATACGAATATCATGACCTCATCAGACCGGTTACAAAAAAAAAAAAAAAAGGACATAAAATATATGGAGAGAATTTTATAAATAAGAAAAATATTATCTGGGGGATGTGGCAGACAAATAGGCCACGCCTCTTTTATTATGATTTATAGACACATAAGCCACACTATAATTGACAGATATGTAGGCCACGCCTCCTTCATTAAGCTTTAGATTAAGATTAAGACAGTTAATGGAAAGGAGGTGTTTTCTATGTGGCAATCAAGGTGTGGCATTTCTGTCACTGAAAAAGTGAAGAAGAAGGCGTGGCCTGTGTGCCTGTTAGTCCTTAAAGTAGGCGTGGCTACTGTAACTTTCAATTCCACTGAAGGAGGTCAATCGTAATAGAGGAGGTGTGGCCTACACGTCTGTCAATCATAATGTGGCCTACTGTATGTGTCTGTCAATCATAATGAAGGGGTGTGGTCTGTGTGGCTATCAATCATAATGAAGGAGGTGGGGCCTATGTGTCTGTCAATTTATGATGACAGAGGTGTGCAATATGTTTCAGTCAATCAAAAGGAATTGACACCGCCTATTGTGTGTCAATCATAATGAAGGTAGCATGGCCAATGTGTCTATTAATCATAATGAAGGGGGTGGGGCCTATGTACCTATAAATCATAATGATGGAGGTGTGGCCTATCTGTCTAAGTCATAATGAAGGGGGTGTGGCCTATGTGTCTATCAATTATAATGAAGTGGGCATGGTCTATGTGTCTATAAATCCTAATGAAGGGGGTGTGGCCTATGTGTCTGTCAATTATAATGAAGTGGGCATGGTCTTTGTGTCTGTAAATCATAATGAGGGTGTGGCCTAAATGACTGTCAATCATAATGAAGTGGGCATGGCCTGCGTGTCTGTCAAACACAATGAAGGGGGTGTGGCCTATGTGTCTGTCAAACACAATGAAGGGGGTGTGGCCTATGTGTCGGTCAATTATAATGAAGTGGACACGGTCTATGTGTCTATAAATCCTAATGAAGGGGGTGTGGCCTATGTGTCTGTCAATTATAATGAAGTGGGCATGGTCTTTGTGTCTGTAAATCATAATGAGGGTGTGGCCTAAATGACTGTCAATCATAATGAAGTGGGCATGGCCTGCGTGTCTGTCAAACACAATGAAGGGGGTGTGGCCTATGTGTCGGTCAATTATAATGAAGTGGGCATGGTCTTTGTGTCTTAAATCATAATGAGGGTGTGGCCTACATGACTGTCAATTATAATGAAGTGGACACGGTCTATGTGTCTATAAATCCTAATGAAGGGGGTGTGGCCTATGTGTCTGTCAAACACAATGAAGGGGGTGTGGCCTATGTGTCGGTCAATTATAATGAAGTGGACACGGTCTATGTGTCTATAAATCCTAATGAAGGGGGTGTGGCCTATGTGTCTGTCAATTATAATGAAGTGGGCATGGTCTTTGTGTCTGTAAATCATAATGAGGGTGTGGCCTAAATGACTGTCAATCATAATGAAGTGGGCATGGCCTGCGTGTCTGTCAAACACAATGAAGGGGGTGTGGCCTATGTGTCGGTCAATTATAATGAAGTGGGCATGGTCTTTGTGTCTTAAATCATAATGAGGGTGTGGCCTACATGACTGTCAATCATAATGAAGTGGGCATGGCCTATGTGTCTGTCAATTATAATGAAGTGGGCATGGTCTTTGTGTCTGTAAATCATAATGAGGGTGTGGCCTACATGACTGTCAATCATAATGAAGTGGGCATGGCCTGCGTGTCTGTCAAACGCAATGAAGGGGGTGTGGCCTATGTGTCGGTCAATTATAATGAAGTGGGCATGGTCTATGTGTCTATAAATCCTAATGATGGGGGTGTGGCCTATGTGTCTGTCAATTATAATGAAGTGGGCATGGTCTTTGTGTCTTAAATCATAATGAGGGTGTGGCCTACAGGACTGTCAATCATAATGAAGTGGGCATGGCCTATGTGTTTATAAATCATAATCATGGGGTGTGACTGTGTTTCTGCCAGTCATAATGAAGAGGGTGTGCCCTATGCATCAATCATAATTCTAGGGGTGTGGAATAAGTGTCTGTCAATCATAATGAAGTGGGCATGACCTACGTGTCTGTCAATCATAGTGAAGGATGTGTGGCCTATGTGTCTATAACGCATAATGAAGAGGGCGTGCCTGCACTTAACTACACTTACATGCCTACACTACACTACACTACACTACACTACACTACACTACACTACATTACTCTTGATGTTAAATACCAGAGGAGCTGTGGGTGTTACAGCCCATACATCATTTATAATCAAGGGGGTGTTTTAGTCTGTCACTAAGCATTATTAATCATCAGCAAGGAAGGAGGGTCTCTCATTCTCAATGAAGTAGGCGTGGCTTAATAAACAGGCTAAAGCATGAAATCTCTAATTATATTACAGTGTAGTGCAAAAAAAAAATCTGTTAATGTAAAAACCTACAGTAAATGATTCAAAAGTTTTTACCCTTCATCCTGAATGGGATATAAATATTCTTTAATAATGTTTTAGCACTGGCTTCACTTTTTTCATATCCTCAGAGTAGCTTTTTTTAATATGCTTTTCCCTCGTCTCATTCACTTTCTTCCTCTTCTTCTTCTTCTGCGCTTTATATCCTTGCATTCTTTTAAAACTTTTTTTTTTTTTCATGCCGGTTTTATTTTAAAAGCATTAAAATGACTCTTAAATGCAGAATTGTGTAAAATCGAGGCACATTTTCCCTTTTTGTCATACAGCATGGCGAGCACATGGCGTCCAGCGTATATCATAAACCTTATGTGAGATCTCGTCTACTGCTGAGAAATGGCAGAAAATCAAATAGCAATAACATAAAAGCAGCGCCGGTATGAGCAGGTGTGTCGAACCCTTCACTTGATAGTGTACATGACAACAGGAGATTGTTACTATTTTCAGTCTGTTAGAGATTTCCGTGCACGTTGATGGAAAATACGGTTTACTTCAAACCCGTGGTCGACCTGAGGAACGGCACGGAGCACCAGATCCTCATCGCGCTGCTCGATATCTGTCGACTCTCATCTGGCGAGAGTCTTTACACCGCTCTGATCAGAAGCATTAGAGTCAGGTGTGAAATAATGTCTCCAGACAGACCGTGCTGGATGTTGATTTATCTCAGACGAGGCGCTGTGAAAGTGCCGTTCCGCCAAACGGTGAATTGTAGCAATCGATGCTTTTCAATAGATTTATGACGGAATACAATAGTGGAAGCAGCACCCTGCCTGTCAAACGTCGTCCTCTGACACGACGCCGCATCAAACCATCAGTCTAACGAGTCCGGCTGTAAAGAAAAGACGACGCTTGTAATAAGCGCGATAAAAAGCAGAACTTTGGATTTTAAGCAGCATTTAAAGTCGCGTTAGAATCGCCAAAAAAACATATATTTATGCATCAAGTCAATGAATATTTCCATCCTGAGGACTTGAATGAAATTTAGTGCATGATGAAAGACTTTTATTATTAATTGAGGAGAAGAAAAAAAAAGGTATGTTTATATGTTAATTTGTGATAGAGGACATAGTGGAGACAAGGAAAAACACGTCTTTCAATTTTACATTTGAATAAAATGAAATAAAAAAAGGAATAAAAGTAAATAAATACATTTATTTTTATTTACCTTTATTTAACCAGGCGGAATAAGTGGAAATATAAAGAGATTTACAGGACTTACATGGTTCGTTCATCTCAACTCTATGGCGACAGGAAGCGTTTAAAACTTCCTTCACTGATGTCCTGGTTAGAAGAAGAAGGATAGTTGCTGGTGGAGCTAATCAAACTAATCTCTTGGCGGTTATTGGTGTTTGTGGAACTGTTGTACTGTATATCACACTGGAGATCGTGCCGTCGTGCTGTATATCAGCATGGCTGAGTGCTTCTATTCAGCACAACAGCACTCCCTCTCATGTGACATCGTTCAGTTCTATACCCTGTTGAATAACGAGTCTGGAAGCCAGATTCCCCTTTCAGAGAGACAAGCATCTAAACAAGGCATGATGTAAATACTAGTGTCTGACACGGAGCAGATATTGATCACAAACCAAACCACCCACGCTGTGTATTAAATGAAAACTTGGCCAAAAAAATAAATAAAATGTTACAAAATACAATACAATCCAAACGTAATTTCCGATCTACCCTGTTAATCGAGGCTAGCGAGGAGCCGCGCGCTTCCTGGGTGGAAAATGAATTCTGAGTCAGCCCGCTGGAGATTAAAAAGGTGGAGAGGATGAATAATGATGGAGGGAAAAGCAGCGAGAGAGAGAGAGAGAGAGAGAGAGAGAGAGAGAAGTGGTGACTCATCAATACTCCCAGCCGAGAACGTGTCGGCATGAAGCACCGCGTCTGAAACGCCTCGCTAATGGGAATGTTTTTCTTAGTTTTCGGTCGACTATCAGAGATGAATGTCTGAGGAGGACGCTCCTGACACCGGCTGCAGCTTCATTTCATTTAGAAAAAGGGGCTCGGAACGTCGTTGCCTTTGTCCCTTTAGCCTATCATGCTGTACAGACTCTGATGACTTCGATGTGCGCGTGACTTTAATTATACGCGGACACGGACGTCTTTCATGTGACGATAAAATAAAACAGGTGCACATAAATGAGTTGCCATTATCACGGACGCTTTCTGTTCACTTCTTCTCGGCTCGTCTTCTGAGAAACGTCTTCATGATGTTTGAGGATTTTTTGAGATAAATTTATCTACAGTATACATGGATAGTACAATATCAAACTGTATATTGAACTATTCTAGATATACACTAGATATACATACTGCATATACACAGACACACACACACACACACACACACAGAGCGCAGGGCTGCGGGTGTCGACTGCACATTACATCAGTAATTATTTACGACACCAGAGAGGCAGCGGGACGCAGCGAGTCATCTGTCATGTTTTCAGCATTTTGAAAGCTCTACATTGTTCAGCCTGCACAAACAAGAAACTTCCAGAAACGAATCAGTCTTCTCGTTATAGTTTCCGCTGTTTAGGCGGCTCCGTTTCCGCTAGCGCTCGGAGAAACAAGCAGAACGACAGAAATCCATGCGACTACTCCGAGAGATTCGTGTAGGCCATCGGTGGCTCAGGGTTCGATTCCCAGCCACTGGACGCGGTGCCGGTCCCAAGCCCGGGTAAATTGGGAGGGCTGCGTCATTAACGGCATCGGGCGTAACCCCTGTGCGAAGCTTGTGTGCGGATCGGATGGCGACCCCGACAGGAACAGCCGCAAGACCAAGTGACTTGTGTGTTCATGTTTAGTACACAAAGTTAATTTCGAGATTCGACAGATGACGTTAAATCGACGTGCCGAAAATTGCTTCCGGCATTAAAGCGACAGGTGTTATATTCTGACAACATTTGAAACATGTCACTACCGACGTGTCAGGAAATGTTACCTCCGATAAAACTGGTCCATATTTTTGCATTCAAAGCTACAGGTCGAGGATAAATCGAGAAAGCAGCGCAGACTGATGTTAAAACTTTGCTTGAACGTTACAATTCTGGCAGGGTAGCAAAAAATGATGGAACACCAGACGGAGCGCACTGTGGTCGTCCCCGTGAACATTCAGCGAGTGGAGTGCCTGGTCCTTGAAAACCAACGGATGACCTGTCGCCATCTTAAAGAAGAGACGCATCTGTGTGTGTGTGTGTGTGTGTGTGTGTGTGAGAACTGTACACACAATCATTCACCACTTGCACGTTACAGGAACTCAGCTTTGAGTTATTGCCACGCCCCCTGTACAGTCCTGACCTCGTTCCAAGCCGGTTCCTGGAGGGCGGGCGTTTCAGATATGAAGCAGGCGGTCCGATCATAACTCAGACATAATGGGAAAACCTTCTACCTTGATGGTGTCCAAGCGCTAGTGAGACACTGGGATAAGTGCATTAGTGCAGCAGGTTTGTTTTGTTGCAAAGCAAATCTTCTACTATAGGAAGGCATTTGATTTCTGCAGTATTGTTGTTAAAGTGTCTCTCTGCAGATCTTCAGGTCCCTAAGGTTACCAGCTTTTGGAAACCAGTACTGTCTCCTGTACGCTTAGTGGAATCGCCCTGACTCCACTAAATACAGGAAGGACGATTGCGGCGCGTTTCCTTTGCTCATCGTTCTCCGTGTCATCGTTCTCAGGTCGTCCTGCAGCTCATTTTCGAGACGCGAATCGTAATCCGTTTCCACTCGCATGTCTTTTAAAGTCTTTACCTTGTGCCGTGACCGAATCGAGTATGAGGTGTATGAGGTGTGAGCAATATGCCGACAGAACCTATCCTGTCACATACTGATTTCGGTGAGGAGATGCTTATTTAACATTTTTGGCCGGAGTCCCAGTAACAGTGCTCTGTAAACACAAACAGCTCCGCTCGGCATCGAGTCAAGCCGCATCACACGATCACCCGCGGTTGATTATTTGCTTAAAATAGCGCACCGCTAAGTGTTTTACCGTTTATTTAACATCTTCGGTGAAGTACTGAACAATGAAAATGGTGCAAAATGATGAAGCCTGTTTAAGCAGGCAGTGTTTAACGTTCTGGTGCTTGCTCCTGTGAGTCACGGCCACTGACGATATCTGAAATGTCTTAAATAGGTTTACTACGTCGGGATTTATCGCCCAGCTCGGATCTCCAGCACTTAAAGCGACTACAAATACCAATTTTCCTGAGCATGTTTTTATTCCTCCTTTCTTCTAATTCCTCTGACCCGCTGGCCCGTCAGCTCGAGCACTAAAACTAAAAGCCGTTTTCATCGCCTGGCCGCTCTCCACCATATATACGAGCCTGGTAAGCCACATTTTTTAACTCCGTCTTGAAAGCTGCCCGCACGGGTGGAATTCTTTATCCACTGGAGTATACGGTGGCCCTGAAGTACGCGCACACACACACACACACACACACAATCTCTATCATCGCTCTCTGGTGCTTCTGTGTTCCCCCAGCCTGTCCCCGCTACTGGCTGCGTCCATATGTAGCAAGTCGAGCCCCCGTGGAGGCGCGCCGGTGAGAACAGATGTGAGAGAAGGCCGGATTCGAGCCCATGTGTGAAGCTTTTTGTGCTCTTGCATAATCAAATCGTTTTTTTTTTTTTCTTTCTTTCTTCCCTTTACAGTCTTGCTGTAGAAATGTTGTATACAGTCCTTTTGTTGTTGATTTCATCAGTGTGGTTGAGGATTTGTTTGCTCTGAGATCAATGCGTTATTAAAAGAAGAAAAATCGATGCGGCTTTGAATCCGTGGAAAATCTTAGATCTAGACAGAGAGCGTATGTAATTACACGGCCGCTCGAAGGAGAACAAGAATGTCTCGAGTGGCAGGGAACTGTTCTGGACCGAGACGCTGTCCTGACACATGCTGTGAATTCTCTTTGTGTTACTCTTCCATTTAATATAGCTCCACTAACATTAGTCATCTAATGTTACCTTAAAGCCTATTACATAGATACTGTATATATATATATATATATATATATATATATATATATATATATATTAAAACCAAGTATATAGCTGCACACACACACACACACACACACACACATATATATATATATATATATATATATATATATATATATATATATATATATATATATATACAGACTCAGACAATAAAAATATACACTTCAAGAAAAGAAAAACTTCCATAAATATTTCAATACTACATTTATTCTATCAATATTTTTATTATATTATTATATTATTTAATTATATATATATATATATATATATATATATATATATATATATATATATATATAATGAGTGAAACACAATATTTTCTTTACAATAGTTGTGCTTTATTCCTTTTATCCCACAGCAAAAAAACTTTTCTTTTTTTTTTGTGTGTGAGTGTGTGTATTTATTTATTTATTTATTTATTTATTTATTTATCCACACCAGTCTTCTTACTGTAGTTGAACCTCAACACCCGTCTCACAGACAGGAACTGTCTTTCCTTCCTGTACTCCTTCAATCTCTTCCTTGACTCTGACCAGTAAAACCACGACCTCATAAAACAGCCTCTCTACACCATGGTGCTACCGTAACCATGCTTCGCTGTGGGAAAGGTGTCCTCAGGATGTTGGGTTTCTGCCAAAAAGATACCGCTTTCTGCCAAGGCCAGGGAGGTGGATTTGGCTCTCAGTGCTCCCCCCCAGAACATTTTTCCACATTTCCACATGAGTCTCTGAACGATACTTCAGGTGCCTTATTTATTTATTTATTTATTTATTTTTTAAACAATGGCTTTCTCCTCTTGAAAAAGCTCAGGTTTGTAGAGCGTGAGCGGGACACACTCCTATCTGAGCTGGAGATTTCTCTGCAGTGCCTTTTAACTTGCTCTCGGCCTCATGTTGCTTCCCTGAATAGATGTCCTCAGAATTTTGGTGCTGCCTCCTCTAGGCAGAATCATGGTGGTTTGACATTCTTTCCATTTTTTAATAATACTGCTCTGTGGGATGTTGATATCTATCTATCTATCTATCTATCTATCTATCTATCTATCTATCATGATGTTCAGATTTTATTCCTAACAAACTCTACTTCTAAGACGATCTTTCAAAAACATGCACTGTCTATTGAGGCTCTTTGACATTTTAAAGGGGGTAAATATTTATGCTCCCACTGTACGTTCACTCAGCATTAGCATGCGATTTGATGCACCGTGTTTGGCAATGTCCCATTAAGCCCAATTAAACGGGACCGCTGCACTGAAGCGAGGCGGTGATTACAAAATGGAGTTCGGATTCGTTCAACAAACAGTTTCACGACTAATGAAGCAAAATGATGAGATTTACAAGAAATCAGGTGGAGAAAAAGCAAAATCAAGCAAAGAAAACAGCAACTTACCAAAATGTTAGAATGTTATTGCAGTCTCTCAGATGGAGCACAAGCAAGAGCAAAATGAATCTCTTGAATATTTGCTACCAGAGCAGACGTTTGTACTGTAGGTGGACCTGGAATAGATTAGAGGATAAACGTGGATTTGGGTAAGAAAGTAAGTAAAGTTACACTGAAGTCGTTTTAATGACTAAACACAACCCTAGATCAGGTAAGGTCATCCTAATTTGTGCTGATCTAACGTTTGGATTTTCCAGAGTATATGGAGAGGAAAGGCAACAGGGGGCGCTGTGTGACCAAAATCCAGCAACGTGTTTTATTACAGTCAGCAAAAATTAAGAATAAAAAAACAGTGAAAGTAATGGATCATCATTTGGATCATTAAAGATTCATTTTTTTTGTATGTTCAGTGTCAGTAGGGTTTACCTCCAATTTTTTTGAGGGTCAAGGCACAAACTTTCGCTAACTTTTTAACGAGCGAGGTGTAAAGTGAGCGATTTGAGTGGTTTAAGGATTGGAGACTGTTTAGAGGTTTGGGCGATGACTGATGGATTTAGGACGTGATCCTGGTTGAGGTTGAGCGTTGAGGTAATGAGCGTTTGGCCGGTAGTGAATGACGAGGCGTCTGGTATGCAAACTTGTATGGAAAACTTAGCTTAGGTTAAGAGGTTTGAGGCACAAACCTTGTTGTCTTAGTGGACATCGAGAGATTTTGGGACACATCCAAGAAACGAAGTTCAGGAGTTTGGGACGGACTTACCAGGTGAGGTTGAGAGGTTTCAGACAAAAAGAGTTTACAGGGATAAAGGGCGCAAGCTGAGGTTGAGGCGTTTTTTTTTGATGAGAGTTGAAAAGTTGAGAGATTTATCATACGTCCATTTTGGTTAAGGGGGTCAACATTATGTGAGGAATCACGAAATATGGTTTGAGGTGCAGCGAGTGAGGTTTGAAGGTACAAGGAGCAAAAAAAAAAGGGGGGGGGGTAAGGTTAAGGTGTTGTTGTCTAGGAAACAAACAGCTTTTGAGGTTGAGGGTCATTTTAGTCTATAAACTCGCTTTTTTAGGTCAAACAAATAACGAAAATCACGAATACAAAACGTAGACTTGGAGGCTATTGGACTTAGATTTGAAAAAATTATTTGAACATTTACTGATGAAATGAAATTCATTACCGTAGCTACTCATCTTGTATAACGTTGGTGCTTTCATGTTTTATAATGTTACTGCCGTTTACGACAAAGAAAATATTGTTTCTCTTTTCTTTTTTCTTTAGTTACTTAAGGGGTCGGGTTGCCTGCCCAGTGCCCGATTGTCATTCAACGGTTGTCGTTCACACCATGAGCAATTTGGGAACGCCAATGAAGGAAACTGGAGTAACCAGAGGAAATCCACGAAACACAGGGAGAACATGCAAACTCGAGGCGGGAATCGAACCCTGACCCTGGAGATGACATGGCATTGAGGACAACTCAAAAAAGAGAGATGAATACTTTACGTAGTCTATATTGTTGCTATTTTAAAGCTATGCATGTGGTCCCCCCCCCCCCCCCCCCCCCCCCGTGTTTACCTTTCATGTGTCATAACATTACTGTCGTATAGGACAGAAAATATTCCGTCGCAAAACTTTACCATGATAATACACATGAGCGCTTCATCCCGATATACTGTATGGAAGGGAAAAATGATTGACATGGCAATGAGGAGAGAGGAAGAGAGTGAGAGAGATACAAATACGTTGTCTATAATGTTGCCATTGTGATGGCTGGTAAAGGTGGGCATGTGGGTGGAGCTAACAACTTTATGTCTTCATTCTCGTTTTTCTCTTTTGTACCTTCGGGGCACAATTTGTATGCCTTCAGTGTCCCTTTCACGCGTTATAACGTTACTATTGTATACGACAAAGAAAAGTTCTGTTTGCAAAAACTTTAAGATGAAAAAAATTACCATCCTGACATATAAAAATGATTGACATGACACTGAGGATAAAGAGAGAGAGAGAGAGATACAAATACTAAAGTATTTTAATTGCAGGTAAAGTTGGGCGTGTGGGCGGAGCTAACGACTTTATGTCTTCGTACTATTTGCCTCGTGTAGCTACGTCTTGTGTAACTTTGGTGCTTTCATGTGTTATAATGTTTCTGTCATATAACACGAAGAAAATATTCTGTCACAGAACTTTACCATGATAACATACGATTCCTCAACCCACGCAGTTCTTTTCGTCGTTTACATGCGTTATAATGCTACTGCTGTATACGACAAAGAAAATATTCTGTCGCAAAAAGAAAGTGAAAAATGATTGACATGACATTGAGGAGAGAGAGAGAGATACAAAGACGTCGTCTATAATGTTGGCATTTAAATTGCAGGTAAAGGTGGGCGTGTGGGCGGAGCCAACGACGTTACGTCTTTGTTCTCGTCGCCTCGTGTATAGCTAACTTTTTTCTTTTTTTTTTGTACCTTTCACGTGTTATAACGCTACTGTTGTATACGACAAAAAATATTATATCGCAAAACTTTAACATTCCGGAAAAAAAACTTTAAACTGAATATGAAGAGGAAAAAAAATTACCATCCTGACATATGAAAGGGAAAAAATGATTGACATGACACTGAGGAGAGAGAGAGAGAGAGAGAGAGAGAGAGATACAGTATACGTCGTCTATAATGTTGGTATTTAAATCGCAGGTAAAGGTGGGCGTGTGGGCGGAGCTAACGTCTCCTCCTTTTTATCAGAAAAAAAAAAAAAAAGTAAATCTCTCCCGCGCGTTCAGCGGATTGGTGGCTCGCGCTCGGGTTTAGCCCCGCCCCCTGGACCGCCCGCAGAGGAGCAACAGCTTCTTTGATCGCGAGGATGCCGAACACGTAGCAGCGGCGAAGCGCTACATTGTAACAGCTGTGTGTGAGTGAGTGAGAGAGAGAGAGAGATGGGATGGGATGGGATGCTTTGCGGAATACTGGGCTTGAGACAGCGGGAGGGATTTGGGATGTAGCGCGGACATGGATGTGTCAGGCAGTTACAGCTGATTCTCTCGTCCCTTGCAGTCAAACTGCGGTTGTGTTTTTATTATTTTTTGTTTCTTTCTTTTGTTGCTGCTCCGGTGATGGTTTAGTCTGAATTGTGCTTCATGTTGGAAGCTTCATGATGGATTATTTGCTGCTTTTGTGCAGCCTTTTGCTGCCGGTGGTGTCTGCTGTTGAAGGTAAGTCCCTTTGTTCGGTTGGTTTTTTTTTTTTTTTTTTTTAGAAAACGGGGGGAAAGTGCCCTTTTCTTTTTCTTGCATGTGTGTGTGTGTGTGTGTGTGTGTGTGTGTGTGTTTATTAATTTTTTTACATTCGCGGCTTGTATCGGAATGTCCTTCTGAAAGCAGAGCGCGAGACAAACCTCAGTGTGTGTGTGTGTGTGTGTGTGTGTGTGCAGGAATTGTGACTTTCATAAGGGGGAAATAAATTCACCCCAAATGCTCAAAAACATCCCCAAGGTGTGGGCTTTAGTGAAAACGGGAGTCCCGTCGGCTGTGTGTGTGTGTGTGTGTGTGTGTACACACTTTTGGTTCCCTCTCACTGTAGCACAATAGGATCTCTGTGCAATGCAGTGATTACATGTTTTTTGGGGTGTTCGATGCCTTGACTTTGTTCCATACCCAGACCAGACCTCACACACACACACACACACACACACACACACACACACACACAACCAATGCATGGGTGTATGTACAGTATTCAGACACGATGCTGTGTACATGTTGCATGCGCGACTAACAGGTCAAGTCTCGTGCCAGGAGCAGTACGACACACCTTTTCAGTTCAGGACGTCGCGCCGCCGCGGGCGACTGATCGGTCGGATTGAGGAAGGAGAAAGAGGAGCAGTTCGGCGTGGACGGAGTGGCACGTCTGATGGTGTGAAACACAGACACACACACAGACTGAGAAGACACAGGAGAAGGTGTGCATCCTCGCTCCATGGTGCCTTTTTGGAGAGGGCGTTAAAAAAAAGAAAAAAAAAAAAAAAAAGTCGCACGCCTTCCCTGTGGCACCCCTTCCTGTCTTGAGGTGCGGTGAATACGGGCTGCATCTCGATCGTTGGCGCCTTCTCGCTCGTCTCACCTCGGGCTCGTGCTGGCTCGATTCCTCATCAGTTTCGGTGTCAGCAGGCAGAGCTCAATCGATGCTGAGTGTTCGTATGTATGTGTGTGTGTGTGTGTGTGTGAGAGAGAGAGAGATACTCAGAGGCCAGGCTGTCACACCAGTTTTCTAACAGAGCACATTAGTTATACATCCCATGGAGGTCAAGTGGGCACTGTTTCCACTGTGACAGGAGAGAAAGTGTGAAACGGCTTCGCTCGGTCCCCCGAGTCGACTCGGCCCATCTGTCAGAAGCGTCCAAGTCAAGGGGCCGTCTGAAAATAACATTCTGTACAGATATCACGCGTGGAGGTGTCTTAAGTCTCCCTGGCGCAACTTCGTTTAGCCTGTAATGCTCGTTAAAAACGCCAAAAGAACACATTTAATGGACATTTATGGGAGGAGTTTCCAGCATCAGTTCCTGTTTTTTTTTTTTTTTTTTTCACAACAGTGTAAGTCGATTTTATTTGTCTAATTAAATATACAGGAGGCTGGTGGTCACGTCACGTCTCGTCACGTTTTAAATCCTGATGAAAGAAAGTGTTGTTGTTTTTTTCCATTAACTACAGTATATAAACACGTCCTGTAGATTGTCTCCACAGTAGTACAAGTGCTGTAGAGTGATGTAAGACCCTAAAATCCAGCCAATCAGGACGAGGAGGTGTCTCTAGTCTCTAGTCTTTATGTGCCTGCATATAGAAACTAAATAAAAAATGATCTTAGCTAGCTTCAATCAAAACTTTTTCAGTTAGATTTTTGAACTATTTTTTATTTGTCATTTATTACAATTTTAAAAGACAATTTGAGTCTGAGGTTTTTGTGCAAGATGATTTTTTTTGTCGTAAAATACATCAAAGGATGAACCCTTATCATTCAAGCTGTACGGCAACACAGGATCGCTAAACAGCTGCTTATACAGAAGTCCTGCTGGTGTGTGTCTATTTGGGTTTATGTCAGGCAGAACCAAAGTTCTAATTACTTTTAAAACTTTTTTTTTCTTCTACCGGAATATGGGAATGATGTCTCAAAAAAAACAAAAAAAACTCGCCAAATGCTTGTATTATTATTATTATTATTGGTCACAGCAACAACCTTAAAACGTGTGACTATTCATGATCCAATTTTTTTCTAAGTCATGTTTGTATAGCTGGTTCAAAACAAATAAAATTCATATTTTTGATTGCGTTGTGCTGAAAAAAAAAGACATGCGACTCTATATTACACAAACCTCACCCTGTATATGTTTATTAAAACACAGCAATGCAAAAAAAATAAATGGCTCTGAGTTTTAAGGTCTACAGCAGAAAAGAAATCAAATCCAAGACCCTGATGTGTTTTTTGAATGGTTAGAAAAATTCAGCTAGAGCTTTAGCTGATATATAACTTACAGCTCTAGCTAATATATAAATTACAGCTCTAGCTAATAAAAAATTAGAGCTTTAGCTAATATATAACTTACAACTCTAGCTAATATATAAATTACAGCTCTAGCTAATGAAAAACTTAGAGCTCTAGCTAATATATAACTTACAACTCTAGCTAATATATAAATTACAGCTCTAGCTAATAAAAAAAATTAGAGCTTTAGCTAATATATAAATTACAGCTCTAGCTAATATATAAATTACAGCTCTAGCTAATATATAAATTACAGCTCTAGCTAATGAAAAACTTAGAGCTCTAGCTAATATATAACTTACAGCTCTAGCTAATATATAACTTACAGCTCTAGCTAATATATAAATTACAGCTCTAGCTAATATATAAATTACAGCTCTAGCTAATAAAAAATTAGAGCTTTAGCTAATATATAAATTACAGCTCTAGCTAATGAAAAACTTAGAGCTCTAGCTAATATATAACTTACAGCTCTAGCTAATATATAACTTGGACCTCTAGCTATTATATAACTTACAGCTCTAGCTAATATATAACTTACAGCTGTAGCTAATATATAACTTGAATCTCTAGGTAATATATAACTTATAGCTTTAGCTAATACATAACTTACAGGTCTATCTAATATATAATGTCCAGCACTCCTAATATACTGTATAACGTCTAGTTCTAAATAATATATAACTTTAAGCAATGGCTGATATATCATATTCAGCTTTAGATCATATATAACATTCATCATTAACTAATATATAACATCAAGCTTGAGCTAAAATATAATCATGCTATTGCTATGTTATTATTAATTTTACTTTTATAAATATTATTACTATTGTGATCCAATTTTTTTCTAAGTCATGTTTGTATAGCTGGTTCAAAACAAATTAAATTCATATTTTTGAGTGCTGGAAAAAAAAGACATGCGACTCTATATTACACAAACCTCACCCTGTATATGTTTATTAAAACACAGCAATGCAAAAAAAATAAATGGCTCTGAGTTTTAAGGTCTACAGCAGAAAAGAAATCAAATCCAAGACCCTGATGTGTTTTTTGAATGGTTAGAAAAATTCAGCTAGAGCTTTAGCTGATATATAACTTACAGCTCTAGCTAATATATAACTTATAGCTCTAGCTAAAATATAACCTACAGCTTTAACTAATATATAACTTATAGCTCTAGCTAAAATATAAACTACAGCTTTAACTAATATATAACTTAGAGCTCTAGCTAATATATAACTTACAGCTCTAGCTAATATATAACTGACAGCTCTAGCTAATATATAAATTACAGCTCTAGCTAATGAAAAATTAGAGCTTTAGCTAATATATAAATTACAGCTCTAGCTAATATATAAATTACAGCTCTAGCTAATATATAAATTACAGCTCTAGCTAATAAAAAATTAGAGCTTTAGCTAATATATAAATTACAGCTCTAGCTAATGAAAAACTTAGAGCTCTAGCTAATATATAACTTACAGCTCTAGCTAATATATAACTTACAGCTCTAGCTAATATATAAGCTCCAGCTCTAGCTAACATATAACCTCGAGCTCTAGCTAATATATAACTTACAGCTCTAGCTAATATATAACCTCCAGCTGTAGCTAATATATAACTTGAATCTCTAGGTAATATATAGCTTATAGCTTTAGCTAATACATAACTTACAGGTCTATCTAATATATAATGTCCAGCACTCCTAATATACTGTATAACTTCTAGTTCTAAATAATATATAACTTTAAGCAATGGCTGATATATCATATTCAGCTTTAGATCATATATAACATTCATCATTAACTAATATATAACATCAAGCTTGAGCTAAAATATAATCATGCTATTGCTATGTTATTATTAATTTTACTTTTATAAATATTATTACTATTGTGTTTCCATGTACACAGCAAAAAGAAATGTGTTTTTGCTACAGTTGGTCTAGGTACATACACCATGTACAGAATGTGCCGCAGTGGTCTGCATTTTACCCCAGACTTTCTTCTATTTCTGATATTATAGGAAATAAAAATATCATACACATATGTAATTCCCTTTGATTTGACCAGGACAAAACATCACCTGTGTGATTTGAATCCTGTAAACTTAATTTACTGCTAAATAATCTGGTGAGATAGGGTGTAATTCTCAGGTAATGTTGCAGCTAAATAGTAACATGCTTGACACACTCTCATCCAATCTCGTGTATATAACTTACATACATACCCATGCTTTAATGATGTTGAGTGTTTTTCCCATTTACGACACGATATGAGATACGGGTTGTGTCAGTCAGCACTGCGCTGCTCCTAAAGTGATACGGCTCTCTGTGAATCCCCAGGATTGTACGCTTCCCCTCGTTCCAGATACTAGGCTTGGAGAAAATCTCTAGAGTAATTCTCAGGAGTGTCCACAAGAAGCCTGACGGAAAAGCCAGCGACAGTGGTATTCTTCACTCGAGTGCAAGCGAAGGCGCAATTTCAAAGCGGCTCAAGAAAAGAAGCAAGCGTGGTCATAAGGAATTGATCAAAGCTTCAGAGCCACTTCCCTTTAATTCTAATTAGATGAATATTTCACCCAGCGAAGAAAACCCACCCTGTTCCACCCTGTAATTTACACACCGATGAAAAGGGGCACTACAATATGCGTAAACAGTGTGAGAATGTTTGTGTGTGTGTGTGCTGTGTTTGTACGTCCACGCACAAGTGCGTATGTGTGTACGTGTTCCTACACCGCCTGAACTGTATTTTCCGGAGACCTAATCGGCTAAGTTGACGTTCTGCTCTGAATATTTCATGCAGCCGCTCGGAGATGCGAGAGCGGCGCTAATTTGAAGCGAGCGCTCAGCCTCATCGAGCGGCGCCTCAACAAAGTGAATAAAACATTAGCATGAGCGCTAGCCGTACGCTGGCTAGTTTTGCTCCACTGATTGGAGTATATTTAGAGGACAGTAAACGCCCCGGGGGGGTTGCCGCGTGCCTCCGTACGGGGCAAAGCAACAGGGCCTTATTCCATCTGAGCCAGAGGCTTTTGCTGTTGAGGATAGATAAACGAAGGCAGCGTTATCTATATGCTGGCACAAATATAGTGATTAGGCATGCAGCAGATAATGCAGAGAGAGAGAGAGAGAGAATGCTAATCCGTGATGAGCTCAGGGTTTGGAAAGGGACACGGGCCTGGATGCATGCAACGTTTGTTTCATTATGTTCGAATATATTTGTTTACTGATTATCTTCGGCTTACAGAGACACTCATGGACAGCAAGTGGGCCACAACCGAGCTAGCATGGACCACCTATCCAGAAAGCGGGGTGAGTACAAGTATACGGTCTGAATGATTTTGCCTACCTACACGTTCATGTTTGCACACAAAGGAAAACAGGTTCCACGGATGAAAATATTTCTCCCTAAGGCACCGTTTTCATTTATAAAAAAATCCCCCTACATGTGAAACACATGGCAGTATGACCAGTAAGGGAGTTAACTGTCATATCCTCTGACCTTAAGCTTGACAAACCTCTCTCAAATCAACCGAACCCCCCCCTCCTCCACCCCCTTTCCACACAGCTCCCGTAGTACGATTTGTCTTTGGACTCTGCATGCAGAGTCAGTCAATGGAAACGGCAGGTTGCCATGGCAACAATCTTAAGCGGTCCGGTCCTTTCTGCTGGCTGCCGCTCGTTGTCTGGCGTGTCGAAACCCATACATCATTATAAGTAATGCGCTCCCGCTCGCCCCGAGATAAACACATGCTTTCCCCCTCGCCGCGCCGCTTCTTAATTGTGTAGCGCGAAGTTCCCCGACCCAAATGTCACCTTGGAAAACGGATTACATTTACCCAGATTGCTCAACGAGAATGCACTCGGGCGTTTTTGGAGAGCATTACGTCCGGTTCGGAGCTTGAAAGAATGCAACCTGTAGATCTGGTTAAGGATGATGAGAGACAAATCAAAGGATCTTGTCTGCGCTTACCAAATAAATGACCTGTAAACCCTTAAATACCCTTTTTCTCTTCACAGCTCTCCTAAAACACTTTTCTGTTCTCTCACTCTTTCCACGCAGTGGGAGGAGGTAAGCGGCTATGACGACTCCATGAACCCTATTCGGACGTACCAGGTGTGTAATGTCCTGGAGCCCAACCAGAACAACTGGCTTCGGACGGACTTCATTCCACGCCGAGGTGTGCTGCGCGTCTACGTGGAGCTCAAGTTCTCTGTGCGGGATTGCGCTAGCATTCCCAACATCCCCGGCTCTTGCAAAGAGACTTTCAACCTGTTTTATTACGAGTCCGACGGAGACACGGCGACGGCGAGCAGCCCACCGTGGCGGGAGAATCCTTACGTGAAGGTCAGATAGGGCTGGAATTGGCTGTGGGAAACTTTTGGAATTGTGTGTGGGAATTTTTTTTTTAATATAAAATATTTGTAATTTTTTTGTGTATATATAGTAGTGTCTATATATCAATCATAGAAAGAGTTTGTTTGTTGTTCGAAGTGTTTCTGTTTCTTCCTTGCGTGGTTGTACTAAGATGTACACTATGTCTGACTTGGTCACTTCTTGATTGTCTGAACCCTTTGCCCGCAGGTGGACACCATCGCCCCCGACGAAAGCTTCTCTCTGCTCGAGTCTGGGATCGTCAACACCAAACTGCGCAGCTTCGGCCCTCTCTCCAAAGCAGGTTTCTACCTGGCCTTCCAAGACTTGGGGGCTTGCATGTCCCTGATCTCCGCCCGGGTCTTCTTCAAGAAGTGCTCCACTACCATCGCCAGCTTCGCAGTTTTCCCTGAAACAGCGACGGGAGCAGAGGCCACGTCGCTGGTCATCGCCACCGGCGCGTGCGTCCCTAACGCCGCCGAGGTGTCAGTCCCTCTCAAGCTCTACTGCAATGGAGACGGCGAGTGGATGGTTCCCGTGGGATCATGCACCTGCATGCCGGGCTTTGAGCCAGCCAAGAAAGACACACAGTGTCAGGGTAAGTGGGGTTTATCAGACCTTTCCTAGAAGCATGTTTTGAGAATTTGCTGGCACATGGCGCAGGTTGGAAGGCGCACAGTTGATGCCAAGGTTGTACGGTGGGTTTTATTTTCTTTTAACGCCATTCGTGATGATTTTGAGGTCAGAAACGGGCCTTTGGCTCTTTTCTCACCAGAGATACAGTGAATTATCAGGTTCCTGAATGGCTTAAAAGGATTAAACGTGGAAGAACTAATTGGACGGTGAAGTTGTTGGCTCACAGAAGCTCACAGAATTCAAGAGAAGGGCTTTCTGTGCGAATTAGAATTAGAGTTTCACTACGAATTAAATGGACAGGCGGATTTGTAGAAGCTCTTTATGTTCGGAAGAATGTGAGGGATTGGCTCCAGCTGGTGTGTGCACACTCCCGTGTCTCCTCCGAGCTGCAGCACTCTGAACAGAGGGAGAGAAAAGCCGATCAGTAACGGGTGGAGGACTGCAGCAGCGTCTGAGAACAAAGCTTCCAGCAAGAGCCGCTCCTGACAGATCTGACAAGGTCCTAACAGAGCGATAGAGCGGAGACGGATGGTGCTGCCGAAAAAGAAGAGATGGGGGGGGGGGGGGGCTGGGTGAGATCGAGTGAGTAAGAAGGAAATAGTAGAGGAATAAACAAATAAAAGACAGTCGAAGAGAGGGCCAAATGGGGAGGGGTGTTGTTGAGGAGTGGGGGGTGAAAGTCGAGACAGACTGGGGTAATAAAGAAGAAACCTGCAGATGCTGTGGAGTTCCACAGAGTTCAGAGTTCAGATGAGCTTCATTCGTTTCCATATGGTCGCCCAAGGTTAAGGGCAACCCTTAAAAGACTGATGGATGATTCCCTGAGGGGTCGTAGCGCACCACTAGACCACCACTCGGCCAAGAGCTGGGAAGCGTGGTTGCTGTGGGGGGTGGGTTATTTGTGCAGCGAGACAGAGAGTGGGGATAGAAGTGGGGGTGTAATGTCCTCCATCACCTCTCTGGCTGGACACAGCTAACGCTTACCTCTGGCAAGTCCGTTAGCCTTTATCTGTCTGCCTGGACATGCTGTCACTCTAGCTGTCTCTTCCTATGTATCTGTCTGTCCATCCTGCTTTTTTGTCAGTCTCTCTTTCTCTATCTCTCATTTGCTTAAGCCTTTCTCTTTCTTTATCAAACATGGTCACTTTCAATCTCTCTCAGTGTTACAGTATATGCATGTCTCCTACCCTCTCTAGCTCTCCCGCTCTCTCTCTCTCTTTTAATGTTATATTAAAGCCTTTCGCCAACTAACTCTCTCTCTCTTTCTCACTGTTTCTCTCTTTCTTCTGCCATGTCTTTACTACTGACTGTCTTTCTTTCACCACAGCCATCTTTCTAAATATCTTCCCCATTGTTCTCTCCTTCACTGTCGTACTTTAGCTCTCTCTTGTACCAGATCTCTTCCTGTACCTCGCCCCTTCTGGTTCTCTCTCTCTCTCTTTTTCTTTTTCTTTCGTCCTTCTCATTACTTTCTCTTTACCAATGTCTTCTTCTGCCCATCTCTCTCTCTCTCTCCCTCTCTCTCTCTCCCCCCATATGTCTCTTTTTCTGGCTATTATTTTCCCCCTACCCCCACCCTCCCCTCTCGCTCTTTCTCTCTCCGTCCTCTCATCTTGTCTACTTCACCGTATACCTATCTGAATGCAGAGCGCCGCGCCTGTTAAGGGCCACTCGCTCGGATTTTCCACTTTCTTATTATCCTCACACTCTCTCCTTCAGTCAGGAACTAATATATATCATGGGTGGAATACCGAAGCAGGCCCGGTAGCCGAGGTGTAATTCAGCCTCCGCAGTGTGTAGAGCAATAACGCAGTCAGACGGCATTCCAATGTGACTCTCCGCTCTTCCAGCCATTTCCACATCGCTTCCGTTCAGAACGGGACAGAGGAGGAGGGTGCGGCACACCGATGCCGTCGACGGCAAATCAGCATTTCATCTTTTCTCGAAACACACCACCAGATTCCATCAAATGCCACATCTGGGCTCCGGATAGTTATCCTGCCGCGCTGCTGATGCCATGCCGATACAATCTCTGTGTTTTAACCAAAGGCAAGGCACTGCTATTGGGGTGCCATTATTTTTCTCTCTGCCTTAGTGATCGATCGAGGCAGAAATTATGATCCTATCTGAGATACCTGATTGCAAAGAAGGAAGGAGGGAGGGGTGGCTAGTCAGCGTCATATCAGATCACAGCAGAAAATAGGTTTGTAGATTTGGAAAGTGTGTCCAGTGTGTTCAAAGTGTCTCTGCTATATGGTCTCCGAAATATGTTCAATATGTCTAGGAGGTCCAAACAATATCGTCCAGGAATAAAGTCCAGAATGTTTCCCAAATCCAGGTCCATCTCGTATTTTCATGCGTGCTCAGTATGTCCAATAATATTCACTGTCCAGCACAAGCAGACTATGTCCAAGACGTCCAGAGTGTCCTTAGTTTGCCCAATATGCTTTACAGACTTGATTCACGATTTATAACCAGTACATCCAAAGTATGTGTCCATTAAACTGTATTGTAAGTATTTTCAATGTGTTGTATATGTCTGAAATAGTTACGTCTTAATCCAGATTAAAGCGTATCCTTTTTTACATTTTTTTTACTTTACATACACACACGTCGTCAAAAATCCCATTCTTGTGTTTTGCCTGCAGCCAGAAAGACAAAACATGTCGCCTCACTGCCTCGAGTGACCCTTTTCTCCTTCTGCTTCCTCTCCTTCCCAGCATGCACAACTGGCTCCTTCAAGTCCAAGCAGGGCGACGGCTTCTGCACCCCGTGTCCACCTTTCAGCCGGGCCACGTCCGCCGCGTCCAGCGTGTGCCCATGTCAGAACGGCTACTACCGCGCCGACGGCGACTCTCCCGACTCGCCCTGCACCAGTGAGTCTCCCGTGTTTCCCTGCCTTGTTGAACATGTTTAATTATCGTGATGACACGGAAATAAAAAAGCAATAAAGGCCACCTTCCTCGCCATTATCAAAGCGAGTCCCGGAACCACTTAGCCCGCAGGCTAATTGCGCAAACGCACGTGGATCGAATCAGCAAAAAAAAAAAATGCTTAAAAAATCTTGATTACGTACCTAAAATATCGCATGTTATGAATGGATTTCACAGAGGTTGTGTGCACTTAATATCAGTCAGGAAGAGACCGAGGGGGGGCTTAGTCAGATTAGAATTTTTTTTTTTTTTTTTTTTCCCAGAGGCTCGTTTGGTTTGTGTCTAAACTGCAGTCTCTGCTTTTAATTACTTTGCATTCTAACTCTCCGTGAGGGCGAGATCCATCGCTTCTGAAATCCGTCCTGTCAGACGAGGGCTCCTGCGAGAGGGCGACGCTTTCGGAATGAATATGTGCGAGCGATTAGCCGATTCGATCGAAGCGACTCGGAATAAACGCCTGCTTTTATCTGACCCTTTGAGGGATTAGATTTGATCTGGTGGAGTTCAGCAGTGTGAGATTTCACACGCCGGACTTTCTGCTTGAATACCAGTAGGAGTCTGTGTAGCACAGCGAGGGGCTAAAAACTCAACATGTAACGCTCGAGTAGCTTCAGATCTTTTTACTTCCAGTTCAGTATCACACCCGGAGTAACCTACTGCATTAATGTATTGTAATAACACGGTAATTATAGACTGTAATGGGTTATAGGCAATAGGACTGAACTAGACTGGAACAGCGGTTATAATTGGTGTATTAAGTTGGGCTTTTCCATTGTGACGTGTGATTGATTGTAAGAATGCTGTATTATGTATAATATGATGCCAGATATGGAAATGATAGTCTAATTGCATTAGATGTTGTACTTGGTAGGTGCACTTGGTTGTAAAGGGTCTAACAGTCTAACAGACTGTAATGTATTGTAACCGGTTTAATTGTAACGAGTTTAATTGATTGGAATTATTGTTGTAGGTTTAATAGAATGCTCTAGATCTTATAAAAGGTGTGTCGACATGGGTGTATTACATTGTCTTGTGTTGGGTATAGTAGGGAATAAGAGGTGTACAGTATGGTATTATAATAGATTCTAATGATTTTTATAGCAGGAATATATTGGTATATATGTTGTAATAGCGGTAAATAGATTATAATAGGTGTAGTAAAACGTCATAGTAGGCGTTGTAACAAGTGTACTAGATTGTATTAGGTGTTGTAATACAGTAGGTATGGTAGATTATAATGTGTTACAATAGATTGTAAAAGGTGTTGTTCCAGGTCTAATAATAAGCAGGTTGTATGGAATAGAACTGAACCTCACGTTATTGGTTTTGTAAGATTGGGGAAGAATATTAAACTATAATATACAGCTATTTAAACGCATCAGGGTGTGTACCACTTGGTCCAGCGATATGCGTTCTCCTGAAAACAAGCTTTTTTTTTTTTTTTTTTTCAATCAAGATGACATAAGGTAAGAGATGTGGACCTGAAGCATAGCATTTTATAGATGTTTGTGTACAGTACAGCGGTGTTACTGTGAAAAACATACAGCTAATATAACGGTGTTAGATTTTGTATTTTGGACTCGTGAGTGAAAAACGTTTCATCCCCGGCTGTGTTTTCATGATCAACGTCATCTTGATTAGAGATTCCAGCTTACGATCTGATGTGTGTTTACACGCTCAAAGCATCGACAGAAGAGAACAGCGTTGTTAGATTACTGTACGTCTTGATCCGTTAATAAAAAATTACTAGTACAGTGGAACCTTGGATTACGAGCATAATTCGTTCCGGAAGTGGACTCGTGTTCCAAAACACTCGTAAACCAAATCATCATTTCCCATGAGAAATAGTGAAAACTCAAATTATTCGTTCCACAGCCCCAAAAAATAAATACATAAAAATAATTATTACAATCTATAAAATGAAAATAGAACAAATTAATCTGCACTTTACCTTTAGAAAAAAGTACAAATAAATCCCGACAGATAAGTGTTTCCGTTGGTGCGCGCAGGCGCCGTGTGTGTGTGTGTGGAATTATCCCCTTCCCTCGCCTCGTTTTACACAGTAACACTCCTCCCTCCCCCACCTCGCTTTTTAAGTTTCACAACAAACACACACACGCACACACAACGGAAACACCGTTTTAACTGGAAAACGGGCGGTTTTTCAGCACTGCCTAGTCGGGATTTTTTCAGTGAGATCTGGCAACCTTGCTTGAGAAAATGTATTCATTTGTTTGATAGAAGAAGATGTTTCATGTGTTTCTGTTTCGGCTGCTCTCTCTACTAAAGCGGCAGAATCTCAGAACGACGAACCTGGAAACTCAAATCAATTTTAAATTCTAATTTTATTTGCGACTTACACAGTCATGCACAGTACAATATGCAGTGAAATGCTTATGCGACCACCCGTGACTTTAAACACAAGGGTAATTGAATAAGGGTTGCCTGTTTGTGTCCGAGGTGGTATTTCATTCATTTTTATTCTGATTATGCTTTTCATATGATTATTAGTGTAATATTATGGTGCATGTAAACACAGCTGCTTCTTAAGTCCATATTAAAGACGTCAGCACAGGGAGCACAGAATACACTTAAAAAAAAAAAAAAAATTGTATCAGATGATGTGTCATGTCTTTTTTTTTTTGTTGAGAAATCTGTATCTATGCTCTATAGATTGTTAATTTTATTTATTAAAAAATAAAATGCCATAAAAGGGAAAGAAAGCAGAAGTGCCCTGCAGTGACTGAGCCCTTCGTATCATTAAAACCCATGCCTTGTATCACGTCTTATTAAAACGTTCAATTCATTTCTGCTTTGTTTTTAGTTATAAAACATTAGCGTTGTGAAATTCTGTGAGGTTATTTATGCATTAACAGTACGACGTTGCACAGTGCCCAGACTTTCTCAGATTGGGGAGCAGATGGAGATAAAAGGAATGAAGTCGAGGGGCCACAGGTTACCTGTAATAATTCATAATGAAATAGTTAGCAACAACAGATATAATTACTCCGCGGTAACCATCTGCTGCCTATTAATTTAGTCGACTGGCTCAATAGTAATCGCTTAGCGCTCAGTGTTAGAGGTTTTACAAACACACCAGTATCTCGATTCATTTTTACTTCAGGAGTGTTTTCATAAATGCATTCTCTTTCTTCCTTCAGTGCCTGAAAACCAGCGAGAGGAAAGGACGAGGAGGGAGATAAAGGGTGTGATTTTAAGAGATTTTTTTTTGGTTTTGTTTTTTTTTCTTCCTCTTCTTCTTTTGGACTGCAGCGGTTGAAAATAGAAACGATTATTATTTCTTTTCTACCTCCTTAGTAGTGGGTTAAATCGAATTATGCGTGTAAGGTAGCTCACGAGCAGTTTAATAACGCTGGCAGGTTTACACACTCCCGCTCCACTGTAACGTAACGTAATGCCGCATTATACGCTATTACACCGCGCAACATCATGCTGTTCAATACTGCAATAGTCTGGAGGAATCCGAAACAACAACCCAGAAGCCAGGGATCTCAGTCAGGACGGTTAGAATCCAGTGCAAAAAAAAAAAAAAAAAAAAAGTATTGGCACCTCTCCGGGAACAAAAAAAAAAAAAAAATGATGAGGGTAACAAGGGCTTTTTTTAACTCGTTGTGCTGATGAAGCCTTTCCTGTCTTTGGGATCAGGAATATCCTGTCTCAATGAAACTTGCCTTATTATTTAAAAAAAAAAAAAAAAAAAGATTTTTATTTTACATGAGGGGTGCCAATACTTTTGAAACAAAGATTTCCCAAAATAGCAAACGAGAATTAATCTGCACCGCGCTCGGCAGAAGCTTGCTACGATGTTGTACACGTTTAGTAAAGGGTGCCAATAATTATGATTTCTATGGTTAATGGATGGGACGCGTTGGGGATCATATTCTCTGTCTCATAACATAATGTTAAAAATTGGCTTTAAAAAAAAAAAAGAAGCTGCCGGGAGTTTTTTTTGTGGGGTGCCGATACTTTCGAAACCAGGATTTCACTTTTTTATTTTCTATCATTTTGAAAAGTGCGCATTAATCTGTACAGCATGCGCTCGCCACAGTGATGTCACCCTTTTAATGATCTAATCATTAGATTTTTTTTAAATTTTTTTTTTACTATTATTAATGGACGAGACGCAGTTTTACCATTTTAGAGATTAGATTTTTCAACTTTAAATACTTTGTGTGATGGGAAAATGAATCAGGATTCGTTCAAATACATTTTTCACCCAGATTAGAATGAATTTGCATTTATTTATTTGACAGATGTTTGAGACGAAGCAGAACAAGCGAAGGGTGAAGAATTGTGAGAATGCGAGAGGAGCTCTCGAATCTCCCAAAAGTCAAAGTGGGGAGGGGGGAAATAGATTAGATTCTTTATTAGTGCTGAAATTAAAAGCAAACATATTCCAGGTTTTTTTCCGGAGGCGGTGTGGCGCTCTGGATGTAAATCACGCTCATATATTTTGAAGTTGCCAAGCCGTTTGTTTAATTCACACTCCCGGGAGCGTGTCATAGACGGGGCTATATTTCAGGGCTTGTCTCACCTCGACGCAGGAAGGAAACCGAGTTAAACACTTCTCACAGCTGCTGAAAGGGTAATTACTAGAAATTGGCTTAAGGCTAAAACCCTAATTAACCAAATCAATACGCGGATATCGAGAAGGACATATTTCACCGATTGTTAAAGTAAGACTGATAGTGTCGGGATTAAAAACGTGATACTCATTAACAAGTTGATAACGGTGAAGATTTCTAATGGGGTCGTGTCCCGTTATTCACTAGGACCTGGAATGGAAGGAGTCTCCAGTCTCAGAGCTGTTGCAATTCGATACACTTTGTCCGTCTAAATGTCTTAGTCCGAGCTGCGAGCCACGGATGCACCGCCGTCTTCACGTCTTCATCCTCACCGCGCTACTTTTAGGGGACCAAAGTCAGAAGGGGCGAGATCAGGACTATAGTGTGGACGCTTTAACACCTCAGAGTGTCCACAGTGCGGGCGGACGTGTGCGGACGTGCATCGTCACGTGAGATCACGACGTCCTCGGATACCAGTCCTCTGTGTTTAATCTGAGGGTTAGTCTTCAGCGCTTCAATAAGCGTCTCGCTGTAACGTGCTGTTGATCGTTGAACCTTTTTCCTGATACTGTTCCAATACTTCTGGCCCTTGAGAATTCCAGAAAACTGTAAGCGATGATGAATTTTCCAGCTGATTGTGGACTTTTGAATTTTTTCTCGGTCGGTGATTGAGGATGTTTCCGGGTCTCGTCGCCGGTAATGATTCTGTTTAAGAAACTCTCACCTTCGTCAGAGTATCGCTCCACAATCTAGTTGCAGATATCCAAATAATACAAATGTTTACGCTCTTCGGTGAGTTGGTTCTGCACCAGGTACAGGGAACCGAACCGCTCTTCTTTTTTTGTGCAAATCACAAGTCCATCCATGTTTGCTCGCACCGCAGTTACAAATGACCTGATGTAACACTTTCACACCTATTACCACTCAGATAATAATAATAACATTTAGTTTTACTCGTCTTCTGATTGTCAGAGATCGCCTATAAAAAACTTTTCTTTTTTTTTCCTCTCGGTTCCCTCATTTTCCTCCAAAATGTTAAGCCACGGCTTAAAGAGAACATGGTGTATAAATAAATGACGGAAGGCCTTAAAGCCGTGAGCCGTGCTGCCTGAGGCGCTGCAGACCCGCTCCATCTCTGAGCATCGTTATGCAGCGGAAACGTCCGCTTCATTTTCTGACCGGATCCGTCAGCTTTAACTTAAAGCAACGTTTTAGCAAAAAATTTACATCAGTAGCCAGAATGAAATCGACGAGCAAAGACGTTTATGGCGTGTGTACTGTACTGTAGGTCGCTGCTGCAGGTTTAAACACAACGCTGTATTGATTTGCAAACGACCTAAACCATGGCAGTAAAAAAAAATTGCTCTTCATAGCATTAAGGCTGATTTGTACTCTCTGTATGCAAGATGGACGTCTCGCATGGTGCTGGAACATGGCATGCGCTGGTCATGCTATACCACGATAAGGTTTATTCATGTCCCGAAGATGATGACGGTTTATAGCTGCTGTAATGTATGGATGTCTCGTTCTCTGTCCTCAGCCGTCCCGTCAGCACCTCTCAGCGTGATCTCCAGCATAAACGAGACGTCCGTGTCTCTGGAGTGGGCGGAGCCTCGCGACTCGGGCGGCCGATCCGACCTGGTGTACAACGTGGTGTGTAAGAAGTGCGAGCACGGCGCCTGCGTGCGCTGCGACGACAACGTGGAGGTCGCGCCGCGGCGCCTGGGCCTCGCCGAGAGACACGCCGCCGTCAGGAACCTGCAAGCTCACACGCACTACAGCTTCGAGATCCAGGCCGTCAACGGCGTCTCGCCCAAGAGCCCCATCACGCCGCGCTACGCCACCGTCAACATAACCACCAATCAGGCGGGTGAGAAATTCCAGAAATTCCAAAAATTATAAAGAATGATAACTCCGCAAGCCTCTGCAGGACTTTTTTGATGACATCATCTTGTCGCACCTTTCCACCTTATCCCCATAACGGCGTTAAACCAAAACACACAGCAATAAACTTTACATCATTTTAATTGCCGTAGCGAGAAGGCAGCCACTTTGGGGACCGAAATGCTGATTATGGTCTTTTCTTGTCTCTTTCTCTCTCTCTCTCTCTCGACTCTATAGCACCTTCTGCTGTACCCACGGTTCACCTCATGCGCTCCACAGCGAGCACCCTCAGCCTCTCCTGGCTGCCTCCGGAGAGACCCAACGGCGTCATCTTAGATTACGAGATCAAATACCAGGAGCAGGTAAGATAGAGCGATGTTCTGATTTGTAATGTGAAATTTACGGCCAGTAGTAGAGCAGTGGGCGTGTCTCGTCACACTACGGGGGGGGGTTTCTTTCCCAGCTGGCAGATAAGAACAGCCCGGTTTTTTCTTTCACTTTCTCTCTCTCTCTCTCGAAGCTGATAAGACTTAAAACAGTTACTTATCAAGGCACTGACACTGGAGACTCCTTCCAATAAAAGACCAACAAAAGTTATTACTTTATTATTATTATTATCATTATTATTATTATTAAGGGTATGTCGCTGAGCTGCTGCTATAGAAACGATAACCTGTATATACTTGTATATGTGTTATACCTACAGCAGTGCTGAGAATCCCATAAAAACATGAGCAAAGCACCAGAAAGTTTGCGCCCATCTTTCTTCTGTCCATCATTTAAAATATCATATTATTATTATTATTATCGTTGTTATTATTGAAGTCACCGCTGAACATCTCCAAGTGTCCAGACAATAGCCGAGTTTGTGCTCCAGCTACAGTTTTGTTCCAAGCCGGGATGTGTGAAAACCCAATTGCCCCCATGGGTATGTATAAAGTTAATTAAAAAAATTAAAAATGGGGTGAACAGATGGCCCGTGCTTACAGCCAAACAGTTAACACCCAAAGTGCAGGATTTTTTTTATTTTATTTATTTATTTATTTATTTATTTATTCATTGAACCTATTCATTTTTCAAAAGGTTTTTTTTTTTTTTTTCTTCCTTCATTCATTTTCATCAGCGGCGTGACAGACGCGCTGCGTTCCCCTTAATCTCCGAGCATTTTTCTCTATATAAAGTCCAAGGGAACATAAACGGGTGATTGCTTTCTTTCTAATTAGGTTAACGTCGTTCCTGTGGGTTCGACGTGCGCCGAGAATAATTACGCGCTTTCCAGAATCTGTAGGCTTTCTGGAAGCGGAGTGGGCGTGGCTAATGTCACGTCTCACCGATGATGTTTCATGAACGCACGGCCGATCGTTGTTCCACGTACTTGCTTCGGGTTTCGTCGAGAGGGCGGTCAATCTAGCATGTTCATTTGAATATTAAGCCCCTCCCAGTTCATTTTTATTATTTTTCTTCATAGGATGGATTGTGAATAACGGCCGGATTAATATAGCACTCGGTTTTACTGATGTTTCAATATTTCTAATACTTCTTAATCTATGCCGTAGGTTTTTTTTTTTTTTTTTTTTTAAGGTTGCCACGCCCACAGTTTTTCCGCAACCGTTGGACGAGTAAAATTCCTCGCGTTTCAAGTGCGTACGTTTTTTTACTGCATTTGAACTATCAAAATAAGCTACTCTTATCATATAAACGAGTTCATCCATCATTTTCATATTCAGACTTTTCTATAATAATACAGTATGTATGAAATAAGATGAGAACATTCCAAGCACCTAGATGTTTGGAGAAAAAAAAAAAAAAAACCTCCAACCTTAATATTATTCTATTAAATATCGTATGATATAGCGTTTATTTGTATTAAAAGAATATTACAACAGTTTTTGCTCTTGGCAGTCATGATTGCGGAGTTTGAGGCTGTCAGATCTGTCCGATTTATTAAGACTTGGCAACCCCCCCTGTTGGTTTGGAATGGTGCAGTGGGAATACAAAAGGCTCAGATCAATGATCCATTGTCTATTGTTTAGATACTGTAGCTAGTGTGTGTGTGTGTGTGTGTGTGTGTGTGTGTGTGTGTGTGTGTGTGTGTGTGTGAGACAGGGTGAATCTTTCTCTCACACGGTCACAGCCCAGACCAGCTCAGCCAGGGTGGAGGGGCTGAAAAGGGGCGTGGTGTACACGGTGCAGGTCCGAGCTCGCACCGTGGCCGGCTACGGCAGCTACAGTCACCCGGTGGACTACAGCACCAGTCTGCACGGTACGTCTCCCTCCATCTCCGTCTCAGACAGGAAATAAACGAGACGGATGAGCTTTTAGAGCGGACTTGACAACCAGTCCGCGGTTCGTTTGCATGTTTATCTGACGTGTTGGCGTTAATTGTTTCCTCGCTGTCTGACCTCGGACATCACTTTAAACAGAATACTAGGTCACGCTTGGAGTTTAACCTCAGACTTTAGACTACGGGGTGCCACAGGGCTACCACTAATCACTTGGAAAGATAATTATATAATTTTAACAAAATCTGCATATTTATAAAATGGCGCTAAGCAATACAATTCAAATCGCTACCTACTGTAGGTATCATGATAGAATCGTACCGTCTGGTGCCTTAATTTTTGATGTTAAAGTAGTAAAATGTTTTAACACCTTATAGTTATTTAAATAATACAATATAAATGTTGTGTAGACTTTATCTATGTTTCTTTGCTTGTAATTTTCTTTTCTGTGCATCACCGCGGGAAACACTAGTGAAGTGCGCTCGTACTACTACTACAACTACGTCTCACGCACATTATTTTGCAAATGACTTGCAGATCTTTTGGCACCTCTTGTGCCGTTTTTTTGGCAACGCTGCCGATTTCTAAATGAAGTTTGCTTCCTTTGCTCCTCTTCTTCCAGACGATCCAGAGCGCTCGGTTCAGGACCAGCTGCCTCTCATCATCGGCTCGGCCTTGGCCGGCTTCGTCGTCATCGTGGCCACGGTGGTCATCGCTGTCCTCTGCCTCAGGTGAGACTTTAAACCAAAGAAATCTCTTTATCTTTTTTTTTTTTCCCCTTAGCATAACGCTAACTCTGCTGCAACTGGTGAAATAAATGCAGACACAATGCGTCTCAGACTCTAACACAATAAGCATTATATTTATACTCAAGCTTAGACTTTTTTTCAACTTCCTTTTAAAAGCATCTGCAAAAAAAAAAAAAAAAAAAAAAGATGTCTATTTTGCAGAAGCGCTGTCGATCGTCAGCTGGTGTTGGGACAAGGACAAAGAACGCCGATTTCAGAGTTTGCAGAGAGCGCAGCGCGTTAGCAATTCTTCCCAAATCGTCCCCCATCATCATCATCATCATCATCCTCCTTATCATCCTCCCCCCCCCCCCCCCCCCCCCTTTTTTCCCTCCTCGTTTCTCCGTGTCCTTGTGTGAGATGTCATTCTTCTCCGCTGCGCATTTCCATTGGAGATGAGATGCTAATTAGGAGCGGCTTTTATTGTCAGCTGTGAACCAACTATACAAGAGGACGGTGGGGGGATGGGGGGCTGGGGGACAGTGTGTTCTGTCAGGACCGTCCACTCCTTTTCATTCGCTTGAATTCTTAATGCAAAAAAAAAAAAAATCCTTAACGAAACAAAAGAGGGCTAATGAGATGACTCGAGCTGTCCGAGCGTCATCTGCATATACTTTCTGTTCATGGTCGGGTCTGACCCCTGGTGCAGGGTTTGTGGTACGCAACCTGCGTTCAGCTCGACCGTGTAATGGCGCAATTATGTCTGCGGTGCAGAATGAGACAATCTCGAGCCGCTACGCTTATTGTTCTGGTGATTCAGGGCTCCCGTGCAGCGGTGTGAAATCAATGCCGAACAGTTCCACACTGCGCGCACGACGTGGCGCGCTCATTAGAAGCGAGTGCTGTACGTGATCACACTGTGAACGCTTTTGGTCTGGTTTCAGGAGGCAGCGCACCGGCTCCGAGCTGGAGTACACCGAGAAACTGCAGCAGTACGGTGAGTAAAGCCGGATCTGTCAAAGACTCTCACTGTAAGCAGTCGCTCCCACACCGTCCCCTCTTTTCTTTTCCCCAAAGACAGAAATGTTTGGAAGTTTCACTAAGAAATCCGCCCAGTGCAATAAGGCAAATAAATAATCACGAACCCTACTAGCTTCTAAAAAAAAAAAAAACCCTTGTGATGTCTTATGTAAAGATTTGCTGCGTTTTGTATTTGATCCGCCCCCCCTTTACCGTCTTGCAGTGTCCCCGGGTGTGAAAGTCTACATCGACCCTTTCACTTACGAAGACCCCAACGAGGCGGTGCACGAGTTCGCCCGCGAGATCGACATCTCCTGCGTGAAGATCGAGGAAGTCATCGGAGCAGGTAAACAAACCGTTTCGCGCCGGAGAGAGCGGTCAGTTCACACCCCGACTCCTCCACAGATCGGGTGTCAGGAAAGCGTCAACGTCAAGAGCTGATGGGTTTTTCTTCTGTCGCAGGACTGAAGCATGAGATGTCTGATTTCAAAGCATGTCCATGTTCACCAAGCAGTAACACAACGTTTGTTGTTTGTTTGCATTTATACCCAGTCCCATCATGCATTGTGTATATAATATAACACATGCATGTTAGTTAATATTCACTTAATGTTCCTGGATGATCGATTTAATCTTGATGTGATGTCCTGCTCTAGCTTTTGGTATTTGTGACAATACCATGGTACTTATTTGTTGATATAATACATGTACACTAATATAGTACAACAGTACGGTACGTGGTTCTACCATGGTGCATGCTTTGGTACAATGGTACAGGTTCTATAGTGTGGTACCTGGTTCTACTATGTATCGTAGTATAGTACGATGTAACACCTACATGTACACTGTACCACCAGTACTATACCATACCTGTAGTATGCATAAAAATATATCTCGAAACGAAACAAAAGAGGGCTAATGAGATGACTCGCGTTGTCCGAGTGTCATCTGCATATACTTTCTGTTCATGGTCGGGTCTGACCCCTGGTGCAGGGTTTGTGGTACGCAACCTGCGTTCAGCTCGACCGTGTAATGGCCCAATTATGTCTGCGGTGCAGAATGAGGCAATCTCGAGCCGCTACGCTTATTGTTCTGGTGATTCAGGGCTCACCAGAGTACTATACCATACCTGTACTATTCATAAAATTATATCTCACAGGGTATAGTATGTAAAAACATTAAATGTTGCATACCTGCTGAACTTTGTACCCTTTGCATACCTGCTCCATAATGCACACCAGCTGTGGTACCCATTAAGCACCATGGCATTCACCACAGGATAGTCCCACAGGCCATAATAACCACTGAAGTGCCATAGCACCCAGTAATACTATGATATATTATGGGATTTACTTGGTTGCCATAGTAAAATTTCTTCTGGGAAGGTTTGTTCATTCTGAGATGCGTTTGTAAAGAGTGGTTACTCGAGTTACCGAAGCCTTCGCTGGAAGCTCAAACCAGCCTGGCCGTAATCCTGTGACCTCTCTCATCAAGGAAAAAAAACTCGTAAACAGTATTGGTTTTCCAGAAATTCTCTTCTGACACCATCACCATCCATGTCACGGTAACATTTTTTCCTATTCTGATGTTTGATGTAAATATTAACTGAGGCTTTTCACCCGTGTCTGCTTGATTAAAGAAGTCTGCAACGCACAACTGCTACGTTTGGCGGATCGAATAAAAAATGATTTGGTATTATTCTGGGCGATGGATGGATGGATGGATGGATGGAAAAAAATGGATTAATTTCCTATTAAAGTGCAGGGCAAGAAAAAAAAAACAGGAAAAAACAACAACAAAAAAACTTGTTTTTAATTTCAAAAAACCAAAACGAACACTTTCTATCTGTTCCACGTAGTTAAACATGACCGATCCATTAGTCTTTCTTAATCTCAACATCTCATAATCCATCAAAGTAATTCTTCTTTAGTCCAAATCAGTTTTTCGGTTTACTTTTTTTTCACCGTTTCTTCCTCTTCTTCTTCTTCTTCTTCTTCTTCTTGACTTTCCTCCAGGAGAGTTTGGTGAGGTGTGCCGCGGGAGGCTCAAACAGCCTGGTCGCAAAGAAGCGGCCGTGGCCATCAAGACGCTGAAAGCGGGCTACACGGAGCGTCAGAGACGAGATTTCCTGGCCGAGGCGAGCATCATGGGCCAGTTCGACCATCCAAACGTCATCCACCTGGAGGGGGTGCTGACCAGGAGCTGCCCTGTCCTCATAGTTACAGAGTTCATGGAGAACGGCGCTTTAGACTCCTTCCTCAGGGTAAGTTTCAGGAACTTGGACTGTTGAAATACATTGAAATACAACCTAGTTTACAAAATCTCCATGCGTATGAATGAATAAAGCAGAGTCGAGCGGTCAGACGAGCTGTGATTTGACAGGTGAACTTGCTAAGCCTTGAGCATAAGGGACTTTTCCGGAAATATCCTTGATTTACCTTACAACTGGGTTCTACCTCAGGGTTCTCTCATGACAGCAGATCAGCTTTGTGTTAAACTGAAGCAGATAAATGAGCTTTTTGAAGACTCCACTCACTGACCATCTAGCGCATGAGTCAACCTTGGACTTAAGGGACTGGCTGCCTCTCAAGTCATCTCCTAAAATCGACTGTGTGTACCATCCTTACCTCTAGACACCACACACACACACACACACACACACACACTTCTTCATCTGCCCACCGATGCAAACTCCATGAATCATCAGCAACATGGTAGAAAAACAACCTCGTGACTGAACAGGAGCATGTGCGTCCCGTTAATGATCTAATCACGGTTCCTGTTAGAGGCTCAGCGTGACTCGTGTGGTCTTTCCACTGAGAATGGGGGTCGGGGAGAGGTTTTCTCTTTTGCTCTCGTTATCAGCTGCCATTTCCCGAGATCAAAACTTTTCATAAGTGACAGCTACATTATGCATGCGAGGATTAGTGGAATGAAGGAGCTCCAGCTTGCGGGCTGCCAACCATGTCGCTCGGTTATCTGGAAGTAGATTACACAATGCCGCGAGGGCAGGCGAGCAGAACCGTGCTGTAGATTAATCTGATTAGCCCAGGAGTGGTGGTGTGTCATGCATCTGCAAACACTGGTGAGAATGGAATGATAACCGCACATTGCAAGGTATCATCTTACATCTGAACAAGGTAATTCAGTAACGCAATACCAATACGGCAATGCGAGAGAAAATGCTGGAATATTTTTTCAAACTTAACACGCTAGCTGTTGTCAAGTCTCTGATGTTTCACACTAATGAATTAATACAATGCACCTGTAGTAGTATTTGCATCCATCCACCTATCCATCTAGGCACCTCTGTAGTCCAACTAGGGGCCGAGGAGGCCAATGGTGATCGTTGTATTTATTCCCATATTACAACCGTGACACCACCACATGTCAAGAGATGGGACATATTAGACAGACAGCAAGTGAATAGTCAGTTCTCATAGCTGATGAGTTAGAAGTAGGAATGTATGGATCTGAGTGGCGCTTTGTTACCTTGGGATGACTAGACGAATGGCCCTGATACGAAGGTGTCAGAACACAGTGTGCCATATTGTGCATGCTGTGTAAGTGGCTGCATAGTTGCAGACCGGTCAGAGTGTCCGCGCTGATCCGTGTCCAAAACCAAAAACACCTATAACAACTGGATTGGCTTGAATTGGATTGGGGTGCACTCTGGAAAGATGGCAAGCTGTTGAAGACATTGTTCTGTGCGGATACCTTGGGTTACTCTGTTACCCTGATGTTACTCTGACACGTACCACCTACCTAAAGATAGTTGCTGACCTACTTACACCTCTTCATGGAAATGGTGTTCCCTAACGGCAGGATAACGCACCATGCCACAGTGCAGATGTTGCTCATGACAAAGAGTTTCTTGTGACAGGGAGTTGTTGTAACCTACGCAATATCATGCAGGTGGTTTTTGTTATGGCTGACCTGTGTATACCATCTTACTTATGATGATGTCATTCCCATTCCAGCTCAATGACGGTGGGTTCACCGTGACACAGCTTGTCGGCATGCTGCGAGGCATTGCGGCCGGAATGAAGTACCTCTCTGACATGAACTACGTCCACCGTGACTTGGCAGCGCGCAACGTCCTCGTTAACAGCAACCTGGTGTGCAAAGTTTCTGACTTTGGCCTCTCGCGCTTTCTGGACGAGAACTCGTCCGACCCGACCTACACCAGCTCCCTGGTGAGTCTGTGTGCGCTTTTTTTTTAAGAAACCTTCTTGAAAAAAAAAAGTGATCATTAAAGCTTTGTTGCAGAAAACTGATAAATGCTTGACAAGCTGTGTTAAAAATATGTACTATTCATAGTGCTAGTATGTTGCTTTGCACTGTTTGTTTTGTGTCTAAGATATATACAAGTCAAGCATCCATCATTACGACTGAGGGTTAAATAAGCCACACCCTCATTCATTGAGACATGACCAGGCTAAATTACACAAGCTATACCTCCTTCATTAGTACTGAAATACACGTTTCAATACGCCTCCTTTACCACGCTTTATCAGTTGTATAATGAACAAGCCACGCCTCCTTTACCAGTACTGAAATACGCAGGCCAGGCCTCCTTTACCAGTACTGAAACACAGGCCACGCCTCCTTTACCAGTACTGAAATAAGCAGGCCAAGCCTCGCTTACCAGTACACAAACACAGGCCACGCCTCCTTTACCAGTAGTGAAACACAGGCCACGCCTCCTTTACCCGTACTGAAACACACAGGCCACACCTCCCTTACTAGTACTGAAACACACAGGCCACACCTCCCTTACTAGTACTGAAACACACAGGCCACACCTCCTTTATTAATACTGAAATACACAGGCCACACCTACTTTACTAATAATGAAACACACAGGCCACACCTACTTTACTAATAATGAAACACACAGGCCACGCCTCCTTTATTAGTACTGAAACACACAGGCCACGCCTCCTTTACCAGTACTGAAAAACAGGTCACGCCTCCTTTACCAGTATTGAAACACAGGTCACGCCTCCTTTACAAGTACTGAAACACAGGTCACGCCTCCTTTACCAGTACTGAAACACACAGGCCACACCTCCCTTACTAGTACTGAAACACACAGGCCACACCTCCTTTATTAATACTGAAATACACAGGCCACTCCTACTTTACTAGTACTGAAACACACAGGCCACGCCTCCTTTATTAGTACTGAAACACACAGGCCACTCCTACTTTACTAGTAATGAAACACACAGGCCACGCCTCCTTTATTAGTACTAAAACACACAGGCCACTCCTACTTTACTAGTAATGAAACACACAGGCCACGCCTCCTTACCAGTATTGAAACACATAGACCACGCCTCCTTTACTAGAACTGCAACAGACAAGTCTTGCCTTGTTTACTATTACTGAGGCTCACAGGCCACGCCTCCTTTACGGGTACTGAAACACGCAGGCCACACCTCCTTTACCAGTATGGAAGCTTATAGTCAACACCTCCTTTCCTAGTACTAAAACACACAGGCCACGCCTCCTTTACCAGTTCTGAAGCTTATAGTTAACGTTTCCTTAACTAGTACTGAAACACACAGGCCACGCCTACTTTACCAGTACTGCAGCACACATGCCACGCCCACTTTACTAGTACTGAAACATACTGGCCATACTGTACCGCCTGTACTAGTACTGAAGCTTGCAGGCCACGCCTCCTTTACCTGTACTGAATTACACAGGCTGCTGACAGACACCTAGGCCTCAGCTCCCTTACAGGTGTAAGACCATAATACACAGGATTGATGCTGTATTTCAGAGCTAGCGTGACAGTTTTATGCGATTAGCCCGTGTACTGATTAGCGTCTTTGTTCTTGCTGCTTGTGCCGTAGTCAGATTTCTGGCAAAACAGCAAGCGCACTGCGAGGAGGGAAGCCCGTGAGAAAGTGTTCAGGCTCTTCTCTAATTAGGCATCTGGTGAGTTTGAAACTGGCGTCAAACGGCTCATGTGGCGCGTCGGCGCGTTTCTCTCTCCTCACACAGGGTGGAAAAATCCCGATCCGCTGGACGGCTCCCGAGGCCATCGCCTTCCGCAAGTTCACCACAGCCAGCGACGTGTGGAGCTACGGCATTGTCATGTGGGAGGTGATGTCGTTTGGGGAGCGGCCCTACTGGGACATGAGCAACCAGGATGTGAGCGAGAAAAACTGCAGTGCACACACACACACACACACACACACACACACACACACACACACACACAGTGCGCTCTCCAGCCTTATCACTCTTACAGATGGAGTGTGTGTATAGAATTGAGCGCCGCTCTGCAGGCACTGCCAAGCGAGGATTAAACCTGCATGCGCTGTCTCTTTATCACATCGCCCCAAAAGCGCTAACGTGGCTAACCAGTGGAGCAGAATCTCCCGGGAAGCCGTCAGCACACTCTCATTTCCATAATGCTAACTGGCCACGACTAGCCATCGCTCATTATTAGCAACGTTGGCATCTTTAAGCCTTCAAAAGGATTTGAAACAATGTGAAAAATGAGGTTTCACTTACCTTCACCTGATAGAGGGGGTTCATCAACTTTTTCTACCCGGGCAGCTCTTTAACTGGAGAAAAGAGTATGAACATAATCCGCCTATTTTTAAATTGTGAGGAGTTATATTTACACTAATGTTTCATTAAAACTGACCAGAAAAACAGAAGAAGAAAAAAAGTAAGAAGCATACAGCTCGGATATTTTTGTACATATTGCTTGCATTTCCAGCCCGGACTTGTTCAATTCCAGCCATTAAAATGTCAAATGTATATCTGTTTCTCGAACTGAAACACTTCATTTTAGTCTGAGGAATCGACTCTGAAGCTTTGGTATCGACTCTTAATTCCTTACAGCCTGGAATCAGTGAATCAGGGAATCGACTTTTTCTGAGATGTGAACCAAAAGCAAGACAATGACTTATTGATAACAACATGTAAAGAAATTATACAGCGGTACCTCGGGATACGGATTTAATCAGTTTTGGAGGCGAGTTTTTAAGGTGAAAAATTTATATTGTGAAACGCATTGTCCCATAGGAAATAATGTAAATGCAGATAATCCGTTCCAGGCAACCAAAAATATTCCCAATATTACCAATTTCCAACATTGTAATCATATATTTTTTTTTTTTGCATATAAAAACAATCAAAACTTTTAGAAAATACATGTGAATGAAATAAAATATGAAATAAATACGCAGTAAACCCCACTTAACCTTTATTTATGATTCCTTTAAAATCCTTAAATTCCTTTATTTCTTCTTGCTAACATCCTTGGGAGCCATGGTGCTACGTCTACACTAAATCTTACACAAAATGCAAAGACAATATGCAAACTCACTTCACTTGGCTTTCCACTGATGCAAACAAGTTTCAAGTTTTGAACGGCTCCGGGACGAACACGCGTTACCTTACCAGCGTTCTGTTCGGCACGATTTTTCTCGCTCGTATGACGAAAATGCTTGATATGCCGAGGCGAATTTCTTGCAAAATTTCAGTTCTTCAGATGAAAATTTGTGAGGAGGGGCGCTCGTACGCCGAGGTACCGCTGTCTCTTCATATTATAGTTTGAAAATGAATCTAGGTCACGTTTCCAGTGTTGCCGGCCTAATTTCAAATTTTCCACATGATGAAGTGACTAGTCGGTTTACTATATTTAAACTCTACATCCATGTACAAGTTTTGCACGTGACGTCCGGCTTGACCCTGTTCTTGTCGTAGGTGATGAACGCGGTGGAGCAGGACTACAGGCTTCCTCCACCTATGGACTGCCCGGCCGTTCTTCATCAGCTTATGCTCGAGTGCTGGCTGAAGGAGCGTAACGCGCGGCCACGCTTCGCCCACATCGTTAGCACGCTGGACAAGCTGCTCCGCAACGCCGCCAGCCTCAAAACACTCACCTCCGCACACTCAGGGTAAGTGCGAGTGTGTGTTTTTGTGTGTGTGAATTATTTCAGCGTCTGCACTCACAAAAGCTGATTAGTCATAACTCTTACACTTAGTACTTTATGTAACGTTGTTCTGTGTTTAATTCACCGCTGAAGGTCAAAAGTCTTAGGGGAGTGTTTACTAATGAGCGCGCCCGGCTGACGTCAGAGACGGATTCGGATTTTTTTTTTTTTTCCTTATTGAGCATTAATTTATCTGCGTGTCTCTTGAGAAAAGTGTAATGAAGCACCTATTGTAATATATCACTGCAGTAATTAGAAAATAATTAGTGACTTGTCATTCCGCCGGCTTTTTCAGCGAGTTTGAAAAGAGCACGCGTTCGTTTATTAATTAATCCGTCGTGCGTCGAGACGCGTTGTTATGAAATTATTTGAAGAAGTGAAAAACGATTTCACAAATTAACAAGAGTTATACGATCCGTGCATGAACGCTTAAGTTAAGCTTTCCGGTGGCGTTAATGCGTTCAACATAGACACGACTTATACAGACAGCATGGGAAAGAAATGTTGACTCAAAATTTTTATGTATGCTAGTAAGTATTAAAAAAAAAAATGTGCCAGAAGACGCTCAGACAGCGTATATATTTATGATAATCACTAAATTCTTGGTTGTGGCTTCATATTACACATCTACAGAACACACTGTGAAAGCAAACCTTACAGCAGGCACATTGTCATCAGTGTGTGTGTGTGTATGTGTGTGTGTGTGTGAGCGTGAGAGATGGAGAGACAAGCACAGCTCTGCCTCATGACTCAGTATGCCAATCAGTGTTTACCCCCTGAGTACCTCTCACCTGATCCGAACCCTCTCACTGCGCCTGGGAGAAACTCGCCGTCCGAACGTTCCGCCCCGATCAACACGTGGAGAAAAAAAAAAATCCTGCTACGTCAATTATAAACAAACCAATCAATGTATCAATCACAACATATCACACATCCTAACTTTACAACCTTACTCATAATTAAATGTATAATAATTTACAATATTATTTATATCCTTAGCCTTAGGTTAAAAAATGTTTATTTTATCATTTTTACATTCTTTATTTATTTATTTATTTATTTATTTATGATTTGTTGTTTAATTCCAAAAAAAAAAAAAAAAAAAACGCTTCTTAAAAAACAAAACAAAAAAAGAAATCCACAAAAATAAGATTACTATAAATATACTTTATACAAATTTCTTGTTTTATTTTAAAGGTTTTTTTATTTATTTATTTATTTATTTATTTTCTGTTGTAAGACGGCCGTAAAACAACATGTATGGAATGATTAGTATTTATTTAAAAAATAATGCTGCATGAAATAATTCATTCATATTTAAACAAATCATTATGTATTTTTTACATATTTAGTTTTTTTTTTAATTAATTTACATATTCTTCCTTTAAAAATCGATTTAGTTCGATTGTTTATATTTTTATTAGTTGTTGTTCAATAAATTGGAGTTACTATTTTATGATAATTTTTTTATTCCAAAATAGCATCTTAAGTAAAAAAAAAAAATTTTAAAAACTAATTCAATATCACTAAAATAATATTTGATTTTATTATTTATATTTAAAAATATATATATTTCAAAGGCTTTAATTTGGCATGGTTTGTTTATTGTTATTTGACTTTACCATTAAGCAACTTTTTAAGAATTATTCAAAATAATGCATCATATAATAGCTCCTTAATATGGAAACCCATTTTTTACTATATTTATTTAGTTTGCGTTTATTTACATTTTTAAAACGATTCAATCATTTGTGTGGGTTTTTCTCTTTATTTCTTTTTTTATGTTCTATTTGGACATTTTTTTTTTTTTTATGTCCAGAAAAACAGGTGGACGTTCGCACGCCTCTGTCTTGTTTGCCTTCCCTTTCACACCGCGTTCCTTAAGCGGCGGTGGCGAGGACCTCAGCCACGGCAGATGTAGCGAGCCTAATAAGGGAGATGGAGGAGAAACTAAGAGAGAGCAGCAGCTTTAATTGGCCTGCTAATGAGCTTTTTAATACGCCGAGCGAGCTGAGCCGAGCGTAACGTGGAGAGCGCGGAGTGTGTAGGAGTGTGCGAGTGTGTGCGTGGGCGCGAAGGGCGACACTCTCGCATGGAGCCGCATGCCGATGATCCATTTATGATCGCATCTGTATGCGAGAGCGGCGGCCCGTCTCTGCTGTTGACACGCCGTGATCCAATTTCCAGAGTCCACAGCTGCATATGTGTGTGTGTGTGTGTGTGTGTGTGTGTGTGTGTGTGTGTGTGTGAGCGTGTGTGTGTGAGAGAGAGAGAGAGAGACTGTTGTAAATTGATTGAAATAGCTTTCACTGCTCTTGTCATTTCTTCGGGTTAGCTGTTTTTTATGGTTCCTAAATGGCAAAGCCATTGGACAGTGACTTATGCTGAATTGATCTTCTCCCTCTCGAGTGCTTTTATCGGCGTGACCGTGGCATCGGCGAAGCTTTCTAATCTCTTGAGGTGCGACGTCATGCAGGTATTCTCAACACCAAGTACATCATGTGAAGGAGAACTCATAGACTCCTACAGATCATAAAGTCTAGTGTTTTAAAGGCGATAATTAAAGGCGGCATCGCAAGAAGAAAAAAGAAAGAAAGAAAGAAAGAAAGAATCGCAGCCGTGGCTTCAAACCGAATAATTAAGTTTAGGCAGATGTAGTGATATGGTGATGTAGAAGAACCTGGATGTTGCATCATCCTGTGGACTTTTTTCCTACTATTCCACCCACATCTATATTATAATCCTGTCACTTTCTCAGCCGCTCTCTTCTTCCCGTCATCAATAGGGAGCGAGCAGATACGATTCAGGGGCTGGAACTTTCTCAGCTCAGCACCGACACTTTATTAAATAAAAATACCACTAAAGATGTCGATATGATCCTTGTAGTTTTTAGTATTCGATCATACTACTGAATCTGCTACAATACAATTCAGATTTTTAAGACAGCATGTAAGAGCTCTTATAATCAGTTATACTGTTTCCAATTTTATTTAGTTGTTTCAGTTTAATGTATGAATATTTTATGTTAATGTATATGTGTGTTTAGCAAGAATATGGTTAGGAACATGAGGATGTGTGGTTAAATGACCCTTATGGAACCCATGTTCTCCAGTCAAGGGGGATTCAGGGTTTAATTGTGTGCGACACCGTGTACTTGCCATGTGAGAGTTGGTGTTGTTGAATATTTTGAACTACATTTTTGTACATGTATGGAGTGAAGATTTAGGTCATTTTTCTCCCTTCAGGTTATTGCGCCAATGAGTTCTCACGGCATGTTGAAGCATGAACGCGCAATAAATGCCAGCGACCAAACAGAGAACTGAAGTCTCGTGTCCGTAAAAAGTGGAGCTACACAATATGAGATGATCTTGATACGAGACCGATGTTGATGCTGCCACTGAGCCTGTGACAAAACCATTTTGATTTCTGAAACAGCGATTTCAAATGTAACTATTTCAATACGATTTTCGAGTACTGTTCAATATTTGACAATTTTACTGAAAGCAATTTGAAAAATTTTTTCAACGTCACTGAGACTACAATGAAATTATTGCAGTTCGTTAAACAACGAGAGTATTGTTCAATATTTGACGATACGACTGACTCTGCTACAAAATTATTTCAATTCATTAAACAACTATTTCAACTTTTTTTTTTTTGTTTTTTTTTTTGTGATTTTTACGAATTTTAAGATTTTGACCATGACGTGGAATCTGGAATCTGCTTTAAACCAATTTTAATTCTTAAGACATTTTTTACTGCTATCACCAGTGTTTCTCGGGACGTTACTTTACAAAATTACCGTCTTCAAAAAGTAATCCGTTACATTACGGCGTTACTTTCTGATAAAAGCAACTAGCTCGAGTACTTTTCCACTGCAGAAAATTAAAACTCCTTTGTGCTTCCTCATGCGTGTTGTTTTAGTCAAGACCTTTATAATTATTCTACCATCATCACTCAGTGAAGTTTGTTAACTACAATAGATAATACCCCTATCGCACCTACGCGGTGTCGCGCGGTGGCTGTAAATACGGTTCTTCACGATTCACCGCGAGTTTCGGCGCTGTGATCAGGTTTCCATCTTTCCGCACGTCGGCCCTCGCATAGTCAAACCGCATAAGTGAGAGATAGGGGTATAACAGCAGGAATAACAGAGGGGGCGGGTTATCGGGGGCGGGGCTTGTAGGACGACTTTCTCACACACACACACTAATGCATTGGGAATGACTGCTGTCTGGCTCACGGATTACATAAATTGTCTGAATAACGGATTACATTTTTGAAAAAGTAACTGAGTACTTGAATGGCGGAGCGAACGCGTTAGACTACTCGCTCACGCCCCCAACGGTGCGCGAGCGAGCAGTTTGAAAAAGATGCGGTCGGTTGGCGTCGCGTGGTTCGGAGGAAACACGTGATAGTCTTCGGCCCTCCCGGTTGAGTGGTGGTAGTAGCCTTGATGTGGAGCCCCCTAGTGACGGGGAGGAATTGGACACGACTAAATTAGAGAGAGAGAAAAAAAAGGAATATACGACTATGATTTTTAAGAATATTTTCAGTATTTGATGCTTTTTAATATAAACTACTGTGAGAGAAAATGAGTTTGATTCTTAAGTCAACTTATTTTAAATATCAGAGAGAAAATCACTACATCTGAGTACAGTTTAGAAATTCTGTAGTGGAAATTTATCACCGTATCGACTTTTTAAATTCTTCAAAAAAAAAATCCCACTGAAGCTTCCACTTTGATACGCGTGCGATTTTTAGGACAACAACTGTCAGTGTGTGACAATTTTTAATATAAACTTCCGTGTGAGAAGACGAGGTTTTTTTTCAAATCTTGACAAACAATTCAGCCCACGTTACCAAGAAACTGATTTCCTGAAGATTTAGTGGAAAATGTAAACTTACCGCTGATATGATTCATGGAGACTCCTTCCAAGAACAGTCATCTCGTTTCAATATTAATTACCGTGTGCGAGTTGCTGATCTGTTCTGACCAATCAGGATCAAGAACACCACAATGAATGGAAAACTATGATCCTCCTGAACACACTGAGATGATGTTCAGTGTTTAGCTTTGACTCGCTTAATAAGTGTTTTGTTTCTCTTCGTCAGTGTCTCACTGCATCTCTTCTCCTCAGGGATCTGTACCGTGTTGGCGGGACCCTGCCTGGACACCAGAGGAAGAGTTTAGGCGGCGTGCAGGACATGAGACAAATGAGCCAAACTCTCCCCATCCGAGTCTGAAGCGAGTGCGAATCGGAACCCGAACCGCACCGCCGAGGACCAGTTCATCTCACCAACGACAGCACCGACCGGACCGGACCGGACCGGACCGGACCGGACCGGACCGGACGAACTTCCTTCATGCAGTATTTTGGAAATATATATATATATATCATCAAACCTGAGGAACTTTGGAGAACCTTTGGGCTTCCCTAAACAGAAACTACTCCTGGTCTGTACAGGCAGCCTGTGTATAAATTACTCGGATCGTACTCCATTCATTTGTTTCTCTCTTCATTTTTTTTTTTTTTTTTCCTTTTTGTTCGTTTTTTTCTTCTTTTCTTTGCACTGGACGATTTTTACGCAGCTCAAAATCCGTTGTTTTGGTTTTTTTTTTCCTACTCAGGTTCAGTTTGCATGCCTGCATGTTTCTCTAAAGGCAAGCCTTTGAAAGAGCGAGAAAAAAACAAAAAAACAGGATAAATGTAACATGGCTGACGATGAATAAGAGGCAGTAGAGGGGTAAGCATCTGGTTCGCATGCTACCGGATTGCCTTTAGCTTTCCTGCATTATTAACGGTAGCGTTCTGGGTGTTCTCTTAATGAAATCCTTCCGTTTGTGAGTTTTCCGGAGGCGATACAGAGCGAAGAATTACAAGCTAAATGAATAATATTTGACATGAATTAAAGAGACGAATTAATATGCGAGCCCCGAGTAGAAATGAAAGGGGTTTGCTGTCGGCCCGAGGACATTTTCGATTCCCTTTCTTTTTTTCTTTTCCTTTTTTTTCTTTCTCCGAGACTTCTCTTCGGATCTTCATATTGAAGAAAAGAAGAATGCTGAAGGAAAAAAACATTTTTTTTTTTTTTTCAAAAAGAGGGTAAAGAAGAAAAAAAAAAACGGATCACCTGAGGAGGTTGAGAACTTTGAACCGGAAGCGTCTTTGTTTACCTCTGTTGTATTTCGTCTTCCACGTTCCAGTGTTAAGACAAACCTCCTCATGGACCGTGATCTTAGAATTACTGTTAACTGTGAAGGAGGAGGACGTTATGGAGTGTGTGTGTGTGTGTGTGTGTGTGTGTGTGTGTGTGTGTGTGTGTGTGCGCGCGTGTGTGTGTGTGTATACTGTATGTGTCCAAATGAGACTCATATGCATGCTAGATTTCAGAACTCTGTGGTCGATCATATTTCATGAAGACGGACTGATGGAAGCCGTTGTTTTAACAGCTTTCCGTATTTACCAGGAATTCACTCTGTCGTAAAAATATGCATAATTCTGTAAATAAATACGGCTCATACGAGACTAATTAGACTTGCTTAAATGACTTGCGATGGCCCGAGTGTTCAATTCAGACCTGCTGTTCTGTCCACTAATTAGCAATCAGTGGTTTATTCACGCTTCTCTTTTAGGTTCTAAAGGCTGGGCAAAATCATTAAACAAAAAATGTAACGTTCAGCGCATTACCACCACCATTAAACACCTTACATAAGTAAACACACCCATGAAGCGGATAATAATAATCATAATAATAATAATAATAATAATATTACAGTGGAACCTTGGATTACGAGCATAATGCGTTCCAGAAGTGGGCTCATGTTCCAAAACACTCGTAAACCAAATCATCATTTCCCATAAGAAATAACGAAAACTCAAATTATTCGTTCCACAGCCCCAAAAAATAAATACATAAAAATAATTAATACAATCTATAAAATGAAAATAAAACAAATTAATCTGCACTTTACCTTTAAAAAGGCGAGAGAGTGACGCTCAGTGTCAATATAAGAGTCTCATGCGTGCTACATGATACTCGGCGTTCGTAAACTAATACTTGCTCGGTTTCCGATTAAAAATTTATTAAAAATCTTTGCTCGGTTTGCGGAACACTTGTAAACCACGTTACTCGCAATCCGAGGTTCCACTGTATAAGCAAGATATCTGTTGAATTCTCAAATCAGATTAGTGTTGGAACCATCACCGCTTTTATAGTAATGACTTGTAAATCAGACATATAAAAAGCGAGAGAAAAATTGTCGGCTTGATGACTTTTTCCATACTGAAGAGTCTCCAGCATCAGACACGAATGACCAGATACCGTAACACACCGATCCCGAGGTGCCGATTCGATCTGTATTGCGGTACCGGGAGATCTGCGATTTTAGGAATATCGTGACTGGATATTAACATTTTTAATAACTTTAATTAATTCAATTATTAATTACTAAAGAATATTTTTTTACTGCTTAAATGAAACATTTAAATTTACAATACTGATTTTTTTTTAAAACTTGAACCAAAAAAAAAAAAAAAAGTTCAAGGTTCTATCATGAATTGAAACGTAATAAATTATAAATTAATCAAAAATTCTAATTTTGGAGTCTGATCGATTTTTTTCTTTCCCCTTTGCTAGTAATTCTTATTAAACGTCTTAATTCTTCTTGATAAACTGATCTGTTATAACGTCGTAACCTCTCTCTTTGAGAGATTTTTGTTTTACCAAGCTCTGCCACTGGAGACTCCTTCCTTAAATACAGACAGCTGAACCCTGTTGGCGATTACACACTTACAGTACATGAAGCGTCCTTTATATAAACATATTTACCATGTGTGTAGCGTTTACTATTAGACGGCGATGGCAAGAATATATCAGAGCTTCAGGAAATAAATTAACACCATCGGACTAATTAGAACTGAGAGCGCGGTGACAGTGTGAATATTATTTATATATATATATATATATACACATGTATTAGACCTCGCATAGGTAATCAAAGTCATGTGTCTTGGGCGTGTATGTGTGGACTGCGTAAGCGGTTTTGTCAGCGTGATCAGAGGCGCTCGTCCGACTCGTCTGGCTGATTTCCCCAGTCGTATGTCCCTAAGCGAGCAGACCCTCGTTCCCCCCGCGCTCGCACAAAGGCGCGTTTGATCTCGCCAATTACGCCGAACGCGGCAAGAACAGCTTGGCAGCAGAGCCGGGGTGCGCGTCGGACTCTTTTAACTGGCATAGCAATTTGCCCAGAGGTTCCTGGGCCGGCAGTCGCCAACGTTCTCACTGCCTCATCAGTAGAAAGAGAGAGAGAGAAAGAAAGAAAGAGGGAGAGGCGAGGAACAAATGTGAGGGAGGGAGTAGAAAAGCAGAGAAAGGCAAAGAGAATGCGTGTGAGAGAGAGAGAGAGAGAGAAAGCCTGGTCCAAATGTGCTGTAATAATCACAATGCGAGACTCCTCATTAAAGACTGCAGGGCACTGTCAGAGCGAGATGGCGTGTGTGTATGTGTATGTGTGCGTATCTGTATATACGTGTGTGACAACAGAAAGACAGGTACAGCTGAACATTCGTCTAACGCATTACAGCCAGGATTCATCTGCTAGCTGTGCAAGTCCTCGCTGTCAATATGTGCTTCTGGACTGTCTGCTGGAAAACTTGTGATTCCAATTAGACACTGCAGGCTTGCGTGCACACACACACACACACACACACACATATACACACACCACTGCAGATATGCTGCAACACAGCACTGCCTCAGAGAGCAAGAGAGTGAGAAACTAAGTATAAGGACTGGGTGATTCATTAAATGAACATTCACACCGCTCTGTTCCAGCGCGTCCTACGCCTCCGGATAACAGCCTCGACCCGCACCTCTGTCTAGGAATGCTGAAAGTAAGTTTGGTCCCGGTGATCTCCACCTACTCAGCGCAGGCATCGTCCTCACGTCTCTCTCGTCATGCTCCTGCTTCCCTTCCTCTAGTTTCCTAATGCATCACACAAGCGCCCGGGAAAGTCTCAAAGGACCGACGCTAGCTTGTGCTTTGTACAATGCGCCGAGGTGATTATGAGATACCAGCAGCATTATCATGAAAAAAAAAAAAAAGAGAGAAATGCTAAAGGTTGAAAATTTGCTGCCCACTTAAGAGGGGACTGTACAGAGTGGGTGTAAATGTGGTGAGAAAAAAAAAAAAGAAAGAAAGAAAGTTTTATTTTTTAATGGACATGATTGGAAAAATAGACAAGTCTCAGATACCAAATAAAGGGGGTACCAAGAAAGGGAGTTGCTTTGATATGGTTCTCGTCAAGGAACGTTTTATGGTAGCGTCTGAGTGACCAGCACCTTTCTTTCTGCGAGGGTGGAATATCGTTCCTTGGTCGACTATGGATCTCCTCTTACTGGCCTCCAAATCCTCAAGGCCCCAAAATCCTACACCCCTCGAGCCCAGCGCTGTGGAACAAATCTGCTGACCTCCGAACAGCCTTTAGAGGATTGCTTAATGCCTGATTTATATTTATGGCCCACTTAAACACCCGGTGAAGCTCGGCTGCTTTTCGCTGCCCTCTGTCTGAATAACTGAGTGACTCTCCCCAGCTGAACGGTGACCTCGTCCAGAACGACTCGCTCGCTCGCGCGCTAGTGTGTGGATTCGAGATCCAGCAGCAGCTCTGGTGTGACTTTCTTACCCCAGCGCGGCCCGCCCCAAGGCGCCGAGTGAATGGAGAAGGGCTCAAAGAGGAGATTAGAGTCCCTCTGTGTTTGCTGATGGGATTGAGGGGGGTTCGGGACCTCCTGCCAGAGTTCCTGCCAACAAAGAGCGGCAGTAAATCAGTGGAGGGAGGCAGTGAAACGGCAGGGATAAAAGAGTAAAAAAAAAAAAAAAAAAAGAGCCCAGCAGGGACCTCATACATTATCCGCTGGTGTCGACATACAGTAGGAAGAGTAGAAGGCAGGATGGGCACAGGAGGATCCTTTCAGTAGCCTAATACGGCCACCAGCGCTTAGCAGGACCACCATGTGGAATCGAAGCGACTTTTTACGCTCAAGTAGCTTTTGGAGGCGGCCCAGAGGAAATCGCTGGAAAATGCCATGCGAGTCCTTGCTCGATAAACCCTCCTCCCCCCCCACACACACACAACCACCACTTCTTTCCACCCTTCCCCCACCTTGTTTTCTTTTCCCTTCCTCCTTGCCTTCGTGTACCTGATTTCCTCCGTCCGTGGCTGACATCTGCCACCACTTGCCTGTGCAATCACACGGCTGAGAAGGGCCATGGATTACCTCACCAAGAAGTCATGCAAATCATCACAACCGCCCTCCCCTTCTCGCTTCTCCCTTCTCTCTTCTCCATCAACCCCTCGACCAGGCTCGATCAGGGATTGTAAGAAAAGGAATGCACAGGCTGACTTTGCTTCCTTTCTTATTGCTAATGTACTTACGATATAGTGCAGTCGAGCAGTCACTTTTATGGTAATGAAAGAAAAATAAAAAGCAGTATACGTTACCGCTCATAAATTACCCACCCATTCTGGGCTGCAGCTTAAGAGCTGTAATAAACACTCACTCTCCTTCATTCTCCGGACCGAACTGAGGCCGGGGTCACTTTCAAATCCAGAAGAAAATCCCACTAAAATATAATCAAGGGGCGTGGATCCACTCGTTCAGGGCGTCCACGTTGACGCGTGGAACGCATTAAAATAAATTGACCAGACCGATCAGTCGGGTCTGGCGTGTGACGCTAGTGAAGATGGTCCAAGAAGCAATTAAGAAGCATGAGAAAGGAGCGCAGTGATTGATCGCTCGCTGAGGGCCGAGTCGTGGCGATGCCCCTGTCCTTGCCGAGCGGTTGCTATGGCAACTGGAGGAAGGAATTGGACTCAAGGAGGGAGAGATGGGCTTTGGAAGTGACTGACCGCACACCTTCTTTGTATGTATTTTTTTTTTTTTTTCGGTAAGATCTTAATGAGTTACACCGGTTACAAAACATAACATTCATCCTGCATCCTTTTCACTCTCGGTGAAAGCTGTACTGCCACAAAGCTTTTAGACGAGACAAAGTACACGCTGTGATTCTTTCACGAGGAAAACGGTTTGTTATGAAAGCTTAAGGAACTATTCCGGGGTCCTATTTAAAAGCAAGCCTGGTGCCTGTCACATCCTTCTCACTTGATTAACGTCAGTGAATGTCACTGTGACATGCGGCGTCTTGAAGAAGACACTGATAGGCAGTTTAACCTTTTACAGCGCTTTTTGGAAGCCATTACCCTTTAAAGGCTGCGCTAACTTTCATTCAGAGTTTGCTCATAAATGGAGACGTGGCTTATTTGAGATCATCATTTTATCCAACTGGAAGAACAACAGAAAATGTTGTTACAGGTGTCGGACTGATTAGCGCTCTCCATAATCGTCCTCTGTTTTAAAAAATTTTTTTTTTTTTTTTATCTGAGCCTCGGGATTCTGCAGAAGCTTAATTCCCAGCATACCTCGTGTTCGCCAGGAGGCTGTTTAAATAAACCAGTGAGACAAAGTTGGAAATTATGATGCCGTATATGTAGAGTACACATAACCACAGTCAGTCATCCTGGATTCTTGAGTTTGATTGGTCTGAAGGTGTCAGTTAATTATCTACTGTATAATAGCGGCTCTGACAAGTGAGCTGCTTGCAGATGGTTCAAAAATCGATTTTGGTTTTCTCTGAGGACGTTTAAAGAAGGCGCCATACACTGTAACAGTTCACAGCAAAGCTATAAAGCGTTACGTTTATGATTTGAGGTTTCTTGTTAGCAACTACTTTCACGTCACAGCATTCTGTCGTTGATTATTTTCATCCCTATGGCAGCACAATTCCATTAGGTTTATACCATACACATGATCCTGTTTTATAAGATACCCGCAGGCAGTCATCAGATTTTAAGAAATCTGACAGAACACCTGTTTTTCAGCCCAGTAATTGGATTATCCAAGGATTATCTGGACACCAGATTATAGATCCAAGATTAAGGATACATGCTGTGAAAGCGGTAAACCCCCATGCTTTAATTTAACACCACACCCATTACATTTGAAGGAATTGCTCATGCTTAATGAAACAAAGAATCTGAATATGTTCAGGTTTAAAATTCAGTTTTGCCAATAATTCTTCCAAAACCGCATTTTGAAATCTGAGTTTTGTCTATGATCATAAAAAAGCATGGAACCTTACTGCCAAAACTCGGATTATTTTGTCAGCATCAGATTACCTTGAACACATGTATAAATGTTCTGGAAATTTTGAATCGTATAAAATGCTCGCACGTTGCCTTCAGGTGGCTGAAAACCCACTTGATCAGAATTTTCCTAATACTTCTGAGCTTAATTATCCAAGCCAGAGGGACATTGTGGTCTCCAGCCACAACCTCAACCGTTCATGAAAAACTGCTGGTTATGGTGCCTGATGCATCTGAGAAGGCGGTGACCAGGAAATGCACAGCGGCCCGACTGATCATGCTTTTTGTTTACTTGTTGGCTGTAAGCAGGGAAGATCTGAGCCATGCTGGGTGGGACGGCCACCCAAACAGCAGCTGGGCCTTCAAAAAACGGCCAAGCAGATGTGTCGTGAGATTAATCAAGACCCCGGACTTCTTGGTGCCATCGCACCGGGGTTTAGCACCTTAGCTCAGATATAAAGTTCATTCCCGGTTGAGCACCAGGTGCAAGTTTGCAACAAATCAAGTGCACAATCCTGTCGGCTTGTCTCTCATATGGGGACCAGGCCTGGGATCATTCCAGGATTCTTCTATGCTCTGTGTGTAGGGAAAAGGAGCGAGAAACAAAAATAAAGGGCGATTTAGCCGCAGGTATTGGAGTGGCACGGAGACGCCACTAGAGGATGAAATTATGAAGTTATGACGCGCCGAGAAACAGATGGTAGGATTGCATTTCGGCCTCCCGCGGCGTTCACTTAAACAAATCGCAGAGCAGAGCGTGAAGGCAAAATCGCCAAGGACTTCAAGTCGGGACTGATGCGGAACGTGCTTTCATACCTCTGTAAAAAGCCTTTCATTTTTTTTCCCATAACAGCATTTTTTTATATGGGGACGACGACGACGACGACTAACCTCCAGATTCCTCAACAACGTTTGTATGTCCCTGAAAAAGTTGAAGAAAGGAAGATGAAGAAAAAGAAGGAAAAAAAAGCCTCTCATTTTTTTCACTTAGGGAAACCAGATCTTGAAAGTGACACTTTGGCAACTCCAGACTGGATTGATTATATCGTTTGCACCAACACTGTGGTAGACCGAATTATCCTTTGCTCCTCTGCTGTAACTCCCATCAAAGCTCTGGCATGAACACACCACCGAGGTCTCCCTTTAATCAGATTTGCTGGAGTGAAAACACTCCGGCGCACAAAGAGACCATTGATGCCCGGTTGATGTCAACAAAAGGAGAGTCTTGACAAGGGAGGCGGAGTGCAAGAGCAGAATGATGGAGAGGGAAAAACGAAGAAAGAATGGAGGGGGAAGCATGAGGAGGATGGGAGATGGCACTTTTTTTTTTTTTTTAACATTACCATTTGTATTGCATGGGGAAACTCTGCAAGACCCCCATCAACTCGGTAATTTGAGCAACTACACAGGTTCGCATTATTGCAGATTTAAGGGGGAAAGATTGTTTCTTTACTATACGTCAACCTTTCAAGCCTTGTAGATTTTAGGTAGTACTGGAACACTGGACAGCGCATTCCAGTGGGGTAAGTCTTAATTACACGGCAGACTTCTGATTCGATCCTCTGATTTGTCATGCTATTATGCATAGCAACAGTGGACACAGTGAGCGTGGCCATTCACAGAGGAGTAAGGGATAACAGATTTGATTAAGAAAGGAAGCTGCGGTCAGATACTCTAATTGGAATCAGGTGATTTAAAAATACTGTACAACTGGTGTAGCTCTTTCACAGGAACGCCAAAAACGCCATGCGACTGATAAGCCAAAAGCTTTCTTGATGAACAGGAAATGCTAGATGTCTTTTATCAGATGTCTTTGTGTAGGTGTCAAAGGTGAACCACGTGGACTTGGTCCATCACTTAAATAATATCTAATCGCCGCTGGTCTTAGTGGTCCATTTCCACTGATAGACAGAGGGTAGATAAATATAGTTAGTAATTATCATCTACAAATTGCACATACATGTATACTGTACGGTAGATAATAATAGAGAGTGCATTATTATTCCTCATAAACCACACCAAGAACCTCATATTGTATTTATATCCATTCATGAGATATATTTAACACTGGTAAGCATCTGCAGAACTTCAAACATTCAACAAGTTTGAAGGTAGACAGAAAATCATAATGTCCTCTGATGTCTTTCCCATAGTGGACGTTGCAGCTTTACACTAACTGAAATAAAGCATTGACACTGAAGACTCCTTCCATACAAGTGGAATAAATTGTCCACATACAACACAAACCTGGGATTTGCTTTGCACCCAGAACGGGCTGATGGTGTGAAATTACCCGACCACATTGTGCTCCATATGAGACAGAGCTGCACTTTTGGTTCTCATCCAACTTGCCTACATACAGGCTGCATTTACATTCCAGAACAAAAGGTGTCTTTAGGAAACAGGTCCATCCCGTGTGCCGTCAGCCCATGAGAAATGAATTTGCACACGTACAAACTTGAAAGCCTGGTTTTAATAAAGGACTGGAGGGAAGGCGAATATGAGAAGCAACCTCAAAGGTTTATCGTGGGTTTGAGAGTGACAAAGCTGGTGCCAAAGGGGCAGCTGGGGTAGTGGTGATGGTGATGGTGGTGGTGGGAGTACTGTTTCAGTCGGAGAATGCGAAATGGTGATAAACAATGGCAAATTGGGACGAAGACCCCCGGCTGGGCTATTGTGGCCTCCCGCTGGGGTCTGAATGGAAGAGAAAATGGCAAACACACAGGCATTTTGCTGAAAGAGGATCAGGGAGGAGAGCGAGAGTCGGGGTATAATTGCGTAGACTAAACCCAGGAGTACACACTCACATATGATGGGGTTTTAAAGAGACTTAATCGCAGATATCAGTGTAACACCAGCTGAATGTGGGCCTGACTCAGGAGCAGGATGGCATGCTCTCTAATTGGATAAATGAACATGTTTTTTTTTTTCTTTTTTCTTTTACTGATTCTCCATTTCTTAATGCCAAACAAGCAGAACCGCATCTGAACTTGGGCCCCCCCGTCTCCCCTGGGCTTAATTGTGGCAGCAGCGTACACAAGCTGGCCATTGTGTTTGTGTAGAGATGGGATTTGCATGCGTGTTAGACAGGATTACCCACGGCGGAGTCCATGCTGGGAACTTGAACCCCTGCGGCCTGCTGTCACTTTAGCGTCGGCACTATAAAGGACACAGGCGGCAATTTTTCGTCAATTTCTCAGGACGGTTTTAGGAACTTTGCATTATTCGGGACTAACCCCGCTGTTTTTACTAGCCGAACATATTTACCTTCTATTTATCATGTCCTCAATTTCAGGATGTTGCTCAGCTTGCCTTGTTTGATTAAGGATGTGCTTCCTTGAAGGAGAAAAAATATTTCCAGAAGGATTATTTGGATAGTTAAGTGTCTTCAGCTTGATTACAGGGTTCTACATGGAACCCTCTGATAGAAAAACATTATTGGTAGAGGGGTTAAAGGTTATAGTTCAGCTTTAAGGATTTTCCCCAGAGGGATAACTGCAGAACACTTAATGGTTGTAAATTTTATTTGATTTGATTTTTTTCTGAGATTGAAATATCTCTAAAGTATGCGTAAAATGAATAAGGTATTCCTAATAAATAATGATAAAAGCATGAAAAAATATGGGATTGTACCTCAGGGAGAAGAAAATTACATTACAATGAATGAATTAATTCATAATTTAAAAAAAAAATCAAAGTAAATAATTATCTGTAAATGGTTAAATCATATTAAAAAAAACATAAAACTAGAGAAAAGCCAAAGTTTTTAAAAAAATACATATTTCATGCCGATAAAATATAAAAAAATGTAGCCCTCAGAATTTTTTTTCTTTGTCCTTGGAATAATTGTAAAAACCTAACCCTAACCCTAACCCTAACCCGAGGTATACTATATTAGACAAACTGACATAGAATAAGACGCTAGTCCATTATAAAGCCTTAATTAAAAAAAGAAGCACTAATTAGAAAGCATCAACCGATGTTTTTGATTGATATTTCACACAAAAACAACCCCCCACCCCCACCCCCACCCCAACTCCCTTTCAAACATGTTCACCCTAGGACTTCCTGCCATCCAATCGCCTTCCCAATTATTTCTCTTCTCCGGCCGTGGTGTCGACTCGATCCCTTGAGTGTGCGAGGGCTCATCTAACAAACTTCACTCAGGCTAATTGGAGCAGCCCTTCAGGCTGGCAGAGTCGAAATGGTGAGGGTAAGTCAACAAGGTCATGTTAAAGGTATTGGAACACAGCCCAGATCTCACATCCACAGCGGTTTTCAATTAAACCCGCTTCTCATTTTGCAGCTGTCTGTTTTCTCTCTCTGTTGTCTCTTTTTCTCTTCCTGGGACGAGGTTAATCCGTTTCCTGACAAATCTGTTAGGAAAGAGAGCGCACTAGTAACACGACGATGCCTGTGATTAATACGTGTCTTGGCGTGTATAATGCGGTCATTAATACGCGCAGTGGCTGCAGGATTCATGCATCATCATCCACCGGCTAGTTATGCTAAGTCACACCTCAGCGTGACACCTAGACCTGCTGCATTAAATATGAATGTCTTGTTAATAATACATTGACGCGGCTTTGAGCAATGTTTCCAGCTGTGCTGGAGTTGGCGTGGGGCGAGTGTGATTAACAGCCATGTCAATTTAGCCGTTCTCTACATATAATTACACCACAGCTCGATTCTGATTGGTTAGAAGGTGTTGATTTATGTTCCATAACGGCAGGTCTGACAGCAGTTCATATCATAATACCTAATTGTTCTGTTTCCATCGTAAGTGATCATATATAGCTTTAAAATAAAATAAAAATTACAAAGATTTGTTTATTTAACATTAGTTGAAGAAATCTCCTGTTTCGGAGCTTTATAACAGTCAGATGTAAAGCTGAATGTTTCCTGACACAGCAGGTTCCTGATAACATTCAACATTTTTGCTCATTTATTAAAGTTAGAAAAAAGAGAATCTGGTCAATCAAGAAACACCAGTTTATAGCTGCTGTAACATAAGCAATAACAGGAACTAATATATTGCAGACATTTCACAGCATTAAATAATAATAATAATAATAATAATAATTATTATTATTATTATTATTATTATAATAGACAACACGGTGGCCTAGTGGCCTCGCACCTCTAGGGTCCAAGTTCAATTCCTGCCTCGGGTCTGTGCACGTGGAGTTTGCATGTTCTCCCCATGCTTAGTATGTTTTTTTATCCGGGTTCCTCCCACATTCCAAAGACATGCATATTAGGTTAATTGGTATTCCCAAATTGCCTGTACTGAGTCTGTGGTGTGTGCATATGTGATCTGCAATGAATTGGCACCTTGTCCAGGGTATAACCCACCTTGTGCCCAACGTTTAATGGAATGGGCTTCAGGCGTCCTGCGACTGTATAGGATAAGCTGTAGAGAAGATGAATAAGTTAATTATTGTAATAATAATAATAATAATAATTATTATTATTATTATTATTATTATTATTGTATTATTATGACAATAATAATTTTTATAGATAAGCAAATTATCTTTCTATTTAATTATTCAAATATAATTAAAATAATATTACTCATTATGAGATTAACAAAATAAAATTATCAAGCCAATTGTTTGCTTTTTAATGCCAGGATTGAAATGACAATTTTGTCATTTCATAAATGTATATAATCATTTCAATTTTAAGATTTAAATGTCTTATAGATGTTTATTTATACACATAAATAAAATATGAAATGTAAATTTGTTCTATATTTAAGGTATAATCACCTAAATGTTTTTTAAATATGAATGAATAGTTGCTTTATGGCTGCCGGAGATGACATCTGAGTACTAACATGAATATATGAGTAATTGTTTTTAAGTAAACTATGGGGAAAGTGCCTATGTTCTCTCTCTCTGTCTCTGTTTGTCTCACTCTCTCTCTCTGTTATGCACACATACACACACCATTTATTCCTCTTGTTTTTTTCTCCCCTCTTTCTTCATCTGTGACTACTCGGCGGACGCAGATCAAGCAGAATTCTCCATTCATAATTGATAACCGCTGTGGAATTGGAGAACCAGGCTGTGTTCCAATACTGTTTTTAACACAACTTTCTTGACTTCCGCTCACAAACCCAAGGGGCTGCTGCAATACTTTATTAGCTGAAGGAAAGTTTGTTAGATGAGCCCTCTGAGACTCACGGGACTGAGTCTACTTCAGGAACAAAACTAACCCAGAAGGCACTGCGCTCTGATGCAATTTGCATTCTCTTGTATTCCGTTGCAGGGTATTCCCTTGGTTTTTTTTTTTTTAAGGTTGGTGGGTGGAAGGAAGGAGGAGTCGGGTTTCATGTAGCGGCTGTGGCTTAACTGCTTAGAATTATGCTGGAATTAAATTTTAATAAAATCGTAATTGAGTGAAATATGAACAACAAACCCTAATTTCCACCAAGCTACCATTTATCTCCTGATGACATCACTAATATAGCCTAATATGGCTAGCTTCCCAACTCAAGCTAATGACGAGCTTAGCTAGCTCACCTCATGCTGCCTCAGTGCACTACAGGGAAGCATGTTAGCTACTGTATCTGTGTAGATATACAATAAAATAAACACTTAGTTTGGCTAACATAACCTACTTCAAGTTACAAAACCACTTTAAAATAAGGTACATTTGCTGTCTGTGTGGAGATATAGTAAGGAAACAGCTAAGCCAACATTACTTACCCCCATTTACATAATTGTAGAAGGTTTGTTAGCAATCTGCATGGAGTTCTAGTAAGGAAACTGTTAGCATAGCTAGCTAAACTTACCTTAATTATCTGGCATTACAAAGAGCTATGCGCTTGATTTTTTATTTTTTTTTCAATTACAAAGCTATGTTGGCTATCTGTTTGTTTGTTTTTTTAATAAAAGACGACTTAGCTGGCAAAATTTTCCTCAGATTATTTAATCCACCTGAATGTTAGCTATATTTGTAGAACTCTAATAAGGAGACAATTAGCTTAGCTAGCTAAATTTACTTCAGTTTACTTAAAAAGACATATGTGAACTATTTGTGTGAATGTTTAATAAAAAGACAGCTGAGCTAACAAAACTTACCTTCAGGTTACTTAATCACAGGAATCACAGGAAGTATGTTAGCTATCTGCATGGAGATATAGTAAGGAAACTGTTAGTTTAGCTATCTACACTTACTTAACTGGCATTACAAAGAGCTATGCTAGCTATCTCTGTTGATTAATAAAAAGACAACGACAAATTTAGCTTGCTAAATTTACCTCAAGTTACTTAACCACTCGGGTGTTAGCTATATTTGTGGAAAAATGATAATGAGACAGTTAGCTTGGCTAGCTAAATTTACCTCAAGTTATTTAACCACTCGGGTGTTAGCTATATTTGTGGAAAAATGATAATGAGACAGTTAGCTTGGCTAGCTAAATTTACCTCAAGTTACTTAATGGGCATTACAAAGAGGTATTTTAGATGTAGTAAATAGATATAGTAGATATAGAAACTGTACGCTTACCTAGCTAAACTTACTTAACTGGCATTATAAACAGTAATGTTGGCTATCTGTTCGGATTTTTTAAAATAAAAAGACAGTTTTGCTAGCTAAACGGACAACAAATTACTTACTTGGCATTAAAAACAGGTAGGTTAGCTATTTGTTTATGGATATAATAAGGAGATAATTAGCTTAGCTAGCTAAATTTACCTCATATTAACATTAGCTTAGCTGGCGAAACTTACCTCAAGTTACTTAAATGGCATAACAAAGAGGTATGTTACCTGTTTGTGTGAATTCTTTTTTAAGAAAACGATAGCTTAGCTAACATTATTTACCTAAATTTACTTCTAAAATTTAAATCACAGAACGTGCAAAAGCTATCTGCATCGAAATATAAAAAGAAGCTGTTAGCTAACTAAATTTACTGGAACTACAAAAAGCTGTTAGCTATCTGTGTGGATTTTTAATAAAAAAAAGAGCGTCGTTTCTTTTTTTTTTTTTACTTAACTCACTAAATTAACTTAACTGTGGTTAAGTTATTTAACTACCTGAATGTTAGCTATATACAAGTCGACATTTCACTTACAGTAGCTGGCTAAACTTACCTCAATTCACTTAACCACTTTACAAGGAAAAATGCCAGCTCAAGTTACTTAACTAGCTTAAGAGGATGTATGTTAGCTATCTTTGTGACGGTATAGTGATGGAACTATTAGCTTAGCCGGCAAAACTTACCTCAAATGAGTCATAACATGAATTCAACATATGCTGTGTTAAACGTTGTACTGAAATCCACACCTGCTGCTGCTGGAGGTATACGTGTGTGTATTGCTTTGGCACAGCGGTGAGGATTTGAGTCAGGTGGCTCGTGTCATACCCTAAAGCCTTGGTGCAGAAATCTTGTATTCCACAATATGGCAGTCCCCATGATCAGGACTAATAGATTACCTGTCAGGTGCAATGAAGACAAATGGAGGCAGCTGCATCCTTTCAAGGTTGATTCAGAGCCCGGGTTTTAAATGCGCAACAGGGCGAAGGGATTTTTTTCCTCATACAGGTAATGCACAGGTAATGCGGTTTACGCTCTCGTGAGAAATGACCTCAAGTGTTGCTTGTGTGTGTGAGCGAGCGAAAGAAGGAAAGGAGAGAGGGAAAAGAGAGAGAGGGACGCTTCCCTTCAGGATGATTTTATAATGAGATTAGCGATCGATCTCTTGTTGACCTCATGTGGCACATTTATCAGTTTGTAATAACTTCCATGCGAACATCTAATGAGATCAAGACGCTGAAACAGAGCCAGGAGTACTCACCGGATGCAGGGGTCAATCCGAACCAGGGGCCGCGATGCAAATGAAACTGCTTTTTTATTTGTTTAAGAGGTCGTGAAATACTCGTCCGCAGTATTTCAGTGGACTACCGCTAAAGGAACAATTCGGCTCCTTATTCTAAATGCAGAAAATCAACAGCTTTTTTGTAGTTTTGCACAGGAGTGTATTTAAGAAGAGTTGAAATATTATAACATTATATATGCACTCAGTTAGCATTGCACAAAATCGTCACGAAATGTTTAAATGGGCAGTTTATCTCTTTACAGCCCTCTGTTTTGCAGTGTGAACAACAGCAACAACATTACAAGAGGTTTTTTTTTTTAATTATTCGTCCACAACCAACTTCAATGACTGTGATTAAACGACGAGAGGCTTTTGATTGTGCAGAATATCAGAACTCAGTTCTGAGAGTAAAAAAAAACCTCCCTTTATTTCTCTATATAATCCCCGTCTACACCAATGCACTTATCCCAGCGTTTCACTAGTGCTTGGGCTCAGGCATTACAGTCGCTGAATGTTCCTAAGAACCTTGGCCGACATCATTCATGAACATACAGTCTTTTTAAAAAATGTGTGGCTAAGAGTCTCATCACCGTACTGTGAATGAATTGTTCATAAATCATGGATTGCGTTTTGCTGTATGTTCACACAAGTTGCTTGTGTCATTAGTTGTTTGTCTCCTTTGGGTGTGTCACAACTGTTACTGTAATGCGATGAAAAGTCATATTAGCTATACATACTGTAGCTTATAAATGGAACTGGTTAGATTAGTCTGCCTTGGCTACATATACTGAGAGTCACCTCTGCTATAGTTTTTTCCTTTATGTTTTAGAAATGGAAATGCGGGCCTCCGAGTGGCGCAGTGGTTAAAGCGCTCGCCCTATCATCCGGAGATCGCTAGTTCGAATCCCGGGTGGTGCTGTAACCTCTCGCAGCCGGAGGTCTAGAGAGAGCTGATTGGCCGAGCTCTCTCAGAGGGGAGGGATGAGAGGTACTTAGTGCTCCCACATTAATCACGGCTCTACAGCCAGTCAGGGGCGTCTGTGAGCTCGCGCAACGGAGGGAGCGGATAGCGCTGTCCTCCGAGTGTGTTACGCCGCCCCCAACGGTGCGCGAGCGAGCAGTTCGAAAAGATGCGGTCGGCTGGCGTCACGTGGTTCGGAGGAAACACGTGATAGTCTTCGGCCCTCCCGGCTGAGTGGTAGTAGTAGCCTTAATGTGGGAGCCCCCTAGTGACGAGGAGGAATTGGACACGACTAAATTAGAGAGAAAATCGGGGAAAAAAAAAAAAGAAATGGAAATGCAGAAAGTAATTTATTAAGCTCAAATGTGTGTAAGGGGTGCTTGGGTGAAACTCTACACAAATACATTTAAAATGTTCATTCCTTCATCATTAGTCATTTACTCAAGACATAATATCAAATAAGATTTGTCTTTAGGACAAAAAAAAAAAGTGGCTTGTGCCCAACCCAACCAAAGGATCAAAATGCCTGTAAACCTCATGCTGGCATAAAACTCCAGCCAGGCTTCATCCTGTAACTGATTAACGTGCCAGTTTATCATTCAACTATTCATCTTGAAGCGTTTAAGGAAATCATATAAAGAACGATTTCGGCGTGTACCATCCTTCGAGATTAAACGAAGATGAATCATTCAGAATGTGTGCATGTACGCGATTAACGTCATATCCACCAAGTGATCCTTCTCTCATTCAGAACGACACCATATGCCGAGCCATGCATTATCCCCGCTCGCTAAACGCTACGGTGTGCGCCCTTCGACCCCGGTCTTGACCGAGACAGCTGTCTCACTGCTCTTATATCGCCGCAGTTTGCCCTCCAGCTGCCCTGCGTGGTGTTTTTTTGATGTTTGCCATGCTCAGCCGACATGTTTAATCCAAGGCTGCTCTGTGACGTCTGACGTGCTTGTCAAATGGGATTTTGAGTGCAATATAAGCACCACACACTCCTTCTAAATGACATTTGGGACATCCGAGTGCATGAAAATCTAAGGAAAGAGCGTAACTTTTTTCTGTGCCTGCAAGAGATCATTACACAGGTTCAGATTTCAGATTCATGCTGAGCCACATCATACTGTATATGTTTATATTGTAATATTTGTGCCTAATTTGGTGCTAATTTGTGGGTCGGTGTTCACTGAGACATTTAACTGCTAAATAACAAAAACAAACCAGCTTCTTTTCTTCCGCTACATTTTCCAGCAACGTCTGAGTACTGTCGTAATGAGAAATCCAGAACATGGACCCAAAGTCGCAGAATGCAATGCAGCTGTTTGACGCAGGTGTGTTACTGCAGAGATTCGGCGAGCACAAAGGCAAAGATGGTGGAGTTAACAAGAAAGCTTTTTGAGCACAGTTTACAGGATTCGAGCACCACCACATCATTATTTTTATGGTGCAGAGTTGGGGTGAGGGATAAATCCTACTGGTACTTCTATCAGCGTGGAAATCCTGTTGTGGGTAATGTAGGAAGTGGTTAGCCAAAGTGAAAATAAACCAATATGTAAACCGCCCTCACTCTCTCCCACTCACTCTCTATGCGGCTTTTTTCTGTACAGGGTTAAGGGTGGCTTGGAGCATATCCCAGAGCACTTTGGGCACTAGGCAGGCCTGGATCCTATCCCGGGGATCTTGGGCCGCTAGGTATGGTACACCCTGGATGGGGTGCCAATCCATCGCAGTTTAAACAAGCACACTCACACTCTCACTCACACAATATGGGCAATTTGGAAAGCCAGTTAGTGTAACTTGCGTGTCCTTGGACTGTTGGAGGAAAGCAGAGTATCTAAACCCCAACAAGCACTTGAACATGCAAACTCCATGAGCATAAACACAAGGATGTATGTACAATATGTAAAATAAGCCCCGGGTTAAATACACCCCGGGTTTAATGTCTAAACCCCAGCCACTGGTTGCGGTGCTCTTCTCAAGCCCGGGTAAAAATGAGAGGATTACGTCAGGAAGGGCATCTGGGGTAAAACCTGTGCTAAGTTGGGTGCAGATCATATGGTCCACTACTCGCCAGGAGTAGTCGAAAGTCTAACAACAACACAATAAAATAAATCTTGAGCATTGCTGTTGATTATAACTATTAATATTCCAGTCGTTCATGACAGATTTTTCCTTCATGGAAATTTTATTTTGGCACTTCAGTCTTATTTAGAAAAATAAACTAATCTCGTCTGCGTCTTGGTTATGTCTGTTAACCATTGGCGTTAAGACATTTTCAAATTCATTCAGACTAGCTAGCAAGCAAGCAAGCAAGCCCTGAAACACAACAGATGTTGCTCTGTGTTTGGCTGCTCCCATTAAGGGGTTGTTTATGATCTGCACATTTGATTTTGCACCGGATGCCCTTCCAGATGTGACTCAGACATTTTTAACCCAGGCTTAGAACCAGCACTAAGGGTGATCTGCAACCCTAGGGGCGGAGTTTGGGGCCTTCAACATGGGATGCGAGATCCATACCACGGAACCACTAATGCCCCAACAGCAGCACAATAAATAGGACTTGTAGTGAGTAATATTATGAGGGATGATCAGGTCAAAGCACGACTTTTGATTTTGCATAATAAGAGAACACAGTGAAAAAAAACTCCCTTTATTCCCCCATATAATCCTCAGCTACACTAATGCACTTTTCCCTGTGATTCACTAGTGCTTGGATACCATCGAGGTAGAAAGTTTTTGCAGTATACTAGAGCCAAGTCTGAAGTGCTGGCCTCGCAGGAGCTCCTTTAATGGCCCAAACATCTCCATCTCCATCTTCAACCGCTTATCCAAAATCGGGTCGCGGGGGTAGTAGTTCCAGCAGGGAACCCCAAACTTCCCTTTCCCCAGCCACATCTGCTAACTCTGACTGGGGAATCCCGAGGCGTTCCCAGGCCAGTGTGGCGATATAATCTCTCCATCTAGTCCTTGGTCTGCGCCGTGGTGTCCTCCCAGCTGGACGTGCCAAGAACACCTCCCTAGGAAGGCGTCCTGGTGACATCCTTACTAGATGCCCGAACCACCTCAACTGACTCCTTTCCACGCAAAGGAGTAGCGGCTCTACTCCGAGCTTCTCACGGATAACTGAGCTTCTCATCCTATCTCTAAGAGAAAAGCCAGCTACCCTTCTGAGAAACCCCATTTCGGCCGCTTGTATTCGCGATCTTGTCCTTTCGGTCATGACCCAACGCTCATGACCATAGGTGAGGGTTGGAACGAAGATCGACCGGTAAATTGAGAGCTTTGCCATGGTTCTCAGCAGGAAACCGATGGATTGTCTACTCCAGGTAGGGAGCGTGTCATTACCCCAAGTGAAGGAGTTCAAGTATCTTGGGGTCTTGTTTACGAGTGATGATGGCCCAAACATACAGTATGAAAATGGCTTGGAGCGAGGTCAGGACTGTACAGGGGACGTGGCAAAAACTCCCACCCTACAGTAGATCATGTAATGTGCTAGTTACGTAAAAGTTTTCTGTTCACAAGAAGGACTGCATTGGGCTGTTGGCCAGAATCGTCATTCATGGACATACGGCCTTCTTTAAAACGTTGGCACCATTCCAATGTTTCACCGCAGCTAAGAGTCTCATCACCGTACTGCGCTTAAAGTCTCCTGTAAATGTCAATCGCTTTTACGCCTTCATTCACCAGGAATTCCATCACATATCCCAGTTCGACTTGAACGCCCCACAGAGCTATTAGCATAAGAGCTAGATCAGATCAAAAAGGTTATTGAATCCAAAAATCGCATTGCTTATGTTTAGATCCTTTGGACAAAACATCCTTTGGACAAATGGCATTCTGGATCAGTGTCTCTAAAGGTCTACTGCAATTCCAACAAGTTGATACAGTAAAGGGCCCTAAAAATGTCGGTGCAACAAAACAGAGAGTCAGAGAGGTGAGGTAAAAATCTGAAATGTAACGCAGCTGGAGCGTTCGTCAAGCGTTTATTAACAGCAGGGACACAAGGGATCATAAATATTTACCTTCTCTGGCGCAATAAGGAGCTGAGGGGATATCATTACCGAGCCGTCACTCAACATCAGGTCGGCGTGTCTGGCGGAATTATGAGGGGGGTTATGATGAATAATGTCATGACTCTTTTTAACTCAAGCACATTAACAAGTCCCCGAGTGTGTATATATATACGTGTGTGTGTGTGTGTGTGTGTGTGTGTGTGTGTGTGTGGTCTGCTGGGCGAATGTGATTGTGCATGTGTGACACTGGGATTACAACACATCAGGCCACACAGAGAGAGTGGATGGATTGGGAGATAATCTGGATTAAAGTGTGAGAGGTTAAACACTTATTCGTCCAGCTTTCAGCTGTAAATCACACAGAAGACAGACGTGCGTAAATAGCGAAAATCAATTTTCCGTGCGAGTGAACGAGAGCGGCTTGACGGGATCGTTAACATTCAGCGCTGATTCTTCCGGCTCTGCCATTTCATCAACTTTAATCTGAGATTTGTCAAGACGAAAAATATAAACATTCTGGTTCTACGTCTCCGGTTATTAAAAGTAAATATGGAAGCTGGGGAGATTAAAATTACAGAGTAGTTAGGTTTGCTTGAGAGTTATTCCAAATTTCATCATAATTTAGTTAACTTATTTCCCAACTCTCCCTCTCTCAATTTCTCTCGCGTTCTCGCTCACGCATACACACATTTTTCTAACAATCCTTATGAGGACCCACCAGGCCAACGTCCCCACAATGCTAAAGCTTGTGGCAAGGTTTGGTTCCCATAAAGATATTAAATAAACTGTTTATTAATGAATGGTAGGCCCTCAGGAGGTGTGTGGATGCATTCCTAATATGTCAGATATTTTTTTGCTTCTGGGCATATTTATACAAAATATATCCAAAAATGACCCTTTGTGTCCTCGGGGTGCTTCGGTTTCCTCCTACAGTCCAAAGACACGCTGATTAGGCTAACTGGCGATCCCAAATTGCCCCTAGTGTGTGAATGTGTGCCCTGCGAAGGATTGCCAGCCCATCCAGGGTGTACCCCTAAGTCTCCTGGGATAGGCTCCAGGCCCCCCATGACCCTCTACAGGACAGGTGCTATATAGAGAATGAGCGAGTGAGAGACACCAACTCTTTTTTATTAAAAGCTGCAGCTTTGTTGGAAAAAAAAAAAACATTTATTCCTATGATCATGGGAACAATTTTGTTTAACACTTGAGAATATTCTTATATTTGTGGAGGAATTTGCACACACACACACACACACACACTTTTGACTTATTACGTTTATGAGGACCTTCGACTGACAACCAAAAAACAAAAACTTAAATCTCACTCCAACCTCAATCTCAATCTCGTAACCCAAAATTAAACTGTATTTTTATATAAATGCTGAAGTTTTTACAAAACAAACAAACAAACAAACAAAAAAAACACTGTTAAAATATTCCAACTGTAAGAAATTCCAATCCTTGTAGAAACACTCGGTCCCCACTAATATATACAAACATGTCCACTCATGCTCACCCTTATGAGGACCTTCCATCGACAAGCAAAAAAAAAAAAAGAAAAGCCTAAATCTAATTCTAACACTATGAAATGAAACTTTTTTTGGTTTTAAGATATTTTTTTATATATATATATATATATATATATAAATGCTGGAGTTTTTGCAAAACAAACAAACGAACAAACAAAAGCCTTGTAAGGACCAGATAAATAAATGTCCACACAGCAATCCTTGTAGAAACACTTGTTCCCCAGTAAGATATAAAAGCACATCCGAACACACACACACACACACACACACACACACACACACAGTCAATGTTGTGGAGGAATAGCGCCCTCATCTGTACACTCACTGCAAACTAGACGAAAATCAAAGATCAAATCAACACATTAACACAAAGCATGTCTGGGAAAAAAATTGCATACGAATGCATTTTCATATTTTCAGTATTGTACACTTTTTATGCGATCTGTGCAAATACCATAAGCGGAGCTGTATGAGGTGTGCATGTGTGTGTATGAGGTGTGCATGTGTGTGTGTGTGTGTGTGTGTGTGTGTGAGAGAGAGAGAGAGAGAGAGAAAGAGCATATGTGTGGGCGTTTGTATGCATGTGCTGTGTGAGAGTGGTGTGTGTGTGTGTGTGTGTGTGTGTGTCCATCCCTCTTGCTGTCTGAGGTCTGCTGCTCCTGGCACGAGAAGGTAACTACCACCGCTCCGGCATCTGTTCCACCGAGCACCACACGCACCCCAACCCCGGGCCAGACGGACCACCGTGAGCTGCCGTCCTGAATGGAAATAAAATAAAATCGTACATCTTTTCATTTCACTTGGCCATCTGGAGACATAATGGCGCAAACAGAGCGAATTTTGTCTCGTTCATGTCGTCAACAGGCCACCACACTTTGTCCAATACCGAACAGTGTTTCTTTAATCTGGTATCAAAATAAGATGTGATGTTTTTCTCAGGAAGTCATCGATATGATTTTTCATCAACGGTGTGTTCTAATGACTGAAAGGACTGCTAACTCTTTTTGATAAATAACTTTATGAAAAGTGCTCTTGGTGACAGACCAGGACTTGAGGATGAATGGCTTGCCATATATAATGCTAACTCACATCACCTGCATTAGCATTTTTGCAGAAATTGTTCTATAGTCATCTTTACTGATTTAAGGCGTCCTACAGAAAACCACTCCAATGCAACAACATACGCTAATGGCACCATAAATCACCTGTGATGCGTAGGCTCTACCCCTGCGCCGTGTATCAGATAATAATGTAGCTAATGATATGGCTAAAGCTGGAGCGTATGTGTTAGCGTGGCAAAAGCTATGAAAATCAGTTTCTCGAATTTACCAGCTTTTTCTTTTTTTACATTTTTTAAATCATATATCATAGCAGCAACATTTAATTAAATACATCCTTAGTGGTAAAATAAATTTTCCATAGAATTTATTCCAAATGTCAGATCACTGTTGTTCTCACTACAGCACCTGGCACTGAATTTTCCATAACAAATAGAATAAATAGAATAAATAAATAAATAAATAATTATGCTAGGCAACATCACATAATGACTTTCTAGCAGTTCTAGGCTGCATGAAAATAGCTAGCTTATATTGTACCTACATAAAATGTAACTACCTGCTCCATTACACATAACTAGGATACTAGCGATAAAATGTCTAGCATAGGTTAAAGTTAATTTGCTTGGTAGTCCACGTAAACTAGCTAGTCAGCGACATAAAAATAGTTAGTTGCATAAATAGTTAGCTGCTAGCTAATGCATAAGCATTAGCTAGCAGACTAACATTCAGCTCTGCAAGCAAAACTAACTTTTTGCAGATTACTTAGGCTGCTTAAAGATAAACTAGCTAGTCATCTATATAAACGTAGCTGGTCTGTATAAACATTATCTAGCTGGCATAACTAACTTTTTGGCCGTAAAATAAGCTAGCGCCAATAGTTGTCAGCTAAAGAAAAAAAAAAGTGAGCATAAAATCAAATCAACTGGTCAGCTACATGAAATTAGCTACTCTGCTAAAAATTGTGCTAGCTTGTCAATTATGACTAACTGAATGTTTGCCTATGTAAAATTAGCTAGTCTGCTTAAACGTTAACTAGTGTAGCTAGTCAGCTACAAAAAGTAACTAGTTTGCAGAAAAGTTTGCTAGCTAGTCAACCAGTTACCTTTTTGACTGTGTAAAATTAGCCTGCTGGTCAACATATTGGCTTTATAAAAATTAGGTTATTTGTTTACTGTAGCAAGTTTCTTGTAAAAGTAGCTAGTCTGCATGATAGTTAAATACCTAGTCAGCTATATAAAAGGAACTAGTCTGGTATGCATGACTAGCTTTCTGGCTATATATTTAAAATAAAAAATCACACTGCTACATAAACGTAGCCAGTCTACATGATGAAAGTTAGCCAGCTGGTCAGCTCTGCATAACTAACTTGTCGGATATACTGTATAGATTTAGCTAGTCCAGCTAAAAGTTAACAAGCTAGTTAGGTACATATACGTAGCCAGTCTGCATAAAACTTACCTGTCCTGTCAGCAAGACAAACGTTTTGTTGCTATATAAAATTAGCAAGTCTGAGTAAAACTAGCTAGCCAGCGACCTAGCGAAAAATCCAAACGTCCTTCTCTTCCTCACCTGTACAGATTGAAGTGCGGACGAGTGACTTCCTCTTCTTCTATCCCTCGCTCTCAGAGTCGTCTGCATGCTGCACCACGGGCGGCTCCACCAGTTTCTCATAGGACAGCGCCATCATAATCTGACCACCAACAACAACACACACACACCATCCATGTTCGAATCATACTTGGTGGTTACGGTAGATAGTTTGGAGATGGTTATGCTCACACATTCAAAATGTTGTCTTACGCTCAGGACGTTTTCAGATTCGTAATGCTAGCTTATTATTTCTAAAACATGCTAAATAGCCATTGGACAATTTTAAGCCAATCATATTTTTAGGCTACATGAGGGCACACTCTGATGACCTCGGATGAGTTTTTTGCAATAAAAATTGCAAAAATCTACCCGAGCTTGCACTGACCATAATGAGTGTGAGGAGGAACAGCATCATTCCCAGCATCACATACAAGTTTCCGATTAAACCGCCAGCCCAGAGCGGCCCCAGGATGGTGGCAAGACCTCCAACGGACCGCCGTACACCTTGACTAAAGCCTACAGGTCAGAAATATAAACACACACACACACACACACAACATAATAAGACACCTGGCAACAAGAGCTTGTGAGATTTCATTCATTTGGTTTGATTTGATTCTCACGCTCACCTTGCGTCTTCTCTGCGGTGACTTTGGAGAAGAGGGACACTTGAGACACCGCGACAAAGGGAAGCCCCAGCAGCTGCAGGAACACCCCAATAATGAACTCAGTCAGCTCCAGAGCAAAGCCACCTAATCACACACACACACACACACATATGACAAGACAGTGCAAGATAAAGGAAACACTCCCATATACAGTGTTAGTGGAAAAGTGGAAAAAGTTTTAAAAGAGGCACACTTTGAATTTTTTTTTTTTTGGTCATGGAACACTTTTTGTGATCCAGGCAAACATCTGTGTCTTTTTAATTATCCTACATTGGTTGTATTTCTCGCTGCGCACACAGCAGGCAGTCATAAATAATTAAAAATCGTATTGAGGAATCGTACATCTTCAATATGACAGGCTTCGAAATTCTTCTGCACCCTAATGTAAGATATTCAAAATGAAATTTTCCTTTCATTAAAAAACAAAACAAAACAACAACAAAAAAAACACAACACCTTGATATTTGCAAAGGGAAGAAAAGAGCATCGCTCTACACGCTCCACCTGGCATCAAACAGAGCCAGCATATTGTGGCTGTCCGCACGCAGGTGTGTGCCAGTCTGTCCGGGCATGTGGCCAACAGAGCTCTCGGGTTTTATAACACACTCACTCACACGCATGCTTACCTTTGGCGTCGGCGAGGAAGACGAGGCACCAGATGCAGGCCACGCAGCTCACGAGCAGGCCGGCGGCGAGTAGCACGCGCTCCTCTAGGAAGCGGCTCAGCCAGCGCACGAGGAAGAACCCGCCGATCACCTCGACGCCGCACAGGCCGTACATCACGCTGTTGCCAAGCTCGCCGAACCCGAAGTACTTCTGCGTCAAAGGTGTGACCATGGTCTGGAAAGGGCGTCATTATTACTCACCATTATGTAAATACTATTATGAACCAAGGTCAGACATTTTGGGGTTTTTTTTTTTTTCAAAGTCAGTGGTTGTTTCCATAGAGACGGTGAGATGTGAGATCTCTTAGTATTTGAAACTTCATCACAGCAATAAATTAAACGTGATTAAAAATGTATTTTTATTTGATTATTTCCCTACAAAAGCACATGGCGCAGTTTTTTTTTTTCCTCCTGATTTTCATCCTAACTAAGTGGTGTCCAGTTCTTGTTAAGGCGTGGCCCATCAGAGAGGGCGTAGTTTAGCACCTGCTTCCTCCCATGCACATAAAGCCGTCAAACTGCTGCTCGTCCATTATCGTTCGATAGAGCGGCATTAAACAGTCAGAGGAAATGCGCAATCTGAAATGCATGTAGTGCAAGGTGTACCACCCCTCCCCCTCTCTAGGCTCTAGGCTCTATATTAAGGATGACTGCAGCATCATCCGGGAATCGAACTCGCGATCTCCTGATGATACGGCGAATGCGTTTTAATTTTTGGATTAAGAAAATTTTGTTATATAAGCCCTTGCACTCTTAAAAGCCTCGTAAGCTTTCTTTAGTCTTCTGATAAAACAAAAAATGAAGGTGCAGAAGTCAGAAAACTTTTAAACTTTTAAAATTTGAAACGAACTCCGCCTTACAAGAAAGAAATCCCCACATCAACAACTACCACTACTTTTTTAAGAACCTGTTAAGCATCAAACGGCTGCAATACTCATTTCTAGTTTCGGTGTAAGCTGTTGCCATAGAAACAATAAGATGTTAGAAGGAGCGCATCGTGATTTGCCTTTAAACAGTTTAGATCAGGTTGAAGAATTTCAAAAAAAAATTTCAAAAAAACAACCCAGGTGATGCGTCTGTGAGAAAGGACGCACCTCGAGTGCGGTCTGATTAAAAAGCGTGATGAACTGCGCGGTCAGGAGAACCACCACCTCCTCCCTGAGGAACTCTAGACAACGGAAAAGAGAGAGAGCGAGAGAGAGAGAGATGGATAAGTGAAAGAGACAAAGCTCTGGCATGGATCAATACAAGCTCTATCGCAATATCTCACAAAACACACAAACGTGAAAAAGGTGCACAGGGTCAATAAAGACTTTGCAGGGTCTGAGATGATCTCCCGCAGTCACAGCAGGACGAATCGATGATGAGTGATCCCGCCCACCCACACACACACACACACACACACACTGGTGGAGGGTCTATCTACAGTATAATCCACAGCTCCCTTCACTCCGGGGGGGTGATGAGAGGAGAGACAGAGAGAGACGCAGAGCAAACAGTTTGGGTTTCGGGTTCAAAGACAATTCAGGAAAAATTCTGGAATGTTCAGGTGGCTGAAACCCTTTCAGACATCGAAGCTAGAAGAGTCATCAAGGCATGACAAGTACCCCTTGTTTTTGTCTTTTTCTTTACAGCGTAAATGACAGCGTCATTTAAACAAAAACTGAGCGAGGTTAAGAAATCCCGCCTTCTGCGTTATGATCGGTTAGAAGAATCCCGTCTCGTCTTTGATTCGTTAGAAACCTCGAGCTCGAAATTGTTCCGTTTTTAGCTGGAACATATCAAAAGCTACTACGTTTAGCGCTGGTCTCGCAGTGAAATTATTGTTTATTTACCCTCTCCAAATTATTCCTTACATTTTTTTTTCAAGGTTTTTTCTTTTTCCTGTTCCTTTAAACTAGAAAAAAAAAACTTGAAAATGTTCATTTAAATATGACGTAGCACAACAAATCAAATAAATCGAATAATAGCAAACATTTAAAAGCTGTCTTACTGTAAGAATATGCGTCTTCAGCCATGTCCATTTTTTAAATAATGTTTATATTATTATTAATTTTTATATGTCAGGGTACTACGCCATGCACAGATTTTAATATGGCCGAAACATAGTCGACTGAGGTGATGCAACTGGAGTGAAAAAGGCTTGCGATTTTCTCATTTGGAGCCCCCCACTTAAGACGTTGCCCCCGCGTTGTGGCTAATTGGATGGCTCCAGTTGGATTCTGGATGTTTTGAGAACGTCCTTATGAAACACACAAAGTGTGTTAGTGGTAGCATCATGCTGAGAATAACCCTTGAGCCAGGAAAGTTGCATCAGAATAGCTATTATATCAAGATTCAGTCCTAAAGAGAAACCTGGAATAGTTTTTTTTTTTTTTTTCCCTGCCGGGAAGATCCGTATACAGTGTATTAACAACCCCCTTTATAGTCCATTAGATTCACTAACTGTATAGAAAGGAATTTTAAAATGATTATGAAATCGTTATATGTTCACAGCCCTGGCAGGCAACAACGCTTTAGCAAACATCGGACGCACCTTGGCTGGCGCTGAAGTTCTCAAAGGGGTCGTCCAGGGAGCGAGGGCTATCTGAGGCAGGTGTTGCTCCGGGCTCGTCTGGCTCGGGTTCGCCTGAAAGCTGCGTCTCAGTCTGTTCAGAGAGCAGCATGGTGGAGGATCCTGACCCTGCTGTATCGTCCTCACCCCGAGAGCACACTTCCTCCCTGACACAGCGGAGGGCAGCGTACATCTCAGGCACGGAGTCCAGAGGAGGGACGTCCGAGTACAGCAGAACCACGGCTACCTGGAGCACCAGCCACATGGCACACATGAAGAGCTGGAGCATGCACAGGGGAAAAAGTTGGCCTGTATCAGTATTCTTATTATTTCTGGATTGAATTGTTCCAAATGCAATATGAGCTTTGGCCAACATATGCAGGAAGGGGAAATTTGTCATATAATAAATGATCGAAGTATAAAACATGACGGACTGGTGTGATGGACCGTAACCACTTCAACGTGAATATTTAAAGGTCGCATATTTTCCTATTTCTTGAACTACTGAAGACTCAGAGCAAACAGCAAAGCTGTGCAACAATCTCGGGGGAGGGGTATCTTCTTATATGAGGTCATTAGGGGGAAAATCTCATTTCCACAAAAAAGGAATGCGGGAAAAAATTGACTTTGTTTGTACATGCAGACTGATGACCTACCAGCTCACTCAACGTCCATACGGCTTTATACATGCTGTATACAGGGTCACGGGGGGCCTCAAGCCTATCCCAGGAGACTTACTGTAGGGCACGAGGCGGGGTACACCCAGGACACGGTACACACACACTCACACAACAGGCAATTTGGGAACGCCAATTAGCCTAATTTGCCGGTCTTTGGACTGTGGGAGGAAACCGGAGAACCCGGAGGAAATCCAGCGAGCACGGGGAGAACATGCAAACTCCATGCACAGCGAGACGGGAATCAAACCCGCACTCTGGAGGTGCAAGGCGACAGTGCTAAAAATGACAACAACAACAGAAAAGCATTTTGCATGTAATAATAATACTGCTCGTTTAGGAAGTCTTACCCCAGGGGCGGTGTACTTGTTCACGATGAACGGCCCCAGGCGAAAATCACACAAACGCAGGAAGATGTTAAAAGCAGGCCCTAAAAACAATAAGGTACATCGTTATGGGAGAACCAGCACAATCAGACCTGCCCTTTCTAGCGCTCTCTATCCCCTCTACTCTGGGGTGGGAAGATATTTTTCCAGAAATACGATTCGTTCTTTCATTTCAACAAGACGCCCTTCTGAACCCATGAACAGTACGTACTGCATTAATGACCTTTCGTTAAAAATTCTATGAATGTCTAAATCTAAAATAAGTGCTTCTAAAATTAAAACCCCTATATTGAACTTATATGCTGCGCCAAATCCTCCATGTTTTTAAAAACAACAGATTTAAGGATGCTGACGATGAGGACGTCCTGACGCTGTCTGCGCTCATCCACTCTGTGTGCGGTTTTATGTCGTGGTCTGAGGAATGCGTATTAGTTCTTAAATGATGATGTACGTGGTCAGTTTTCAGTAACGTAGTCTGACTGTAAAGGATCACATCATATCAGACTGACCGATCAGAAGCCCGGCTTGGCGTGACGCCATCACAGCGGCAAACACTCCGGCTCGTTCTTCGGGGACGGTGGTCCTCGTCAGGAAGCCGAAGAGGGACGAACCTGCGCCAGCGCCGACACCTGAGATCAGTCCGGATTGGAGTCGTGTTGCAAACAGTGTACGTTTTTAAAAATGACCAACAAGACAAATGACTTTTGTGTTTTGAAATCAGTGTGTCTAAACTCTCTCACCTGCAACGAATCGACTGGACAGGAGAAGCCACTTTGAGTAGCCAATGAAGTACATGAAGTTTCCTTCGTGAAGAAACAGTGTACAATATGAGCTACGCACGGAGTTAAACCCTTTCGTTTATAGGAAAATAATCAACTACAGGGTGGTGCGATGCAGCCAGATATGCAGCATGTTCTGAAGCTGGTCAATAATTAGCTTTTATTTAAAAAAAAATATTTTAAAGAAATTAATAAAGGACTGTACGGGGAGGTGTGGCAATAACTCCCAGCTGAGTTCCTGTAGCGTGCAGGTTATGTTACTTCACAGACAGCTGCGTCTCTTACTGCAGGTTGGAGCCATTGATTTTCAAGGATCAGGAGTTCCACTCGCTGAATGTCCACGGGAACGACTGTGGTGGGCTCTGAGCCACCTCGGCTGGGATCATCACTCACAGTCACACGACCTGCTTCAAAACGTTTCCACCGTTCAGATGTTTCACGCTAAGAGTTTCATCACCGTACTGTGCTTGAAGTCTTCTGTAAATGTCAATCACTTTTACACCTTCATTCACCAGAACTTTCAAGTCCCAGTTTGACTTGAACGCCAATATAGAGAATTACAGTGGAACCTCGGATTGCGAGTAACGCGGTTTACGGGTGTTCCGCAAGACGAGATTTTTAATAAATTTTGACTTGAAAAAACGAGCAAGTCTTGGTTTACGAGTACCAAGTATCATGTCTCACGCATGCGCTCCTGATTTGACACCGAGCGTCACATGATCACAACTGAGGCAATGTTTTTTCTCTCTCTTGCGCTGCGGAATTGTGGGTAATCGTCTCCCCTGCTGGGTCTTAGTGCTGGTCCCTTATTGGTATAATCAACGTCTCCCTCTCTGTTTCAGCGTGTCTCCTATGTGTGTGTGCGTGCGTAATTTGACACCGGCACACACACACACACACACACACACACAGACACACACACACTCTCTCGCCTTTACACCCCCCTCCCCGGCTTCACACACACATACAGACACACACTCTCTGCTCTACACAGAAAACTCTGCTCTGACGCGATTCTTTTCAAAGGTAAAGTGCTGGATCATTTGTTTATTATTTTACTTTACAGCAGTGATTTCGTTCGTATGCACTCACGCGAGTGTCATTAGAAAGATTTCCGTTTCCGTTGTGTGTGTGCTTGTTGTGAAACTTAAAAAGCGAGGTGGGGGGAGGGAGGAGGAGTTTTACTGTGTGAGACGAAGCGAGGGAAAGGGCTAATTCCACACACACACACACACACATACAGAGAAACACTTATCTGTGGGGATTTATTTAAACTTTTTTAAAGGTAAAGTGCAGGTTAATTTGTTTTATTTTTACTTTATATATTGTATTAATTACTTTTATGTATTTATTTTTTTGGGCTGTGGAACAAATTATTTGAGTTTTCATTATTTCTTGGTTTATGAGTGTTTTGGAATACGAGTCCTCTTCCGGAACGAATTATGCTCGTAATCCAAGGTTCCACTGTACTTTCCTCTTTTGTCTCTTGATATAAAAATACGACTTGTACAATACGGAATACCGCTAACAAGTCCTGGCACTGGAGACTCCTTCCTAAAACTCTAACATGAATGAACAGAAAACGTCACTATGTGAGCAGCGCATTCGTTTTCTACTTCGTCCCGGGACATGCAAGTCCCTGCTACTCTAGTGTAATGCAGAAAGTATGGCCAGTTTGCTTTGTTTTTTAGAAACAAAGTAACTTAGGTTCATTGCCCCCATCTGTTGTTAATTATTTTCCTATAACCGCACACCCCAGTGATGTGTTATTCCTGATCTACTACATGTTACTATGGAACTTTTTAGCGCTGTCATTCAACACTCACCTATAATCTCAAAGAGGTTTGAGAAAAGAATGATGGTCTTTGTCATGCGTGTTCTATCAGACCAGCGGCCGAATAACGGCCCCGTCACGAGTCCACTGAAACTGAATGCGGACAGGCCGAGCCCGAGGAAATACGGCGGGGCATTGAGGATCTGCAGATACTGCCATATAGTGGGGAGGATAACAGCTTAGAGAGAGAGAGAGAGAGAGAGAGAGAGAGATGAAATCATACTGTAGGTCAGGTTAAAGAAGTCATTCAACTGTACAGTCATGGCCAAAAGTTTTGAGAATTACATAAGTATTTGAAATTGGAAACGTTGCTGCTTAAGTTTTTATAATAGAAATTTATAAGAATATTATGAAGAGTGATCAGATGAATCGCATAGTCCTTCTTCGCCATGAAAATTAACTTAATCCCCCAAAAAAACTTTTCACTGCATTTCATTGCTGTCATTAAAGGACCTGCTGAGATAATTTCAGTAATCGTCTTGTTAACTCAGGTGAGAATGTTGACGAGCACAAGGCTGGAGATCATTATGTCAGGCTGGTTGGGTTAGAATGGCAGACTTGACATGTTAAAAGGAGGGTGATGCTTGAAATCATTGTTCTTTCATTGTTAACCATGGTGACCTGCAAAGAAACGTGTGCAGCCATCATTGCGCTGCATAAAAATGTCTTCACAGGCAAGGATAGTGTGGCTACTAAGATCAACAATTTATAGGATCATCAAGAACTTCAAGGAAAGAGGGTCAATTCTTGTTAAGAAGGCTTCAGGGCGTCCAAGAAAGTCCAGCAAGCGCCAGGATCGTCTACTAAAGAGGATTCAGCTGCGGGATCGGAGTGCCACCAGTGCAGAGCTGCTCAGGAATGGCAGCAGGCAGGTGTGAGCGCATCTGCACGCACAGTGAGACAAAGACTTTTGGAAGATGGCCTGGTGTCAAGAAGAGCAGCAAAGAAGCCACTTCTGTCCAAAAAAACATCAGGGACAGATTGATCTTCTGCAAAAAGTATGGCGAATGGACGGCTGAGGACTGGGGCAAAGTCATATTCCCGGATGAAGCCTCTTTCCGATTGTTTGGGGCATCTGGAAAAAGGCTTGTCCGGAGAAGAAAAGGTGAGCGCTACCATCAGTCCTGTGTCATGCCAACAGTAAAGCATCCTGAGACCATTCATGTGTGGGGTTGCTTCTCATCCAAGGGAGTGGGCTCACTCACAATTTTAACCCCAAAACACAGCCATGAATAAAGAATGGTACCAAAACACCCTCCAACAGCAACTTCTTCCAACAATCCAACAACAGTTTGGTGAAGAACAATGCATTTCCCAGCACGATGGAGCACCGTGCCATAAGGCAAAAGTGATAACTAAGTGGCTCGGGGACCAAAACGATGAAATTTTGGGTCCATGGCCTGGAAACTCCCCAGATCTTAATCCCATTGAGAACTTGTGGCCAATCCTCAAGAGGCGGGTGGACAAACAAAAACCCACTAATTCTGACAAACTCCAGGAAGTGATTATGAAAGAATGGGTTGCTATCAGTCAGGATTTGGCCCCGACTGTATACTGAAGCAGAAGTTTGCACTCCTCATTTACTCTCGCACTGTATCGTAATGAGAACTTTTGGGAATCGATACGATCTCGACCACACCTTTTGTTGGGATTGGCAGATTTACAGGCCACACCCCCTTCCATTTATGCCGCCTTCATTGGAAATGAAAGTTTTATAGGCCACGCCTCTTTTTCCTGGAACTGAGGCCGGACGTTATTCGCAGTAGTGATATTATAAACTCAGAGAAATTTCAAACATTTTTTATGATAGTGTTGTAAAAAAGTAAGATGTTTATTTTATCATAATTAAGAAGAATTTATTATAAGAGTCTCATATACATGTAAGCCTATGTTTTTTGGTTGCCAAATTCTTTTACACATTTTTGCTTTTTTTTTTTTTCAGTAGTGCTTTTTTGGCACCCTAGAGAGATGGTAACACACACACACACACACACAATTTGTATTCAGTCTTCAAACTATTCGTTCTAACCTCTAAATCCCCGAACACAGACACTCACCATACTCAACACCACTCAGGAAAAACAGCAGTCCAATCGTAAGCAGAGAAAGTTTCCTCTTTCGTCCGTAATCCATCAGTCTGCCTCCCTACAACCGTGTTTTTTTTCACCCGAGCGCCGTCATCGCTCCGTTTGAGGAATAAAGGAGAGACCTGCTGCTCTCACTTAAGGCTTTTTCTCCTACATGAAAGCCGTCTCAGTGCATCTCTGCTGATCTTTCAATCATGGCTACACACAGATTTTATTTTTTCATAAAATAAACAAAACCATTTTTGTGCAGGAGAGCGGTTTCTGTCTCGGCGAGCCTGATCGCGTCTTGCGTGAGGTCAAAGCCTCTGAAATCGTACACTGACCAGCAGCAGGACGAGGCCATGTATTATTAATCCTGTTAAAATAAAGATGAGTTGCAGTTTCATTCCTCTTTTTTTAATTTTTTATTTTTTTTTTTTGCTTTTAAATTCAAGGCAATTTGTGGAAAGATGATCAGCGTATTAGTTTCCAAATGAGCCTTGCTAGGGCTAGCGTGTTAGCGGATGACACTGCATTTGATTCCTTTGGTCCGAGTCAAATATGGACGATTTCTACCAGGTGGTGGGATTAAAAAGACTTCAGTAAGAATAAAGTGTTTTTTTACAAAGTGTTACAATTTTTATTATTAAGAGTTTCCTCTGCTTTTCTTATTTATTTATTTTAAATAAAATGCTTCTCCTTTTTTTACTTGATGTCAACTTTTTTGTTGTTCATCCAAAACAAAAAGTTATTGTCCTCTAAAAAAAAAAAAAAGTGAACTATAAATAATTCCATCTTTCTGGATCACATCCCGTATCCTCAGGCCTTCACACTCGCCGTTGTGAATCGCGGGCTTGTTGATGGACTCGCGCGCTGCCAGGCCCTTTAGCCTCGGGAGTTCAAGCCGCGCAGGTGTGCCGCATTGTATTTTTCGGCGTTTCCGCGTTTTTAACATCAGCGTTTCGTGAATAATGGATGCTGTTTTGATATCCGGGGGCCGCGTTTATTATTCACGCATGGACATGTTAATAAAGTGCACTTGAGCAAGTGTGAACACCGTATGAGGTCCGTGCTCTCGTCAGAAGACTTTAATGAGAAATCCCGACGTGAGCCGCGCTGCCGCGTGAAGGAAACGGAATGCATATTTTTGGGTAAGATGAGTGATGGTTTTTTTTTATTTTTATGTGATGTTTTTAAATCAAAGATTCTCCGTAGGACAGGAGGGGTTGTGTTGTGCAGATGATAGAGCGGCTATAAATATAACGCTTGCAGTATTTTCTTTTAATAGCGTTGTGTCTAATGGATTATTGTATTTGTATTATGTATAATATACAGTACTGTACTGTACAAAAGCCACTCCTCATTACGTCATATGTGCCTTCCAAATCTCCAGACTTTCCTGTGTTTTTAATGTGGTCTCGAGGAATATTTCTCCAGACTTCCTGAAGGACTTCGCCAGGTTTTTGGCTCTCATTTTCAGTTTTTTTGTTTGTTAAGCTACACAGTGACCTAATGATGATCTAATGATTAAAAAGCATCTAACTTAAGGCATGAGTCAGTGAGAAACAGGTGCTGGTGATTAGTATACTGCTGATGCTGAATGCTGTGGGGTTGGAACAAGAGACGAGAGGGGAAATGAGGTCGCTGCTCATTGTCCATGAACAACCAATGATTTAATTTTTTTTTTCTAGGATTTTTTTTTACTGATTTTCTCCCTTATTTAGTCGTGTCCAATTCCTCCCCGCCACTAGGGGGCTCCACATTTAGCTACTACTACCACTCATTCAGGACGGCCGAGGACTATCACGTGTTTCCTCCGAATCACGTGACGCCAGCCGACCGCCTCTTTTCGAACTGCTCGCTCACGCACCGTTGGGGGCGGAGTAACACACTCGGAGGACAGCGCTATCCGCTCCTTCCGCTCGCGTGAGCTCTCAGACGCCCCTGATTGGCTGTAGCGCCGTGATTAATGTGGGAGCACTAAGTACCTCTCATCCCTCCCCTCTGAGAGAGCTCGGCCAATCAGCTCTCTCTAGACCTCCGGCTGCGAGAGGTTACAGCATCACCCGGGAATCGAACTCGCGATCTCCTGATGATAGGGCGAACTACCACTTTTTCAATTCCAGACACTTTGCAGCCTGACGCAGTAAAACGCGCGTTCCCGTTTCTGAGTTAAGATCTGTGCTCTAAGACCTAATTCATCCAGTTTCTGGAAGTTTTTAAGTTTTTAATAATCAAACCAGTCACAGGATGATGCAAAACTCACGGGACAGCCACAAAGAAGCAGCACCATAAACAAAACAGCTACATTAACAAGCACAGATCACCAGGATTGATGATGTAATCAGAGCACGGTAATCATCTTTAACTGCAGCTTTATCATTCAAGAATCCTGATTGTGTAATCTGATATGATGGACATGTTATCCCTCAGTCTGTTTGAAGAAACCGTCCAAGAAACCGCAGCAGTCTAATACTGGCTAAGGTCCGTTAACGAGAACGGGGTACTTGGAAATCATTCAGGAGAAACATTGATTTTTTTTTTTTAAAGAAAAAAAAAGGAAAGAATAAAAAAAATAATAATAATAACTGAGGATGTGTAGAGTTTTTGATAAATAATGTAGCTGGTGATGGTGGACTCAGACTCGTAGGCCTGTACTGTACGACTACACATCCAGCTGAAATAATGGTCCCGTTGGACATAATTATTATGTTGCCTGGCGGTGGCGGTTCCTATAGAAACCCCTGCCTGGGGCATTAGATCTCAGAAGGCAGGCCTGGTTGATTTTTTTTTTTTTAACTCTGGCTGTAAGATGCCCGTCCCCAAAGTGCCCTCCGTGGCACCGCACAGAAGCGTGTGCGCCGAACAAGGCCAGGAACTGCGCGAATCCGAGTCAAAATTAGGCATGCTTCTGAGTCCGTCCCCTCGAGGTTCCTTCAGCATTCCTGTTCACATCAACCTCCGGAGACGGCGCACGAGGTGAGCGCCTGATTTTGGCAGGAAACTAGCAATCCATATTTTATTTATTTATTTATTTATTCTTCTGGATTCGATCCAGGGGAAATAGATAAAGTCCTAGCGAGAGTTATAGACTCGGGGCTATGATGATATGAACCATATGGATCATTAATGAGATATATTAAGAACCAATCGGTGGACCTTTGGGTAAAGATGTAAGCTAGATTGCAAGATGTGATACGGAGAGAAGTGCAATATGATAGTACATTCATGGTGAAGCAGTTGTGGAACTGTATACCAAATACCATTGTTATCATTTTTTTCACTCATGATCTACTGACTATTGAACCTGTGAAAATCCAAATGACTGTTAGTCAATTTCCTTGTGTTTGATTAACGAGGTTGTACCTGAGTGGGTTAAATCTGGCTAGAATATGGCTCCACTTAACATACTTAGGGTTCTGGGTTACTGATCAAAAGGTTGGCGGTTCAAGCCCCAGCTCCACCAGGCTGCCATTGTGGGCACAAATTTTCTTTAAAGGGAGTCGTGGGGGGACTGGAGCCTATCCCAGGAGACTTAGGGCACCAGGCAGGCTACACTCTGTCCGGGGGTGCCAATCCATCGCGGGCACACACACACACACACACACATTCCTTCACACACTATGACCAATTTGAGATTGCCAGTTAGCCTAATCTGCATGTCTATGGACTGTGGGAGGAAACCGGAGTATCCTGAGGAAACCCACCAAGCACAGGGAGAACATGCAAACTCCTTGCGCACAAAGACCCAAGGTGGGAATCGAACCCGGACCCTGGAGGTGCAAGGCGACAGTGCTAACCACTACTTCATCGTGCCGACCTAAGAAAAGCTACAAATGCTAAAACAGCACCTCATGCTAACTCTTTCTATGTGGGTCGATGTGAACATAGCCGATGTGGTGCGAGCTTATGTTGTATTGTATACAACTTTGCTCTTGCTAGCTGGTGCGCGCATGTTTCTTAGCCTGACCGACAGTTGACATACTAGCAAACGATAAAACTTTCTAGGTGCTAATTATAATACGTAGAAGGTAGAAGTAAAACGCTCGATGCTAACAGTCAACATCAAAATGACTACCGAATATTCATCAAACTGAACTTTTACACTATTACATACTCAAGCAGTATATGAGTGTTTATTTCTCACTTCTTGACTTCGAATGCTAAAGTGGACCTGATGCAAGTTCATCATTTGTATTTATTGTTATTTTCAAATACAAAGCATGTTGTTCTCTTAAAATACGTCATATTTCATTCCTTCATCTGAATCGGGCAACACTGTGCTCTTGCAGAGAGATCCTTCAGTACCCAAACACACCTGAGTCACAGCTGAGAAGACACCGTGGTGGAGGTGCTGGTGCTGGTGCTGGTGAGAAGGCCAAAGCACAGATTCCTTTCTCCAGCGTTGGTGAGGAGAGAGCAATGCTCCTGGGCTTCACCATGATGGCCTTCTCCATCCTCATGTACTTTGTGGTGGGGATCGTTGTGGTAAAGCCGTGTATCCACAGGTAACGAAGGACGAGCACGTTACCGATTGGCGTGTCAGTGGAATGCAGGGGAATGTCCTTAGAAATGTTGCACTTCTGTTGGGTTAAAAAATATTGTTGCACATAAAGTAGTTTAGGAAAATCAATTTGAAATGTCCATAAACATCAATGTAATTTTTAATATAGAAATGTATATTTTAATTCAGATTTAGAGTTTAACATGTTTATCATGTTTATCTCTTGCAGCGACTGGGGAGACGCCACCAACTGCTCTCTGATCCAGACCGACTTTCTCAATGAGTCTGATGAACGAGGCACCGCTTATCCGTGTCTGAAGGTCTTGGTGAATGTCACAGCTGTGACATCTGAAAACCCCTTGCATCTGCGCTACGATGAAGCCGCCGTGAACCTGAGCCCAGAGGTAGTGCTGTTAATAAATGGGCATGATTACACTTCACATTTCCTGGATGCTTTGCTGATTGCATCTTTGTCCCCTTAGTGTTTCTACACCCCGAAAAACCACCAAAACAAATCCGACGTGGTAGAAGAAGCTCAAAGAATCAAAGAAGTCCTGGGTAAACTGCGAGGCCAGGCTATAAGGTGCCACCTGAGCGATGGGCGCTACCCGGAGGACGCCATCCTGACGAAGCGGCACAACCTGCGCGTCGCGCTGCAGTGCCTGATGTGGCCGAGCCTCATGCTGTTTGGAGGAGCGATGCTGGTCGGTCTGGTCATGCTCACGCAATACCTCGCTTATCTGTGTAATGAAACCATCCAAGAAGAAGACGAAGGAATGGAGGACGGGCAGAGCACACTGGGGCGGAACAAACAGTACAGGTTTCTGCCCTGCAGGCCCTGGAGTCCCAGTTTAGACGGGGAAGAATAACAAGCTCCAACCTTAGTCCAGTGATCAAATCCCAGGGGTTCCCCTTGAGTGGGTTCTTGAGCAACACTTCAAATATCATCATCTTACAGCTCCAGGGTCCGCAGGTTGATCCTGAGCTTGTGCTATACTGGGTCCTGTAATCTGCAAGTCCTCCCAAGATCCATGTTGGTTTCTTTCAGGTTCTCTGGTCACCTCCTGTCTCTAGGCAGATTGGTGATTCTAAATTGCCTAGATGTGGATGTCTTATCCAGGGTTCATTCCCATCTCACACCAGTTGTTCCCAGGATAGCTTAGAGGAGAAAGATCTATGCATCTAAGCAGAGACACAATAGATAGTTTTGTTTTTGTTTTGTTTTTCAAGGATTTGGTATTATTTTGGTCTTCAGCATTGTGCCAGGAAAAGATCAGACCTCCAACTGTCAAAGCTGGATGTACTTATAAAGAAGCTCTATTCGGTTTGATGATCTGATATCCAGAAGCTTTTACTGTCTGGGGACAGAATTTGATCATAACATAAAGAAAAGTTCATACATGATGTTTCTTGTACAACCATGTGTGTACTCTTTGTCTGTAGTTTTATTCTTTTTTTTTTCTATAGGGCTTGTTAGCCAAGTCCAAATGAGCCCCGCTGAATCTTTTAGAGAATACTGGTGACCTTTTTTGTCGTTGTTGTTGTGCCTGTGACTCGAATGCTACTGATAGCCTGGGTCGTGTAATACTAAGAGAATAGGACATTACTTTGAAAAAGAAGGTCTAACAGAAACTATTACTAGGGAGATTCTATCTACACACTATCATGGAATAAAATGTACTTAAAACTGAATGGACAAATTTATTTTCAAAATATTAACACGAAAAAAGATTTCTCTTCTAGAACTCTTCTAACAACATACATGTTTCCGATTGTATTATTGACTTGATTATTAAGAATGCGAGCTGAACCGATCCATAATTTAAGACAAATAGACCAGGCGAGTGAGTCAAGAGCTGCATTGCTGGAAGCTTTTTCAGCATCTGTTCCTCTTATTGCATCAGTTTTGCCTTTTGTGTTGTTTAAATTGAAACCAGTGCTTGACAATCTGCCTCTTGTTAACATTCGTCAACACGTGAACATAAGTTTGAAGAAAGTCTTTGGATTATTTTTTTTAATTATTATTAAGTTTGCAGTGGTCTCAGGAAATATTAGCACATGATTTTTACTAAAAGACTGAAATGACGGTGATGAAGCCTGAAATTATGGCTTAAAATAACACTATTCAGCACTTTATCTTCGGTGTACAGAAGAGGATTAGGACCACCATAAATAAAAGTTTTAGTCTGACTTTAATCCCAGAATATTGAAACTAAAATATTTTTTATGGTTCTCCTAAGCCGCTTCTGTATTTATGAACTTCACTTCCAGGTTTCTAAATTTTGTCTCTTATTTTCTTATAAGTTTGGAAAAAATATATATTTTTTAATATTAAAAAATGTGCTAAAAAGTATACACAGATATATAAATCTTTAGATCTTCAGCTTGTTGAAATGCCGTATAATAAACTGGACTTTGTTTTCCATCATATTTATCATGACTGATTGTTTTCTTTATTAATAACAGTTTTGTGATTTTTTTTAATGAAATAAATCTGAACATATTAGAGTGCTCGCTGATGTGCTTACAGAGGATGCATGGACAGGTACTGGGTTTGACAAACAAGATGATGGTGGCTCTAACCGCTAACATGCAAGAAGGCTAGAAAAAAAAAGAGAGGAAAATGGCTCTGCTCCCATATAATCGGCTCAGGAGGAAATTGGCCTGGTGATCAGAGGGATGTAGTAGCGCAGGATGTGGCGCTGTTCCCGCACCGTCTCCGAGATGTTCGACATCCCAGCATGAATAGCAGCATGGTCCTTCTGACATTTTCGGGATGTAGAGGCACTGCAGAGTAATCCATATTAAAAAAAAATGCTATTTGCAGAAATACAGATAACACTCTCACATTCCATCATAAGCTGATATAATTGTACAGACATTCATTAGTTAGTTAGGTAGTTAGTTAGTTAGTTAGTTAGTTAGTTAGCAAAAAAAACACAAATTAAGTAGTACTGTAATTTAAAAAGTTTTTTTTATACATATATAATAACATTTAAAAAGCATGGAAGATGATTAGGGCAACAATTACAAAAGTTTAGACTTTAATCTCAGAATTCTCACTTTAAACTCAGAAATCTAAGTAGAAGTTTTGCTTTTTTTTAAATGTAGAATAAAAAACGTACAGTATCATTTGACTAGTATTCATGAAGAAGCATGTGTGAAACCTTACAATAAGTGTCCTCGTATGAATTAATTCAGAATAATTACTAATCATTACTTAATCAGTATTAGGGCCCAAGCACTATGCCATTAGTCCTACTACCGTACGTCATAGTGTGTGAAGGGCCATTTAAACATCATAAGGACTTAACATACTCAAAAATTCATGAAAATCAGCACACATGCTGGAATCTGGGGCCAATCAGCACTGGTCTGAGCAGCTGGGCCCTAGGCGTGGCATGGGGCCATCACACGAGATTTGTGCATGCATAGCTCATACACACTTGCACGTATGTATGGAAATCCAGTACATATTTAGATCTCATTGAGCTGAACAACATTTACTTGTGCATGTCATAGGCTCTACTCAACAGGAAGTGCATTTGTAAAATGCACCCAATGGATTTTGAAATACTCCTCCCAGGGGAACTATATGATCACTACCAAACCGGGCCAATATGATCTTAAAACATTGAGGATGCAAAATTGCGAAGCAATGTTTGCTATCTCAAATAGGTCAGCCATGATGATGCATTAAACTTATGCTAAAAGAAATGCCTAATAACTACCTGAGTGGCTTTTTGGAGGTCTTAACATAAAATTATGTCTATTCTAAAATTATGTCATAATGGTATTGGTATGTCCTAATAATGCATGTGCCCACTGTGCCCACTTTCCATCTTTCTGACGTGCCCAGGCAGCTATGGTACAGGTGCTTGGGCCCGATCATCATTGCCTGCAACTATATTTTTACTTGCTTAGAAAAGACTTCTTATTTATTCATTTATTTTACGATTGGGAATTTGCTAAAATGTCATTCAATTCTATATGGATGTCATTTAACTGTTTTTTAAATAATACATATACAGTATGTACTGTAAGCCACACCATTTACAAATAACCTATTTCAAGTGACAAACTGTAAATAGTAATCAGTAAATAATTCATTGTTTTTTCTATCTAACATTAAACATATTATCATGATGTAATCCCTTATTGTAAACCATGACCTAAGGACATGGATAATTAGTTCAAATGTGTTGCTCAAGCAGGCATACTGTATATAACAGACAACCTAATTAGCTGACCTTTTCTCACTGAGGATTCATGCTGCGATCTGTGTGAAAACACGGCGAGTGTAGAGACCTCTGGAAAGCTCTGAGGCTTGACGTCCACATGACGTCTTGTACAAATGCAGAAAAATTAAAAATGGAAAAAATTTCCCAATCCGGTCTTTAGGTAAAGGTGATCTTGCTACCCTTGATCTCCTGAGGATCATTTACGATACTGTTGTGTGTGTGTGTGTGTGTGTGTGTGTGTGTGTGTGTGTGTGTGTGTGTTTTATTGACATACAGTGTCACACAGTTTTATTGACGTTTCATGAAATCAGCTGTCAATATTTTGTCAGAGCCTCATTCGCCATCAGGATGCGGCTTGCTATTTCCAATGCTGTAGAACATAAAATATACATTTCTGACCGTGAATGATTGCTTCGTCCTCGTCTATCAGGAGATCCATCCGTCTTTCCTCTAGTGTCATTAAATTCCCCTCTAAGTACAGCTTTCGTTTTTATGACAAAGCAGCTTTGTCTTTTGTAGTGCTAATCCTTCCCTATCAGACACTAACAGAGCACTTTCCAAAAACAAGCTCGTTAATATTTATAATGCGACCTGCTCCGGTTAATTAACCACACGTTTCAGGACGGCTAATCAATTTACAGATGAATGAAGCTTCCTGCTCTTGTGTATACACAGCATTAATGATTACACTGAATGGTCGGAACATTTAAGCAACGCATTAGTGACAGGGTCTTGTTTAAGATGAGCAGAAAAGAACGATAGCACTTGGCGCAGAGTTTTCTAATGGAGGTGAGATGGTTGGTAAAAAAGCCAGCCTGAGGGACAAAAGTCAAAACCATGTTTTATAGCATATAAGAAACATATCTGAGTACAAAACATGATCCTAGCCATCCAGATCCACGAAGAATTCTTAATGTGATGGGCGAGCATGATGGCGATGGATGCGTCAGTCAGAATGCACTCATAGAGTTCCATGTGTTCCATGTGGTCTCACCCTTATACAGACTGCACAGTCTGGTAATAAGTACACTGTTGATGATGTTGTCTGTAAGTAGTTGTTTTTTCGAAACATTTATGGAAGGAGTCTCCAGTGTGAGCGCTTTGTAACAGTACGACGGAAATCCGTAATGTTTCAATTTTCCTTTACACGCTCTTGTTTTATAAGCTTAAAGACAGAGCCTAGTGAAGGAACGACCGTTTATTGCTGCTATAACCTACGTGAAAGCGTGAACCTGGACGTGCCATTAGATCGGAATCATTAACGTACAAGTGGAATAATAAACAGGTGGGTTCAGTCAGGGCTATCACATGTGCACAGTGAATGTCCGTGGAAGACTTGTTTTGCTTACATATCTTCGGCCGTTGGTGCGTTCACATTTCATTCGAACTGTGTTCTCATGGAAGCGGACCGAGACCCATTTTTTCAACAGTCTCGTTTCGCTTGCATGGTGCGCTCCGAGATCCGGATGGCAGCGTTGCCATTTAGAACAACCGAACCAGCCTCCGAGTGGCGCAGTGGTTAAAGCGCTCGCCCTATCATCCAGAGATCGCGAGTCCGATTCCCGGGTGATGCTGTAACCTCTCGCAGCCGGAGGTCTAGAGAGAGCTGATTGGCCGAGCTCTCTCAGAGGGGAGGGATGAGAGGTACTTAGTGCTCCCACATTAATCACGGCTCTACAGCCAATCAGGGGCGTCTGTGAGCTCACGCAAGTGGAAGGAGCGGATAGCGCTGTCCTCCGAGGGTGTTACGCCGCACCCAACGGGCAGTTCGAAAAGATGCGGTCGGCTGGCGTCACGTGGTTCGGAGGAAACACGTGATAGTCTTCGGCCCTCCAGGAGTGATAGTGAGTGGTAGCCCCCTAGTGACGGGGAGGAATTGGACACGACTAAATTAGGGAGAAAATCGGGGAAAAAAAAAAAAAAAAAGAACAACCGAAGCAGAGTTCGCTTTAATCAAACCAAAGAAATCGAGTGTGAACACTTCGTCAGTGTCAGTCTAAAAGACATTCATTTATTGATAATAATGAGGATGATTATTTATTAAGTAATAATAAAAAAAACTGTTAGCAAGACTGTACAAAGTTGTTCCCAGATCCCACCATCTCTGTTATGATCGGTTACAAGAACGCTTTCTCGTCTATTATAGGTTAGAAAGATAGAGCATGAAGGTGGGAGTTTAAAAGACCCGGGCAGTACAGGAGTCACTGGGGGTTTTGCAAGACCTCTCAATCAAAGTACTTTTTTTACATTTACATATATTTTTTAAGGATTTTTTTTGGGGGGGGGATTATTTACCATTTTCAAGTTCCTGTTTTGAGATTTTACTTTCTTGGAATTAACATTAAGGTTGTCAGCTAGCCTGAGGAATAAAAGTTTGTTTTTTTTCAAGTCACCGATGTCCTGACAGCTCCGAACATTCCGTTCTCACTCAGGGTTAAAGCTTTTTCCTAGGCAGAAGGAGATAATTACAGTTATTCAGGTATACATTCAATACAACATATAAATCAGAAGTGCAACACTTTTATTGTAAGCTGTGTGTATGCTGGGAAAAAGCTAGAAATCATGAGGTAGTAATACATGGATCATGATGATAAATGTAATGGGGAAAAAAAAAACTATTCTGCAAGACGCAGAAAGCATAACAATTTGATTGTTCTTTGAAATACAAGTTTGTTTAGGATGAAGTGTTTTCACCAGTCTGATCTATAACAGGTATTAGACAGGGTGTGAGGTCTGCTGCAAGTGGAAAAACACATTCTACTCATTATACACAAGTCTGTGTGGAATAATCTGAGTGCTCGCTCAGTGTCCAAGTTTAAGAAGTCACTCATATCGTGATTATTTCTTTCTTTCTTTTTCTTCTCTCCCATCCGCCCCCCCCTTATTTCTTCCTTAATTAGACACACCAGCTAGTTCAAGAGAAGGCCAAACAGTTTAAAAATGCACAGTGTGTGGTCTGTCTACTTAAATAAATCCCCGCGATCCAAAGCTAGCAGCTAATAACCTGCTTTGCTGAGTCAACCTCGATAATCGTGCCTCTTCCCCCTGCTGAACCAGAGCGGCACGCCGAACGCCGTAAAGGGCTTTTATAAGACCCGTGTGTATTCAGGGCTGGAGTGCAAAAATCAGCTCCGAGTATAAGCGACTTACTTTCAACTGCGTTAAGCATTTTATAACCGAACGTCCACCAAAGAGTCCACCGCATTTCATTTTTCCAAAGTTTCAGTCAAACGGTAGCGCACGTCCTCTCCTAACACTCTTTATCTTCACTCTCATATTGAGGCAATGTAAATTATTAAAGAGTAACAGTAATTACATCACTTTTCAAAGACACGGCATGAACGGCAGCCTGTTCACCATCTGCCGCGTTTCCCAAACCCTATATAAAGTATATAAAAAAAATAATAAATAAAGGGAAAGTCTTTGCTGGCTCAGCATTCTCTGAAGAGACGGCGCGGCGTGTGTGTGGCACGCTGTCCACTGCTGATGAATTGATGCTTCATTGCCCGAAAGTGCTTGCAGCTGCATCATTTCTACTACTCCAACTAACAGAAAACTTCCTCCATCAATGTTAAATAAACTCCCCGTAACAAAACTCTTAAAACTGCTAGAGCTTGGCCAATTATAAGGGACGTTCAAGTCAAACCAGGACTTCTGATGAAATTTCTGGTGAATGAAGGTGTAAAAGCGATAGACATTTGCAGGAGACTTCAAGCACATAAAAGTCACTCTGGGCTGCGGTAAAACATTTCAGTGATGCAAATATCTGTCCGCAGAAGAGACGTCAGGAGAGAGTTCTGTTATTCGGCACAGTTACATTAAAAGTCCCACTTTGACTTGAACGCCCCTTGAGGATTAAAGGTCTCTCTCTGTACCTGTGGACGATTCGGAAATCAGAACCGCAGAACTGAAATAGTCGGCGTCGGACAAAGTCAGAAATCTAATGGGAAGTCATTAGGCCTCCCGTGGTGAAAACGAGGCGAGGACTGCCATTTATCAAACGATTTAAAGGGGAGAAAGGAGGGTTTCTGAACACTCCATGGCATCTCGAAATCTCTAAGCACACACACACACACACACACACACACACATACACAGAGAGAGAGAAATACACACACAGCTCTGCTTCTCTTTCACACTGGTTGGCTGCGTTACAGCATCAGGCAATCACGTAGATGAGTCTTTCACTACCATCACCATCTTCACCAACAATCATAATCAAGCCTTTAGTCCCGGTCAAAGCAGGCATTCCTCAGGATAAAAAAGCTGGCAGATTATGAACTGAAAGGTGCACAGAAACGGAGTTCTTGACTCGCGCTTCCCAATAACAGCACTTATCTTCTCCTCGAGTGCAAAACGCTGTAGCTGGCGGAGGTTGTGAAGACGCATCATGGAAGGATTTGCTTCTGGCAAAGGAATATTAACACACACACACGCACATGTTAAAAGAGCATGAAGATCTTTGAAAAGAAAAATAGATTAGATTTGCCCTTTTTATAAAGGTATATCATCAAAAGTTTAAGTGAGGCGGTGAGAGAGGCGAGAGATTTCTAACCTCTACATAAGCGTAGAAAGCTACATTTTTTTTTTTTTCCTTTTCAGTTTTAAGCTCATCCCTCTACAAAAACCAATTTTGCTGAACCTTGTACCATTTGCTTGTACCAGCGCAGAAGTTAAAAGCCTTAAAATGCTATTCAGATGCTTGGGTGGAGTTTTAGGTTTTCTTAGCTAGCTAGCAATCATTCGTTAGGCTGAGATGATTTCAGACAGGGATGGATATCTTAACATATCATAAACTTCCCTGCTAATGCTTGCTAGCTAGCTAACACACGCTAATCTGGATGGATTTCTGAGAAGATTAGATATCTTGTTCACTGAAGTATATAAACCAACATTTAGCAAACACAAGACAATAAATCTAACCTCCCCTTGCTAATTCTAGCTGGCTAGTTAATTAATATTAACTAACCCTAAAGGAGTTCTGAGAGGATTAGCTATCTACAAACCTCCCTGCTAAAGCTGGCTAGCTAATTAACACAAGACAAGCTCACCTAAGGTGATTTTTTTTTTTTTGCCAGGATAGCGTGGTCATATTTTAAACTTCAATGCTAATGCTAGCTAGCTAGTTAACAAATACAAACTAATCTGAAAGAACCTCTGAGATAGTAGGTATCTTGTTAATAGATGCTTTTGAATTTCCCTGTTAGCACTTTTATTTTATTTGATAAATACATAAATAAATAACTAAATAAATTTCTGACAAAACTACCTGACTGCAATTATTAGCGTAGTTATTAGTCTTATTCATAGAAATAGAAATTGTTGCCCTATAAGAAAGTTACCTAGTTCACACAAGCTAACCTGAGGTAATTTCTGACTGGACCGAAAAGCTCACCGAAACCGAACTAGGTTCTCTTCTAAAGCTAACATTAAAACTAAAAGAAGATATTTCTGAAAGGATTCAATATTTTTTTTTTTTTATAAAGGTTGTTCATTCTCCATGCTGTTGCTGGCATGGTTAGCCTGTTTGTTTTCCATGCTATTGCTGGTTAGCCTGTTTGTTTTCCATGCTATTGCTAGTTAGCCAACTATGAAATCCCAAATCAGATGGGATTTCTGACAGGATTGGAAATAATGTTTTTATAATCCTGTTAATGCTTGCTAGGGGATTTTTCAGAGGAATTACATGTCTATGAATTTCTTTAAAGTTCCCTTCAGATTATAGCTAGCTACTTAATATAAGCTAATTCTAAGGAATTTCGAATCTCTTGTTTATATAACTTCCCTGATCATGCTTGCTGGCTAACATAAGCTAACCTCAGGGGATTTCTGAGCGGACTGGATCTCTTTTTATTTAAAGGGTTTTGTCAAATTTATGGTAATAAAAATGAATTGCTAAAATAAGCTAGCCTGATGGGATGTTTTTGGAGAGGTGAAAAAAACTCATGGTACTGACTACATGGTCAGTGATTATAATGGTCCTTTGTTAGCTAGAAATCTTGTAACCTGATAGGATTATTATTTATTTGTTTGTTTGTTTGTTTATTTTTAAGGTACGAATACACGCTTGACCAATAAAGCTACCTAGACAGCTAAGATAAATAAAATTAATACTCAGGATATCAGTATCTAGAGCAATCATAACCCTACTTTTTATTGTACTTTCATTTTCTCAAGTGTTTATCCTGTCCAGCGTTGCGGGAATCCTGAGGTCTGTCGCAGGAGACTTTGGACACGAGGCCTGTACTCGGTACCAATCCATTGCACACACTCATTCACACACTACAGGCAATTTGGGAATGTCAATTAGCCTAACCTGCCTGTCTTTGGACTATGGGACATGCAAACTCTGCAAGGCAACCCCGAGGCAGGAATCGAACCCTCAACTCTGGACCCCTAAACCACCCTTTATTATTATTATTATTATTATTATTATTATTATTATTATTGTATTATACGTAGTACACATCCTTATATTGTACAGTAAATTTTGCACATTAAAATGCAGTAAACTTTTTTTTATTCAGTAATTCATTAAGTGAGCACTGAAATGCTTTAAAGTACTGTTTAAAATTATTAAAATATAGCATAACCTATGTACTTAAATAGTGAAATAAATAATCAGCATAAACATGTACACAGATGGTCAGTGCCTCATCACACCACCTAGGGGCTCTGTTGGTGTGCAAACATGGTTCTGTAGTTCAACTCATATTATTAATAATATTTAAGTATTATGTATTGTGTAATTATTTTGAAAGATAAAACAGATAAATAATTGAGTCAGATTGAGATAGTGACCATGTACAAAAACCTTTATCGTAGTAATTAAATCCAATGTTTATATCAAGTGTTCAAGTTAAAGCAGGACTTCTGATTGTGAAAAATAACAGAACACAGTTATGAGAGTGAAAACGCCCTTTATTTCTCTATATGATCCCCTGCTATACTTTTTCACTGGTGCTTGGATATCACTGAGGTAGAAAGTTTTCTCAGTACGCCGGAGCCATGATCGCCTTGCCTACTTCATGTCTGAAACACCGGCCTCCCAGGAACTCCTTTAATGGCCCAAGCATGCGTTAACGGCTTGGAGCGAGGTCAGGACTGTACGGGAACGTGGCAATAACTCCCAGCTGAATTCCTGTAACGTGGTGTTGGTGAATGTTCACACACACAGATGTATCTCTTCCCGCACGTTGGAGCTTTCGATATTCAAGGATCAGGTTTTCCACCCGCTAAATGTTCATAGATGTGCGGCCTTCATTAAAACTTTTGCACCGTTCAAATGTTTTATTGCAGCTAAGAGTTTCATCATTGATCTGTGCCTGAAGTCTTCTGTAAATGTCAATCACCAGCAAGTTCATCACGAGTCCCTGTTTGACTTGAACGCCCCTTGTGTCTGTGTGTATGTATAATGCTTTACTTGTTATTGCATTACCAGCATCCATAGTGACCAAATTACCATAAATGGTATTTCCACATCTCCTCAAATAGAAAAACTACCAATATATCACTAAAGACATTTATCAGTTCCAGGGTTTTATAACTTTCCTGTAACATTCTACCATCTTTTATTCATATATTGCTGTGTTTATAATTTTGATGTTGATCGATGGCCAGTGGTTAGGATTTAAGCCATTGAGAACATAAACATAAAACAACATCACGTTGGCTATAAAAGGCTTACACAGTTTGTGTGTGTGTGTGTGTGTGGCCATTAATACATGAACACACACCAGGATCCCCGCTGAGCTCCATTTTCTGCACCCGCATTTAAAATAAGGACTAAAGTGTAGGAGATTGTTGAGTTCCCACAACACACATCAGCCCCCTGCTGCGCTCCTATTTCTGCAAATCATGCTCATCTATTACGCAGAGAGCAACGTTTCATTTCCCGTGCACTTTTGAACACATAATGCCGTGATGCCTTATGCTCATGGATAACACTTCACACTTTAAGAAGAAATGAAGATGAACAATGAGAACTCGGGTAGCTTGCCTTCCTGTTTATGTGCGCTCAGGTGTTTGCCTTTTTTATTTTTCCCAATAGCGAAGCAGAATTTCAAGCACGGAGCAGAGCAGTTGAGGTTAAAGGTCAGCAGCTCTCGAGTCATCCTGGGATTTGAACTTACAACCTTTGGATCATTAGATCGGGACTGCAACTGCTGAGCCATGAGTTACACTGCTGTGCTGCTGAAGTCTGGATTCTGATTGGTTGTAAGGTGCTGATTGATTTTCACTAACAGCACCTCTGACAGAAGTTAATTGAGCACTAGAGGGGAACTCGAGGCTCCACCCGAGTGCAGATCCTGACTCCCGCGTGCTACCGTTACCTGAGCCCAGCCTGATGTACCTGTTTCGCTGTAGACGATGCTGTCTACTGTTACACTTGGTGGGGAATGTATGACATAAAAGCTGATGCCGAAGCTGCCTACGGTTACTATAGGGAGAGAGGAACACGTCTGTGACAGAACTACCTGTGCAAACAAACAGAATTTCTGATGGATTGATTGATTGTTTAATTCCATTTTATGCTGTATTATCGCTTTCAATGCATTGCTGTCTTTTTTGTTGTTGTTTGAAAAATGTCAAACTTCAATAATGTTTTAAAAACTTACAAATACATAATAAAATAAATAATGACTAACAGTGATTTATGTTGTTTAATAATGGCATTATATTAATTAAATACTTTAATAAAGGTGTTTTCATGGGGGCTGCTAATATATTATTATTTATTATTATTATTATTTCTATTAATATTATAGGTGTGTCACTATACACTATAAAATGTACTAATTTGCCATTAGTATCCAAGAAGTTCTCTTGTTTGTGGCTTTGTGTGTTTATGCAGGTAGTTCTGTGACAGGCGTTCCTCACTGAAGGTAACAATAGGCAGCGTCGTCCACGGCAAAATCGTGACTCCCCCCTCGGTGGGCATTGATTGTACAGTATGTTTGCACAGATAGTTCCATGCCACCCGTGTCACAAACGCATTCCTTAGTGAATGCAACTGTAGGCATCATCATTATCAACTTTTACATCATTCTGTGAGCGTGTCACAAGCATTGTACAAAAGTGAAAACGGGTACGTCAGGCCAAGCTCATAGCTACTGAAACCCCGGGTTAAACTGCAGCGCATCTACGGAGACGGGCGCGTACCATAGGACGGAATAACGAAACATTGAGCAGTGTGAGGAGCGGTAGCGAGTTGACTCCGCACTCTGTTTACAGGTAATTGTAGACAGCAGGCATCAGGATCTGCACACGGGCGAAACCGCGGGTAAACCTGTAGTTCTCAATAAAATAGAAAAACAAATAACAACAACAAAATGCAAACTGAGGATTAAAGGTGCAGTTTATATAGTATTTTTGTTTTTATTCCCTCGTAGATGTATGAGTAACCTGGAAATATGTAGAACTAAAATATGTATTTATTTGTTTATTTCTTAGGGAAAACTGCTTAAAGTGGCTTTAAAAAACAGAATTAACCCTTAAAACTCAGAGAAGAGAATTTTAGTGATTATTTGTTTTGCAGTTTTATAAACGTATATAGGGCTCAGGATTGTGCATTATAGAGTCACGTCTCCTTTTTACAGCAACAAATAAGCAATATGATAAACTGAGTTTTATTTTATTTTAAGCAACTATTCGAACGAGCCTGAGCAGAAATGTGAAAATGTTTCGATAGTTGTTTTTGGTTGTTTCTATGACCAAGAAATAATAGCGATACACTCATTTTTTAAGGTTCTACATATTTGCAATGTCATTCCCATATTCCGATAGTGGTAAAAAAAACGACCCTTTATAAAAGTAATGATATCTTTCGTTCTACCTGCAATATCCGAAAAACTCAAAGGCACAGTTTTGATGTCTGAAGCCTTCCCGTTAACACACACCAGTAAGCCTTACACAGAAGCACATATACATTGTTTAACCATCATTGACGCAGGCTATGTTGCCAGCAAAAATCTGTGCCGCTTGACTTTTGTTACATAGTGGACTTTTAATAATTGTGCAAAGTTAATGAGTTTTTATCATAGTAGCAGCTATAAATATTTTTAGGGACTGGGCACTATGACAGCAGTCCGATGACATCATAGTGTGTGAAGGGAATCTGCTGCCATTAGGATGCCTGAGAGTCTGGACCCCCGAGCGTGGCACAGAGCCTTCACATGAGATTTAGCTGCACATCTCATACACACTTGCCCGGGTGGTGATGGCACATGGCACAAGTCCGATCATTGTTTCTTTGCAACTATATTCTACAAATAAAATAACAATAATCCTGCATACTGCTTAAGTAAATAGTCTTGTGTGTACACCACTGTACCGTGCGTACTACTCTAACACACTTGCACAGTAGTGTGTGTGTGTGTGTACTGTAAAAGCACATTTGTAGCCCTGGCAACTTCCGCCTCATTTTCTCCCGGAAGGTCACAGAGTTTTTGGTGACGTCAGTTTTGCTTCCTCTGAGCCGACTAGCTCGCTCTCCCGTGCGACTTTCTCAAAGTCTGACTTACTCCGTATTACAGCGATTAATGCTCATTGCGCCTGCGCAAACAAACACAAAACAACGCCGTTGGAGTTTTAAACAGATCAAACAAGATCTCGTGCGACGTCTGGATTAAAAAAAAAAAAAAAAAACAACAACCCATTAAAAACAATCCCCGGCGCGTGACCCAGGATCTCAACGTAAGCACTTTCAAGTTAGCACAAAGTGCGCGAGGCCTGCGCTCGTGCGCTAGCTACATGGCTAACACTGCAGCCGCGTGTAGCGCGCGCCGTTTTCTTTCTCATTCTGTGATTTTGCAGGAAAATGAATCTCTCCACATTTACACTCGTAATGTTTTATGACGTTTTTTTTTGTTTGTTTGTTTGTTTTTTAAGTCTGGTTGATGCTGAGGTCACGTTTCAGAGAGCTTGTGTGTCTGTGCTAACCGTGCTAGCATGTGCACGAGAAGGATGGCGGCTCCGGGTCGCGCCCTGAATGGAGCGGTTTGGGCTGTGAAGTGCACTAGGATCCGGCGTCGACGCCATTTTAGTGTTCGTCCCCTGTGTAGTGTAGTGAGGAGTTGGTTAGGATCGAGCCGGAGTGTAATAGTGAGTTGGGGGATGGGTGTTTCGCCGAGTTTTCTTTTCGTATTAAACACACGGGATTGACCAAAGGGCCGTTTAATCTCGATTTGATGTTAGTATAAAGTCTGTAATGCAAATTTAAACACACACATGTAATGAACTACACTTATAATCGGAATTGGGATTTAGCTTAGCATTAGCTAACTACTTTTGCAGAGCCGGCTTTGCCGCTAACCCTTTGCTAGCTAGCACGCTAAGTAGCGGGTTGTTTATTTGTCTTACGTCCTACTACTACTACCAATACTACTAATATTAATAATAATAATTACAATAATAGCAGTAATAATTTGCACTTTGAGGTTAAATATTGAAACAGCTAACAGTTTTAGGTATCTGACCAGTTTACATTTGCTAGCTAAGTGAGCGCCAATGTGTCAGCTAAGCTTCTGACTGTTCTATAAGCTGTAAATAATATAGAATTTGATATATTTTTATATCTATAACGTTATTGTAGCGCGACGGGGTTCTAGTTTGTTCCATGTGCTCTATCCCCAAGTGCACTATGGCGCGCGCGCGCGCACACACACACACACAGTGTGTCAGGTTGAGACACTGACGTGATTTGGAACGTCACCCTCAGCATCTTTATTTATTTTTTGTGTGTGTTTTTGTTTTCTGTCTGTTTTGAAGTGGACCACGTGACCATTATTCCATCCTACTTGCTCATAAAACAATGTGTGTGTATGTATATATATATATATATATATATATATGTTTATATATATATAAACATCTTTTTCGTAAATACTGCCTTCTCCTGAAGGGTGTACTTCCTCCCTTACGTGGAAATGACTAACATGCACTTGGCACGTGTGCTGAGACTCGCAAAGGCTCTTAAATCTTTCAGATTTCAACTTTATAACGTTAAAAGCTAAGCCGTTATACGTAATATTAAAATCTCCAAGCATATTGTGAAGTGAAGTTTGTTCCTCGCTTCATTGTCCTTAAAATGCTTTTGCTCTTCAATGAATTTCATCAGTGAACCTCCAACATTGTTGTTGTTGTTGTTGTTTTTTTCTTTTCTCTGTGTGTTAAATCGCATGTTGGTCATTCGATTTCTTCTAACTTCTTTTATCGTCTGACCGATCAGGGTGAAGAATTTCCGCCATGCTCACCAATGGATCTCAGGTGTGTGAGCGTCTGATCCACGCTTGATCTCATTCATGGTGAGTTTCACGCACACCAGCGCACACGTTCATCATGAAAATGCCATCGTTTACGGATAGAAAGGATCCAATGATATGTTCGTACCCAAATTGTGATTTTGAGCGTGTGTAGATTTTCCCGAAAGACCACTCACTATCTAACATAACTTTTTGAATTGTTCAACTAGCACACTTCTATAATGTACGGAAGTTTCAATTTCCTATTTGTATTAAAAGAACCCTAAACATTATGTAATAAATGTCACGCGATTTTCGCAGACCGTGTGTATCAGAAATGTAAGAGACACCTTCGTATGTGGTCCTTGGTGTGGGATATTCGTCCGACTTGAGGTTATGTGACTTGATTCCCGATCTGCCTGTTTTTATTAAAATCACATGGCCATGTATGGAAGTGACCCAGAGTCCGTCATGTGACTTTTAGGCCCTGAGCATGTGTAATGCACACGTTGATGTCATCAGTCAGCGCCAGCAGCAGCGTGGGGATTTCATTGCAGCGCTAGCAACAGTCGATAAAACAATTAAAGCAAAGCTCCTGTCTGCCTTCCTTCGCTTCTTCTTCTGGATCTCAACAAACACAGCTGACTAGGTGTCATATCCTGGCTGACCCTCAGCTTCCTATCTGGAATACAAAAAAAAAATATTTCACTGTGCTGTAATGTACATGTGACAGTTAAATAATATTATTAGATAAACTGGCTGATCTGCCAGTGACCAGAATTGTCTGGTTTTCCGTTTGATTGGCTGTGACTCGGATGTTCATAAAATCACAATACTCATAGCATCATTTATAGAATTGTAATCAAACCCGCACCAAAGAGCCGTGATATCGTATCGGGAGGTGACCGCTGATTCCTCCAGTGATTAGGTTTGCATTTCATTATTACTTTTACTTTTTTAATAAAAGTGTCGTTCCTATCTCGTTATAATTTATCAATTTCCTGGCGTCATTTTGGACATCGTTAGGAACAGATGCGCTTTCCTTTTCTTTTTCCCCGCCGTAATGCAAAGCCGCAGACCGTGAAAATAGATTAATGTCTTATTTTTTGTCAAATATTATCCTAATTTTTACATAATTTTTACTCTCCACAGGCTCCCTTCTCGCCCTGACGTCTTGGTTGTTTGCCAGGATCCAAAATGAGCATAAGCAGCGATGAGGTCAATTTCCTGGTGTACAGATACCTACAGGAGTCGGGTAAGGACGGGAGAAAAAAAAAAAAAAACATGTCGGGCTGTAAAGCTAAACGTTTTACTGTAGAGTCAGGCGAATCGGGAAACGCTTGAGAAACTGTGTCGTCTTCAGAAGGTTAACGCGTACGAATAATTTCTGTAGTATAATGAGAACGATACGTGCTGCAAATTATAGCTGGCGTATCACTAACTAATCTGAGATTCATCTCTGTGACTAATCCGGCATGCTAATGAGCAGCACGGTTTGTTTAAGAGAGACAATATCTAGTTAAATTTCTTAATCTCTCTCTCTCTCTGCAGGATTTTCTCACTCAGCATTCACGTTCGGCATAGAGAGCCACATCAGCCAGTCGAACATCAACGGCGCTCTCGTCCCGCCCGCGGCGCTCATCTCCATCATCCAGAAGGGCCTGCAGTATGTCGAGGCTGAGGTCAGCATCAACGAGGTGAGTGTGTGGAATTAGTATCAGGATTTTATAAATATCTCGATCCAATATTATATTCCCCTCGCGATTTTATGAAAATAATTTAAAATCTTTAGAAAAGTTTAATTAGTACTTAAATCTATCTCCGTTTTCTCACTTTAAAACCCAAGCGGAGGTTTTAAACATTACACAAACGGACTCCAAACATGAGAGTTTAACTTTCAACTTTAAATTAAATGGAGCGAAAGAGCTACATTGTTACTGAGCAGCGTGTATCTGTCACCTCCCATAATTATTATTATTCATAAACAAACTTGCGTGTAACTCTGCAAAAATGTGTTCTGTTGGGCCACTCGGAAATCTGCGAAATTTGTATGTGGTAAAAAAAAAAAAAAATGCCTATAAATACGTATTATTATAGTTTAAACCGTCAAACTCCGCTTAATACATTAGCTTTACAAAAAAGAAAGTAAATGTAAACCCGTATACTATACTGTACTGCTAGAACGTACAATACACATGTTACTCCTGTATGTACTGTAACTCATGCGAGCGTGTTTTCTTTGGTATCAGTACTGTAGGGTGAATACGGTAATAATTCATCACATACCTTGTTTGGTTTAGGGTTTTTTTTTTTTTTCCTTCTCTCTACGGTCGCTTTGTGTTTTCTCTACAGTACTATAAATGTATACAGTATTATATTTTATATGGAAATTTAGCTGAATATGTTAATATTTGTTTCAGAATTAATATTGTTATAAAATGATATTGTTTATAATAGTTTAGCTTTAACAAACGCATGAAATTGTCACATAAAAAAAAAAAATTCAGAGCTGGTTTTCCGCGAACAGTTATTAATTAGGTTCTATGGAAAAATCTGAACGACTGAAGCCCCAAACGATTCGCCTGATTGATGTTGATGCGTTTCTAGTCATGTATGAGCATCATGGCTTTCTTCCACGTCATCTAGCCCTAATCATCCGTCTCCGTGTTCACAGGACGGCACTCTTTTCGACGGCCGCCCGATCGAGTCTCTGTCCCTGATCGACGCCGTGATGCCCGACGTGGTGCAGACGCGTCAGCAGGTTTACCGCGACAAGCTGGCGCAGCAGCAGCAGCAGCAACAACAGGCGGCGCCCGGGACGGCAGGCAGCACTGCTACCGCCGCCGCCAAGAACGGGGAGAACGCGGCGAACGGAGAGGAGAACGGCGCGCACGTCTTATCTAGTAAGAGGAGACGTGATACTCTGGAGAATTTGGTTCTGGAAATAGTGACCTACATGAGAATAACAAACTTTTATTTTTTTTATCCCCACATGATTGTTTTTTAATAATCTGTTTACTTTCTCTGTACGTTCACGTGTTCTCGTATTTCTTTCAGACCACCACTCGGACATGATGGAGGTGGACCGGGCGGTGGAGATCCCAGCCCATAAGGCCATGGTGCTGCGCGGACACGAGTCCGAGGTGTTCATCTGCGCCTGGAACCCGGTCAGCGACCTGCTCGCTTCAGGGTCAGTTTAATCCTTTTAGACAAACAACGCATGCTTATTCACGCGTCGTACGGAAACGTCAAAAGCGCAGACCGAAGCCAAAACCTTGTGCCGTGTCCGTGTTTAGGTCCGGGGACTCGACGGCGAGGATCTGGAACCTGAGCGAGAGCAGCTCGGGAGGCTCCACCCAGCTGGTCCTGCGCCACTGCATCCGAGAGGGAGGCCAGGACGTGCCGAGCAACAAAGACGTCACCTCACTGGACTGGAATGTGAGAGACGCAGCACAAGCTGAACATAGCTTTCTCTCCTCTCTCTGGAAGAGGAAACGTGGTTAGAGAGAAGAACCTTCACACGACTCCCCCCCCACCTCCCCTCCCCCTCCCCACCCTTTTTTACTTTACACTGTGTAGTGTGTTTATTTAATCAGCCGGCGCGTGAGGGACGTTAACCTCGTACCTCCTAGACAGAGTGTGTGTTGGATGAATGGAAAGAGATTTTTTTTTAAAAATGAAGTAGATTTGCAGTAATCCATTTGTTGGAAACTTTACAACGTTGTGTGTCTTGCTCGCTTGCTTTTTTTTCACACTCAACCTCACTATTATTTTAGACTCAGACCTTGTGTTAGATTTGGCTTATTAACTCTTTCTCTCCGTTTCTGTCTCTTTTCCTCTTTTATTTGTATCTCTCTCTTTCTCTCTCTCGCTCTCTCTCTCTTTCTCTCTCTCTCTCTCTCCAGAGTGAAGGTACCCTGCTAGCTACCGGCTCCTATGACGGTTTTGCCAGAATATGGACTAAAGATGGTATGTCCTCGTTTATCTACCCCACAGTGAGACTTATCTTTTTACCATATCTTTTTAAACAGTTTTTATTAAAATTTCATTAAAGTAACATTAGACCTTCATTTTTTATAAATTAATTAATTAAAATCTTTTTTAAAATATGCTCTCTATATAAGTAATAACCCTCGTACATGCCCCTTAGGTAACCTCGCCAGTACTTTAGGCCAGCACAAGGGACCCATATTCGCCCTCAAGTGGAACAAGAAGGGCAACTTTATCCTCAGCGCCGGCGTCGATAAGGTAACGTCGTTGGCTCCGTGTGCTGAGCAGAAACTATCGGATGTGTGACGCTGTGTGTGCTTTAAGTGAACACGCCTTTTTCCTTTCAGACTACAATTATTTGGGACGCGCACACAGGAGAGGCCAAGCAGCAGTTCCCATTCCATTCAGGTAAGTCGCTCCATGGATCAAGATTTTAAAATTAGATGTGGAGTTTTTACGGCTCATGCAGCAGATGCAGCATGTGGCGTTAGCTCGCTAAGCTAAACACTCGAATGATAATGTCGAAAGCTAAACGTTCTAAAGTGTGGCTACATTTTACAACGAAGGGTTCGGACATTGAATTTCCACAGACACGAACGGGCCGCAGTTCAAATTGTGGAAGGAACTTCCGTGTATTGAACAAAAAAAAATAGACACTGTAGTGTACCAAATATCAATATGTACAATTCTACACAATATTTTCAGTGCGTAAGTGAATGTATAAAATGTCCGGGATATTGTGTGTGAGCTCGTGCTGGAGAAATGAGTCGATGAATCAGTCTGATGATAGAAAATGTCTGTCCTGTTAAGACCATCAGGACGGTCAATAATCCCAATTTTGGAAACAGAAGAGTTCACAGTCCAAAACAGCTCCGAGACAAAATGGCGTCCGGGATTCCCCTTCGTGATTCACCTTTAAAGTTTCAGGGACAACACTGTCCGTGAGATTCATTTGCTTAGATGCGGTAACAGTTGTTGGCCACATGGTGGCAGTGTTGGTATGCTTTACATTGTATATTCGTGTCAAAGATGACAAGTGACTAGATTCACTTTGCCGGACTTAAGAACAAATCCGACTTGTGAATGTGCTCCTAGCACGGAACTCGTTCGTAAGTCGAGGAATATCTGTATTTGGGGTAGGTAGTTTACAAAATTAGTTGTTTATGTATTCACATTAAGTATATTGTTTATTTTAAATATATTGCTTTGTTGTAGCTCTTTTTTATTATTTATATATGTTATTTTTAAGTATCGCTTCAGACGCTATTTTAAAAGTATCGATTTGGCACCGGTGTCGTTAAAAAACCCAGACGGTACCCGACCCTATTTTGCATCTTTTATTGTCTCCTTTGAAACGATTAACCCCAAACCAAGTCTAAATCTGTGATGCAACTGATGGGTGTGGTTTCTTTTGTGACCCCGCCCCCTAAAAGCATCCGCAATCCGCTGAACGATTTTCTCATTGTCTAAGAATACAGTGAACTTGTGTACTGTTGCGTATCTGTTCAGAATTACTTAATGAAATGTATAAACATTTTGCGTATGTGTGTGTATGTGTGTGCAGCTCCCGCCCTTGACGTGGACTGGCAGAGCAATAACACCTTTGCGTCCTGCAGCACAGACATGTGCATCCACGTGTGTAAACTGGGCCAGGACCGACCGGTCAAAACATTCCAGGGTCACACGGTAATGCCTTTTACGGCCTGGTTTTATTTTTAAATCCTTTTTTTAATTTTGCTTTTAAAACTGTCTGTTGTGTTAACACGCCGGTTGCTTGTTTTTTTTTTGTTTGTTTTGTTTTTACCCCTTGTTTGTATAGAACGAAGTGAACGCCATCAAGTGGGATCCGACCGGCAGTCTTCTGGCCTCCTGCTCCGACGATATGACGCTAAAGGTGACGGCGCAGTGCTGTTAATAACGTCCGGTTTTATATCTGTATCACTTAGGCACATTAGGTTTTCTTTCAGTCGTGTATCTGTTCCTCTGTAACGCTACATACTTGGCTTTCTTTGCAGCTTTGGAGTATGAAGCAGGACACGTGCGTTCATGACCTGCAAGCTCACAGCAAAGAGATCTACACCATCAAATGGAGTCCCACAGGACCCGGGACCAACAACCCCAACGCCAATCTCATGCTGGCTAGGTAAAATAACGCCCCCTAGACGTGTTGGATATAAAACCCCTTTCTAGTCTGCTCCTGCAAAAACCCTAAGCTAACCGTTCCGTGGCGGTTCTGTCCTGCAGCGCGTCGTTCGACTCGACGGTGCGGCTGTGGGACGCCGAGCGCGGCATCTGCGTACACACGCTGACGCGGCACCAGGAGCCTGTCTACAGCGTCGCGTTCAGCCCCGACGGCCGTCACCTCGCCAGCGGCTCCTTCGACAAGTGCGTGCACATCTGGAACACACAGGTAACGCTGACCTCTACAGGCAAGACACAACATTTCTTCTCTTTTTTTTTGTTTTTTTTTTGCATTAATTTTCCGAGTGTGCATTTTTTGATGTGCCCACAGAGCGGCGCCCTAGTAAACAGTTACAGAGGAACAGGCGGGATCTTCGAGGTGTGCTGGAACTCCAGTGGAGACAAAGTAGGAGCGAGCGCGTCGGATGGATCGGTAGGTTTCCACAAATTTACAGAAACATGCAGCATATATTAATTTACCCTGGATATGCAAAAGAGAAGAGTTTACTGCACTGTGACCCGCATGGATTTATGTTTTATATTAGTTTAACTCGTCCATCCCACTTGCCTCTGATTTCTTAAATTTCTTTTTAAAACCTTTTTGTTTTCTTCTTCTTCTTTACACGGTTATTAACGAATTTCCCTCCCTGTAGCAGACAAAAGTTTAAAAAAAAATAAATTCTACCATCCTTTTGACAGTCACTAAACAGTTACATTATTTATCATAAAGGCTTTGACACACATAAGGAATGTTACTAATTAATTAATGTATTAATTATAAATTACTTCCTGTTAAAATAAATAAAAAACTTTATTAAACAGCTATGATGATTTGATTCATACTTCTTAGCAGCCCACATACTGATACTGTACACCAGAGGGCGCCCTTGTAGTTCAGAATACAGCCTGTGCAGTACTGGCATGTATTTTTAGTGGCCTCGTTCCTAAATGAGAGAGGAGAGCGGTATTGATCCACTGGAAGTGTTTTAAATAAATATGATGCCTGTCTTGTTAGCGTTCCGTTCATCGTTGATGATTTTGGTGATGTGGGTTGTGATCGGCCCTACAGTCACTGCTGTGATGTTGCACAAGAATACCCTGATTTCCTATCCATCATGAATTGATCATAAACATGACAATTTACCTCACAACTGCTAATTCTGTCTTTCAGGTTTGTGTATTAGACTTGCGGAAATGACTCTGCCGAAGGGGGAAGCCGTGCGTCGACAAGGAATGTGCACCTCGCCAAAATCACAGACTCTCCACACGGACTGTTCTCCGTCCTCACTCGGGATACACGACTAATAAATCGCACCAAAATATCACTTTTCCCTTTTTTAAATCCAAAAAGTTAGGATGCGACAGATCTCCAGCTTCACAGAGCATCCGGCCGACCTCTGATAACACTGAACACCAAGCAGTTAGACTTTTTTTTTTTTTTTTTTTTGTGAGACACTTGACATCCTTATAACTTGATCTGTCTAAAGACGGCCGTTACGTACCGATTTAGTTTTTATCAAACAGCTTATTATTGTTTATGCGAGCTATGCAACATTACAGACAAAAAATGCAACAGGCAGACAAAAAAAAAACATTGTGTGACTGATATATTCCACAAAATGTTATATTGATGGCTAGAATACAGAAAACAACCCACGACCAAAATTTCAGACAAACAAAAAAAAACAGAAAATCGGTTACTAATAAAACGTTAATCTTTACCGGGCTGTTAATGAAGTTAAAGCTTAACATTATGTGCGGTTTCATTTTGAATCTTTGGCTAACACGGTTCAGATATCATGTCTTCTTCCAAAAAAGAAAGAAAGAAAAGACGTTTTCACAGATTAAATGCTAAAAATAAATAAACGTATAAATAAAATCTCGATAAGTGGACTCTTATGAATTCAACGTTCTGAGTGTAAATGATTTTTTTCGGAGCTACTTCGAGCTACTAAGCGTGACTGATGAAGACGCGGAGTTTGGGAAGCTGACTGTGAGTCGGACGTTCTTGCTTACATCACCTGCTTGCGAGTTTCTTTATAAAGTACCATTAGACATTTTGTTTAGTTTTTTCCTCCACCAGAAGCAGAAGTGAAAGGACGGACTGCAAAGACGTTTCTTTTCTGCACTTTAGATAGACGTACAAACGCCCGAGAGAAATCAGGCGAGCACTTAATTCCTGATGCTCTTTTTTTTTTTTGAGACAAATCTTTCACTCATGTATTGACTTGACCGCTATGTTCTCCAGGATGTTCATTTCCAACTCAACTAGCATCCCAAGTATGTTTTTTTTTTTTTGTTTTTTTTTTGGGGGGGGTCATTCTGTTAAATCATAATTTGCTGATTTTTTTTTTTTATGTCCAGAATGTCGCAAAAATTTTGTAAAGAGAAGTATTTTGATGCTTGCTTGAACTAATCGATACTACATAGATTGTACCATAAAGACGCCTATTTATTATATTGTCTATGACAGTGGAATGGTATTTTATAACGTGTTTGGTTTTTAAAGACACGCTTTTTACGGCGACTTCTTTCGGTCTTGGCACTCGCCTCACCGTGTCTCTTCTTTTCTTTTTCTGTTTTTTTGTACTCCTTTTGGAATCGTTTTGTAATTCTGCTTTATTTGTAGTCATCTGCGCAAAATATATTTAAAAAATAATAATAAAAATACAAACACAGGCATATCGTAAAAATATAGTGGACCATGTAAATAAATACCTGTTCAACACCTCCCCTTCATTTTGTGCCATTTTTGACCTAATCCTCCTCCACCCTTTTTTTTTCTCTCTCTCTCTCTCTTGATCAGTTTCCTGCAACGTTGATTTGACTTTCTGTGATTCTTTTTTTTTTTTCTTTTCTTTTGAGTCCGATCAAATGGGAAAAAAAGTCCAGAATAAAATATATTTTGATAATAGTGCCAGTTGTGGGTTTTTTGCCTTCCCTTTATCAATGACTAAAATATATTTTTAGCTTCGCCCACTTAGATTGACATGTAAAATATGCAAAACCTGATTCCCCATCCATGCGAGCACCCATAAAGCAGTCTGAACATGGCTGGCCTTCACTTTCTGGACTGACTGAAAAGCAATAACAAACCCAGCACTTTTTCCACGGTTATCTCTAGCTGACATAGTATGTTTGGACCCTCCACATCCAGCATTTAATTGTAAAAGTAACCTGCCACAAATTCGGGATGCTACTTATAGAACGGTGTTTCAACCTCCTATGATTATTTGTTGGCTTTCTCTAAAGATTTGTTTTTGTTCGCCTACCAGTAATTACCCAGGATTCTCCTCCTCTGTCATACTACAGCAGTTAACAAGGGATCGTAAAGGCTTAATGTAAAAGCAACAAATATAAAAACTGCAGATTAATCAAATCTGGACTGATTAACAGTCGCCTAGGCCAGGGGTTCGCAATCTTCATATTCAAAGAACCGAATCTATTCAAATTTCCATTCAAATCAAAGGTTCAGAATGATTAGTGATAAGCAAATTACTTTTTTTTTTTTACTTGCTTATAATGTACAAGCAACATGCAGTTCATTCATCGTTTTATTTACATAGCGCTTTTAACAATGGACTTTGTCACAGCTTGGCTTTACAAAAATTAAACAGTTTAAATCATTATGATCAGACTGTTCCTGCTGAGGGCGATGGTGGCGAGAAAAAACTCCCTGAGATGGCAATAGAAAGAAACCTTGAGAGGAACCGGACCCAACAGGGAACCCATCCTCATCTGGGTGATAACGGAGAGCAGGGATTGATCTGCACTCATACTGTGTGTTAGGAGGCTGGAAGTTCAGTATAACAGGAGACGTGTTTAAGTTTAACATGGAGTCCAGTTGGTTATTGGAGGCTCAGGAACAAAACTGTGTAGAAAATTCCAGTTCTGAACTAATCGAGCCACTGCAGTCACGAGTCCTCAGAGAACAGCTGAGTCCAAGGCTAACTTCAAGGTCAAGTGGAACCGCCCACAGTCACCACAAGTATCACAAGCAGACCACACAGGGCCTCCAAGCGGTGAGATCTCCGACCAGAATCGGGGTCAGTCTCATATTCAAATGACGTTCAAGCTGGTGCAAATTGCTTGTGAACCTAAATGGGGGGGGGGGGGGGGGGGGGTGTATTATTACGTACAATAGAATAGAAGAAACTAAATAAGCAATGTGTGTTTGGTTTGATGTCTGAATAAAACAATTAAACAAACTGAAATGAAAGGACAAATCACCACAGGTCACTGGAATGGCAAAATGATTTTTACCATCTTTATTTGTGGACAAGAGGTGGTGTAGTGGTTTCTATTGTCGCCTTGCACCTCCAGGGTCCGGTTTCGATTCCCGTCTCTGTGTGCATGGAGTGCACGTTCTCCCTGTGCTTTGTTGGGTTCCCTCAGGGTACTCCAGTTTCCTCCCACAGTCCAAAGACATGCAGATTAGGCTAATTAGGCATCCCAAAATTGTGTTAATGAGTGTGTGTGTGTGTGTGTGTGTGCCCTGCGATGGATTGGCACCCTGTCCAGGGTGTACACCGCCTTGTGCCTTAAGTCTCCTGAGATAGGCTCCAGGCCCCCTCAACCCTGAATACAGGATTAAGCGGTATAGATGATGTGAGTGAAAAGGGGGGCAGGAAAAGTGCTGAGATCAGGCGCAGCCCATCCTTCAAGAGGAATGAAATGAAAAATTTTCACCAGCTGATCCAGGAGGACAGAAAGAGTGAGGCTGATTGGTTGTGGCATTCTGTCAGTCACAATACACAGCAGCCTAGGGTTACAACCAAGCCGAGTGTTCCCTCAACTTGTATTGACTGGCCAAAAATAAAGATTTTAGTTTAGGAGTGTAGAAGAAGTAGGAACTCTCCGCAAGAGGACTAGAGCTCTGAAAGAAAGGGACGCGTCGTCTGAATGTACGCAAAGCAGCATGAAAAACATTGTGTCGGAGATGTTAGCATAACATGAAAATTTTAGCTTCCTGGTGTCCTTGTTGAAGCTGATATTAGGTTCACGTCAATCCAGTGAACTTTAGGAAAATCTTCACCGTGAATTGAACATTAGACGCTGGATTAGAAAATGTCAACTTTAATATGTAAATGGCTCCGCGCCGAGTTTAGCACACATTTGACGACAAACTCTACTGTGTGCTGTTTCTGTAGATTGGCTGTACGAGCATGACTGGATGAAACATGATTGGATTTGTATAATAATGGCCGGCGAGGTTGGAGAGTCGCTTCAGTGCAGGATGGCTTTAGGTCATAACTGAGAATGGACGAGTTTGGGGAGAATCGGGTTTATTCTAGCAAGTCATTGGACTCGAGAGTTGACAAGGAAATGCAAACCGTATGAAAACTGTCCAGTTTGTTACACTTACAGTGTTTGTGTGTTTAGAGGTGTGAGGAGGAGCAGGAAAATAAGGCTCGGGTCACTCAGCGCTTTCCGCCCATACAGGAGGCTGCTGAGCAAACACACACACACACACACACACACACGCTGAAGCAAACCCCCGGGCAGGAGGGAGCTGTGGAGGGGAAGAGACCTGATGCGCTTCATCTCCGGCATCCTGAATGACCCAAAACACGACTTTTACTGCGTCCGAACACACACACACACACACACCTGAACACACACCTGAGGCCGGTTAAATCTTAAATCTCCACGGTTTTGCAGAAGTCGGTGAGTGCTACTCTTATAACGTTGTGTGTGTGTGTGAGTGAGTGAATAGGAAATGTGTTGCTTTTTGATTTTTATAAACAGTTTACTTAATATATATATATATATGTGTGTGTGTGTGTATTTGGTTGTATTAAAGTATCAACACAACAGCGATGCGGCAGATGGTTTGACTGTTGATCACAGAGAGACAAACTGTTCTAGAACGTTCCATAAGCATCCAGTGACTTATAGTTTTATTTATATATAAGAGGAGCTGAACAGTCCATTTGTTGAATCAAACACACACAAATACACACACACACACATACATACACACACATACATACACACACATACATACACACACAAACTCACATATTTTTATCCAGACCGATTTACAAAAGTGCTTTGTAGTTTCCTTACACTGTGTTACTAGATTACTAAATAGCATCAGTCAAACTATATACAGTGTGTGTATGTGTGTGTGTGTGTGTGTGTATATATATATAAGATTTTGTATAGTGTTACAGAATCTTATAAAATACCATCTGTTCCCTTGTTGTGGTTATTTTCTACATACATGATACAGTTTTTTTCCGCATTTTTGATCCAGTATTTGATTCATTTAAGCACAAGAGGTAAAATGTATTCCCTGATTTTAAATAAATAAATAAATAAATAAATAAATAATCCTAGGAAGCGTTTAACTGCATATCGGGGTGGGTGGGGGGAGATGTGTGTGTGTGTGTGTGTGTGTGTGTGTGTGTAAAGTTAACAATATATAATAATTCTTTTGTGTGACACTTCTTTTTTCTAGACATTTCTGCACATTGTCTTCCCCATAACTGGACAAAGTCTCTAAATTCCACTTCAACTCAACTGGTCTATATTTTATTATATTTCTGTATTCCTACTATTGATTTTTTGAAAAAAAATATTTTATTATTTGCATAACGTTCATTTAAAAGTCTTTTTACAGCTAAAGTTCTTTTTTCTCCATATCTTTCCATATTTCTAATTTGTAAGAAATAAGAAATTTTCTTATTTCTCTTATTTTATACTGATTTTTTTTCTTTAGGATTTTTAGATCATCAGGATCTGTATCACTGTGTGTGTGTGTGTGTGTGTGTGTGTGTGTGTGTGTGTGAGAGAGAGAGAGAGACAAAAAAATGAGATTTAGATTTTGGATTTGAGGTTTCAGAGAGCACGGCGTCCTGTGTGCTAAGAGCAAATTATTAATGAAGTTTGTTTGCAAGTTTACATTAGAGGTTATGTTGTCATTTCCATAGCAACGCCTCAGCTTATATGCCGGATTAAAATCATATCTCGTTTTCCTGGAACGAGCTCCTTGTGACATTTAGAGTTTTTAATTGTTTTGGGTTTTTTTTGGTTACTTGGTAACCTGACAGGTTGCTTTAAACATATAGAGCAGGTTGCGGGAGAGCGATTGTTTAGTGTTACTAAGTGATAAAGATCTCGTTTTTAGACGTTCCACAACAGTAAATGTAACCATAAACAGATAAACGTAAATAATAATGAAAAAAAAAAAAGATTTAATAAGAGTAAAACAAAGTATAATGGTTAAATTTTCATCGAGTGTTATAACATTTTATAATTTGGATAGTTTGATATAACATTTTTGTACGAATCCTCGTTTATTTATTACTCACTAGGCATCAGTGGAAGGGAATAAACACGCAGGAGAGGGTTTAGTTTTTGTGATTTACTCTCTCATTGTATTCTCTGCATGATTTTACGGGTTGATGAGGGAAAGCCGCCGGGCCGCGGGTGTCTCTGGTGCGTCCAGCGTTCGTGTCCATGTGCCTTTGTTGCCATGGAGATGAACTGAGTCACAGGGTGATATGTGATATTGTCTCGTCAGTGCTGTTGTGTGACGTGAATGTGAATCTGTCTGAAGTTCAGAGCTCAAGGCTGCACCGTAAAAAAGCACCGAGCGGCGAGGAAAGCTGGTTTTACTTGAGGATTAATCCTGAAGCTTCAGGGATCTGAGGTGCGTATCACGCCGAGAGCACATGCCGTTCACACGTCCATCATGATGCCGGCCGGCAGGTTCGCTAATGAACAGCTGAATATTTCTGATTTATTTAGATTTTTATATAATCCTTCATTAGATTTTTCTTCTTGCCCAAGCGCTAAGACAGTTTTGGCGGTCTTAACATACTCAAAAACTTTTGATTGTCTTCTGCTGTTATTAGGATGCCCAGCTCTCACACACCTGCACGGATCAGGTGTCAAACTCGATACACTTCTAGATGTCATCAAGCTGACCATTTTCCCTCAACACACAGTTTGTTTGCAAAAGGCGCACCCAATAGATTTTGATATCCTCCTGCTAGAGGACGTGTACCATCGCCAAGACATTGAGGATGCATTGAGGGATTTTTGATATCTTAACTAGTCAGTCATGAGGCCTTAAACTCATGGCGAACGGAGGCTAATAACGTCTTGGGTGACATCATACTGAGTGACGGCATACCCAGTGATATCAGCGTCGGGGCTTTGTGAAGGTCTTGGCGCCCGGTCGGCCAATGGTGCAGGTGCTTGGGCCCGCTCATCGTTGATTGCCACTATATTCACGTTTTTATATCTTTCCGTTCTCTTTATTGTCAGTGATGAAGACAGAGATCCTGTCAGCATGTGCGCCGGCCCAGTTCATGTCATTCCACACGCATTTATCATCTTCGGCCTTTGGTCACTCAGGTCGTTATTGTACTGGAAGGTTAAAGTGTTTAGCTGGCTAACAGATGCTTATGGTAATTTTGAAGCTACCTGTGATTCTCTCTTTATGTTGAAGACATGCTGCTTCACCGTGATGATCCTTTAGGTGATGGGCTTAAAGCTCTACATTGGTCTTATAACCTGTTATTTCCCCCTCATACGTGACAGGCGGGTGTTAAGGCCACATCCCCTGTACAGTCCAGACCTCGCTCCAAGTCATTTCCACATGTTTGGGCTTATAAAGGAGTTTTATGACGACATTTCCGACGTGAACGTGTCTGATCACGGCTCTAGTGTACTCGGGGGAACTTTCTACCTTGATGGTGTCCAAGCACCACAACAGAAACACTGGGATAAGTGCATTAGTGTAGAAGGGGATTATATTGAGAAATAAAGGGAGTTTTTTTCTCCCCGAACTGTGTTCTGTTATTTTTCACAGTCAAAAGTCACACACCCAGGAAGTTCTGTTTAATTGAATCAAGATCAATTAAGCTTCAGGGAGATGTTACTGTTGACATCTGTGAATGTGACATCACCTCCAGCCTCTAGGTTGTTCATTTGGGAACCCGAGGGTCCGGGTGCGAGCCCCGCCTTCAGTGGGTTGCCACACCCCTTACCACCCAGAAAAATGCGAGAGTTTCGGATCAGATGGTCCACTGTTAAAAAGTTTATTTCATGGTGTGGTTATAAAAAGGCTGTTGACCTTCCTGCTGTGTTTGGGATCAATATAGTTCGACAATCGCATAGAATCTTCCGCTATCTATATATATCTATCTATCTATATATGTATATCTATATATATATATATATATATGTATATCTATAAATATATATATATATATGTGTGTGTGTGTGTGTGTGTGTGTGTGTGTGTGTCTAAAGAATATATACAGCATTATCCAAACGCCTTGTTGACGAGAGAGAGAGAGAAAGAGCAGAGAAAAAACGGTGAGTCTGAGCCGAGCCAACAGGAAGCCTGAATTCACACTCACTTTTTTTTTGTTTTTTTTTACATGCATAATGAGCAGAGGTGCAGGGACATGACCGGCAGGGCAGGGAACTGCCTCCGGCCCGGAGCCTTTAAAGAGACGACAGACAGTTAGACTGAGACCCGTTCAATTTGCATCGTTCTTCTGAGCAGCCACAGAGCTTTAGCACCTCGGAAACCCCCTCAGTAGAGTCCTGCTCCAAGAGCCAGCTGTGCTTCATTTTTAATTATTTGAGGGAGGAAAAAAAATTAGGTGAACTTAAAGTGTCAGGGTCCCAAAAAAGAAGAAGGAGAATATAGTTGCAAGCAACGATGAGTGGGCCCAAGCACCCGCCCAGGTGCACCGCACATCCTGTGTGCCCTTTGAGCACGCTAAGACCTCGTAAGACCCGGACACCGATGTCGCTGAATATGACATATAATAAGTTTAAGGCATCGTCACGGCTGGACGCGTTTTTCTGGCGTGGCTGGGCGGCGATGACGCAGGTGCTTGGGCTGATCATTGTTTGTGTAGGGTGTGTGTGTTTGTGTGTTTGTGTAGGATGTGTACTGTGTGTGGGTGGGTGTAGGATGTGTATTTAATAGTGCTGATGTCATAAATGTGCATTTTGCAAATGACCCAAAATATCTGACCTTGTGTCGAGTTGAGCCCATGAGATGCAAAGTGAAAATAGTTCCGCTCCGTAAGATCTACATGTGTGTTTGAGCTATGCAGTGAAAACTGCTGTGACGGCCCTGAACCACGCCCAGGGCTCAGACTCGCAGGCGTCCTAATGGCAGCAGCTTCCAACCTGTGTGACGATTTCTTGAGCGTGTTAAGACCCCAAAATGGCCCGGATGATTGAAAAGAAAATCATCAAAGAATTTGACGTGCATATGTGCAAGAAAAATAATCCTAAGGAGAACAAGAGGGCCCTCGCACATTTATGCCATCATGGTGATGATGTCATCGTCATGATATTCTGTAGTGATGTATTGTAGAGCCCTAACAAGATGAAGCAGATAAGCGAAAGCAGGACAGGAGTGAAATGTGAAGATGATTTTGAGGGAAAAAAATGTTCAGTTCAGCTGTCGGGGGTAAAATTTCCCTCTGTTTTATATTCACATAGCCTTGTTGCTTGTTGTCATTGTAGCAGCCGGGTGATTTTACTGTGACCAGCCGCCTGTCTTTTCTGAAGCCTAACAGGGCTGCAAAAGGTTTTTTTTTTTTTTTTTTTTTGGCAGAAGTTATTTTACAAAATAAACACGTGTAAAATTCACTGACTGTGCATTTATTAGCACTTGTGTTTAGATTCAGGATTCAAGAATCAAAGAACTTTATGAATCCCAGAGGGAAATTCCTTAAAAAGCTTAAAAATTGCTTAAAAGGCCTATTCTAACAATACATTGGGAACACGCTCGGTCAGAAATCCATCATCTATAAACGTCTCAGTGTATCGATTATTTACAAAAACATATGACGATCATTTTCCTGCCTAGTCCGGCTCAGATTCCTGTTCTTGTCTGACAGGAGCAGCATTTTAAATGCAGAGGTGCCGTTCTGCTCACGGCAGCTGCAGACGGTGGACATCGGCGTGAACTATAGAAGTCCTGGCAGCTTGAACCTGGAAGTTTATGAAGAGCATCTTGTACACCTGCTGAAAGTTGGGCACTGAACATGTTCCTGCTACCTGCTGTATATGTTGCATATGAAGGGCGTATGGCATGCACACACTCACACGCACATACACCACATACACACGTGGACAAAATTGTTGGTACCCTTCGGTCAATGAAAGAAAAACTCACAATGGTCACAGAAATAACTTTAATCTGACAAAAGTAATAATAAATAAGAATTCTATGAATGTTAACCAATGAAAGTCAGACATTGCTTTTCAACCATGCTTCAACGGAATTATAAAAAAAAAATGAAAACTCAAAAACTCATGGAACAGGCCTGGACAAAAATGATGGTACCCCTAACTTAATAGTTTGTTGCACAACCTTTTGAGGCAATCACTGCAATCAAACGATTCCTGTAACTGTCAATGAGACTTCTGCACCTTTCTGCAGGTATTTTGGCCCACTCCTCATGAGCAAGCTGCTCCAGTTGTAGGGACAGTGTTCTTTTCTTGATTTGCTTCATTTTTCCGTCTGTGAACATAGAGCTGATGCGCCTTGGCAAAAAGTTCCATTTTTGTCTCATCTGTCCATAGGACATTCTCCCAGAAGCTTTGTGGCTTGTCAACATGTAGTTTGGCATATTCCAGTCCGGCTTTTTTATGATTTGTTTTCAACAATGGTGTCCTCCTTGTTCGTCTCCCATGTAGTCCACTTTGGCTCAAACAACGACGGATGGTGCGATCTGACACTGATGTTCCTTGAGCATGAAGTTCACCTTGGATCTCTTTAGAAGTCTTTCTGGGCTCTTTTGTTACCATTCGGATTATCCGTCTCTTTGATTTGTCATCAATTTTCCTCCTGCGGCCACGTCCAGGGAGGTCGGCTACAGTCCCATGGATCTTAAATTTCTGAATAATATGTGCAACTGTAGTCACAGGAACATCTAGCTGCTTGGAAATGGTCTTATAGCCTTTACCTTTAACATGCTTGTCTATAATTTTCTTTCGAATCTCCTGAGACAACTCTTTCCTTCGCTTCCTCTGGTCCATGTTGAGTGTGGTACATACCATGTCACCAAACAACACAGTGACTACCTGGAGCCCTATATATAGGCCCACTGACTGATTACAAGATTGTAGACACCTGTGATGCTAATTAGTGGACACACCTTGAATTAACATGTCCCAAAATTATTCACATTATTTTCAGTATTTTCTAGGGGTACCCTCATTTTTGTCCAGGCCTGTTCCATGAGTTTATTTTTTTAAATAATTCTGTTGAAGCATGGTTGAAAAGCAATGTCTGACTTTCATTGGTTAACATTCAGAGAATTTTTAAAATTATTATTACTTTTGTCAGATTAAAGTTATTTATGTGACCAATTTGAGTTTTTCTTTCATTGACCGAAGGGTACCAACAATTTTGTCCACGTGTAAGAGTGTATCTCACACTCTTTCATAGGTGTTAGCTGTGGTTTTGTAACGTGAAAGCTGCACATATACCTGCACAGTGCTCACGCAAACTTCACATTTCGCAAGGACATTGTCTGACCTCTGTAAGGTAAAGAGATTTCTAATCGATTTTCTGTCTTAGGCTTAGTCTTAAAACCAGCATTATTGTGTATGAATATGAAAGTACGTTCCTGTACACGTGGATTATTTGATGGGCCTTTACCTACAGCTGGGGGCCAATACTTTTGAGAATTTTCTGCTGCTTCAGTGTTTTTAGATCTTTGAGTCAGATGTTACTCTGGCGTACTGAAGTACAGTATAAGTGCAACATTTCAAAGGCTTTTATTGACGACTGTATTAAGTTTTCGCAGAGAGTCAATATTTGCAGTGTTCACTCTCATTTTTCAACATTTCTACAATTTGCCCTGGTCAATCAAATTCTGGGCCACACCCTGACTGATTCCTGCATAGTCAATTCTTGGAGTCAACACTGCAAATATGTATATGTAGTATTGTTAAATGGTAAGAATCCCTCCTTTATGTATTAGTTCTCTCTGTGCACAAAACGTTTATTAGCTAAACCAAAGAGAAATAAAACTATTTTCAAGCACTATTTGAGTTTGCAGCAATATTTTGCTCTTTAATATATATATTTTTTAAAAAGCGACCATGAACAGTGGATATATTTCTTGCGTGATGCCTCCTCGTTTTTCTTTCACACGCCTGGCAGATGCTGGTGTTTGCGCTCGTCCCCACTTTCCATCCTGCTCAGCAGTTTGTCGCCGCACCGAGCCCTTAAAGCCCTCCATTATGGTGACCTGAGGCATGTTTGCTGCGTCGGCTTTTACATTGATGCAGGGATTTTTCCAAAACCTACCAGCACAGACACAGTGGGTGTATATGGTGTATATGCCAGAGCTGTTCAGGTTCATCAGAATGTTTTTCAATATCAGGGTACATGATATTAGGAATAAAATATTTAATGAAAGAACATGTATTGAATGGTCATTGCTGCAAAACAGCCTTAGAGACTCAAAAGAAAATTCTGGAAATGTGTATGAAATGTGAGAATGTGTGTATGAATCAGAATGATCAGATCGTCCCTGATGAGTCGAGGGCCACGGTGCCGTGGGGAAAACTCCCTGAGATGGCATTAGGAAGAAACCTTGAGAGGAACCATCATCTGGGTGATAACGGAGAGCAGGGATTGATCTGCACTCACACTGTGTTTTAGGAGGCTGGAAGTTCAGTAGCCCAGTTGGTGTCTTTAACTTAACATGGAGTCCAGTTCGTTATTGGAGGCTCTGGGAATTCCAGTCCTCAAAAAACAGCTGTGAACACCCCTTCTAACTCCATGGTCTAAGGCGTCCAAAATGCTTAAGGCGTCCAAAATATACAACAATCTCTAAAATTTGAACAGTTGATATTGAGATGTATATCTGCTACTTCTGCTCTGTAAAGCTTCATAACGGCTCTAATCTGAGGTGCTGGTTGTTAATTGGTGATTTCTGAGGCTGGTGACTCTAAATGAACTTCTCCTCTGCAGTGGTAAGTTTTGGTCTTCATGAGAGACAGTTTCATCATGGTGGTTGATGGGTTTTGTAGATGCACTTGAGACAAATACTGTTCTTACAGGAACTATTTCAGAACAGCTGACCTTCATGTACGTTGCAATTTCTACTGAGTGTTTCTCTTTATTCGTAGCTGATAACTATACGTTTAATCTTCAGCCAGGAAGAAAGGTCCTGATATGAAGATGGTACAAGGATATTCAAGTATATAGACAATGAAGTTGGGAGAAACTATCACGTCCTTATATAATGACATCCAGGTCTCAAGAGGTTAAAGGAACAACTGACTTGTGGTTACTTGATTACCTAATTCCATGTGTGTTATTTCCCAGTTTGAAAAAAATTTAAACGTAGAACAGAAATCCAAATTTGTGTCTCCAGACTTTTTACTGGTGCTGTACCACAAAACGGCGTCAATGTGAAGGGTTTTACAGACCTTCAGAACATGACCCCCTATATTTTGGTGAAGTTTGTTTGGTTAAATGTTTTTCTATTAGACTCTTGATTGCACGGATCCATCTAGACGAACCATCTAATTTCACCCGCCTGTGTACCGTCAGTGATAAATGTGGTTTACCGTATTTAAAAAGTTGTGTAGTGTGTGCTAGGACGCAGGTTTCCAGCCCTTGTCCTGCACAGTTTTTTTTAGTAGGCTGCGATCGGTTCGAGTCTCTGCTTCTTCCAGTATTGTACATGTTCTTCCCTTTTTACACCTTCTGCCATTTTTGAACAGTTGAACACTGACTAACAAGAAAACATCACTGAACTGAAAGTAAACTCTCAGCATGCTTTGCTCTTTCAAAGTTCTCGCACAAACATCTCAAACATTCTCAAAGTTCACAGTAGACATCTTACTCATTTCAGGTTGGTGATGTACAGTGTGAAGGTGACTATTTATAGGACTTTGACTGAGTTTCAGAGTGAACATCCAGGGGGGAAAAAAGATATTCAGGTACAAGACTAGGGTTTGAAAAAGTGACCAGTTTTCTTTTTGAAAACCTTTTTTCTGAATAATGTTTTATCTGTACGGTATTTGGCCTGCACTGTATTACTCTATGTTGGGAATTCTTTAGATAAAATATTTAATGTTTCTATTTCAGACATGACCACAACGCCGCTGCTTGAAGACTCTTGAAATGGTTTCTGCCGCAGGATGGACTATAACAGGACGCTGTGAAAAACAATGTTTCGCATAAAACACGGCCAAAGCTCGTTTCAGCCCAACTCTTGGACCCTCAGCCGGATGTGTATAAGGGTCCAGAATGTTTGTACGTTTCCGGCGGATCAGAAAATGCCAACTAAGACAGCTGATTATGACGTGCTTTTTGTTGTCCGTGATCAAGGTGTACTGGGAAAGTCTTGACAACAATGTAACGAGTCACGTCAAATCCTACTCTTTCCGCCTTCTCAACAGTTTAGACTTCATAAGTGCTAACCTAACAATCAGTCAAGAGGAAGCGCGGAAGTTCAGCAACCACCGTTACTTGATAAACCATGAGCAGAAATGTGTCAACGAAAACGTGCTACTCTTGCTGCTTGTAAAAAGCTCCCCAGTGAACTTTGAAAGGAGGCACGCCATCCGGTCGACATGGGGCAACGAAGTATACATCAAGAAGAACCTTGGCGTGACCGTGAGGGTGCTGTTTGCCCTCGGCGTCCACCCTCAACCAACGGCAAGGGAGAGGCTCCAGCAAAAGTTGCTTCAGGAGGACGAAATATACCAGGATTTAATTCAACAGGATTTCCTCGATACCTTTCACAACCTCACAATCAAGCTTCTCCTCCAGCTCAGCTGGAAAAATGCCTACTGTGAACATGCACGCTTTCTCATGTCTGCAGACGATGACATCTTTGTCCACCTGCCCAACTTGATCCGCTACTTGCAGGAGGTCGACCACTCCGGCATCAAGGACTTCTGGATCGGCAAGGTGCATCGAGGTGCTCCACCCATTCGTAAGAAAGACAGCAAGTACTATGTGTCTAATGAGATGTACCCCTGGTTACTCTATCCCGATTACACCCCAGGAGCTGGTTATGTCATTTCCAGAGACGTGGCCTCGAGAACCTACCAAGCTTCCCTCACCCTAAACGCCTCCATTTATATTGACGATGTCTTTATGGGTATTTGCGCCAACGCCATCGGGGTCTCGCCCCAGGAACACGTCTTCTTCTCTGGAGAGGATAGGGCTCCCAACCACGTCTGCATCTACAACCAAATGATGACGTCACATGGGCACGTCAAGGATTTCCACGAACTTTGGAAACTCGCAACGGATCCCGCGGTGCAGCAGGTTTCTTCTGGACTTTTTGGAAAGGTCTACTGCACCATAGCTAAGATCAGACTCCTTTGTTTATTACGTCCTGTGAAGACCTACCCATGTAAAGCAGCCTTTTTATGAGACATTGATTGGTGTGAAAAGCCCCCCCGTCCTTACATTCCATTTTAGACCATTGCCTTTGTGCTTGGAGAAGATCTTTAGGGTTTGTCAGGTCATTTTGAGATGATTAGTAAACTATTTAGCAACGTCCGTACTCCGAAGTAAATGTATTTATTTCCTTGCATATACGTTGCCGTGTTTGCCTTGTTTGCTAAACCTTCTAGTTGCACCTTTTTTTTTTTTCTTCCCCTACCCCAAACCTGTTTAAAAAAAAAAAAAGAAGAAGAAAAAAAAGACAGTACTGTAGAATTTTGAGGACAGGAACCTTGTCATGCATATATGGTTCTTCCCCAAACTACAAGCTACATAATGATTTCACTGGAAATTAACCCGGTTCTAGCTTTTCAATGCAGGCAAAGAGAGCTCGGTTCTCAAGTGTCTCAAGTGCACAGAGCCCTGATCAAACTTAAAGACGTTTGGGATGAACTGGGACTGGAGCCCTCTTGACATCACAACGTTGCTCCACACTCAATTACAACACACAGTGTAATGGAAGGTTTTCTCAGATGAGTGGGGCTTATTATTAGAGAAATGAGAGGACTACTTCTTAAAACACACCAATGATTATGATGGTGACACACACACACACACACACACACACACACACACACACACAGTGGGCTTTGAACCTTTGGGAGAAAAAATTAGCTTATTTTTCCATTTTGAAATGTAAAGCCAAAGTTGAAGCATGGTGCTATTTAAAGCAATAGGATCTAGAATGAGGTTTGCCCGCTGAAGATCTATGATCAGAGATGATTCATCCACACATGCACATCAGACCTGGGGTGTAAATGACATCTTGCTAAACTTTGTTTCCCCATGATATTTAGTTCTTCTCTCGTATGTTCTATTCGTGCCAAAAAGAAAAAGGAACCAATCAATTTGTGCATGATTGTTGCATTTAAAAAAAACTTCCTGGGAAGTGGCGATTGACAAATCTGCTGGGGGCGTTATATCCGAAATCTATCTAAAATCAATTAAATTAGGCATCAGGTTGGATAGGTTCCCCTGTAGACGCTTGTGACATTTTCGTCTGGAAAAGGAAGCAGTGTGAGAACTGGAAGCGACAACTTGCAGAGTGAAGCCATTCTTCCATGGTTTGATTGACACCATGGGTCTCTTTACCTTTTTTTTTTTTTTTCAGATTTACAGTTTAGGATTTGTACTGTACATGCATATTAAATAAATGTTTTGACATATTTTTGTGTTGGGTTTCTTGATTTATTTGTATTTGCTTTGAAAGAAACCGATCTTGTGCGCACACTCTTGATTCTCGACTCTCACTAGCAAACAAAATCTACCTTCATTCAAAGGGCGTTCAAGTCAAACTGGTAAAATTTCTGGTAAATGATGGTGTAAAACCAATTGACATTTAGTGTAGGTGCAGGACGGTGATGAGACTCTTAGCCGCGGTATAACGTTTGAATGGTGCAAACGTTTTAAAGAAGGCGATACGTCTGTGAATGACGACTCCATGCCCTGGTGGCTCGGAGCCCACAGCAGTCGTTCCCGTGAACATTTCGTTTTTGGAGCAAGCAAGCTCAAAATCGATGAGCTTAGAAATAAGGACGAACTTGCAGTGAGTGTTGTGAGCTAAATGCATCTCAACAAACTGTTCCAATATCATATCGAGCACGAAAGTCTGTGATGCTGTCGGAGAGCCACACGACTGTGTATTCGGTCGAACAATAAAGGAACGTTCACTCCAGGATTCATCTGGGATAAAAGGTTGTTTGATCAGCCGTGTGTGTGTGTGTGTGTGTGTGTGTGTACTCTCTGAAAACAGGTCGTCGCGCGTGTCATCCGAGTAGCGTCTGGTTGTTACGCAGGCCATTGAAGAACCTGGCTTTCTGAGGTCCTTCTGGCTAGACGGATCAAATAGCAAGGATGCCAAAGGACAGCACATCCATCATGGTGCGTGTTTTATCAAGTCTATATGCAAGTCTGCTTCCTTTAATATCTACTTAAGAAGTTCACAACACACGAGGATCACATGAAACAGCATCAAACGGTAGCATGCCGAGATGCTTTATTGCTCACCGCCGTCGTAAGCAGTGGCTGTTTTTAGCTCCTGAACCTCAGGAATCAAATGTCTCTCTCTACTCGAGTCCTCTCATCGACAGGACGTGACTGTCCACAGAATTACCACATGATGGATTTTTTTTTTGTGCGTTAAACTTAGACGTTTCTGAAACACTCGAACGCCCCCTTTCCTTTGAGAAAATTGTGGGAAGAAAAACAACCACAAAAACCACCTTTTGTGAGCCTGGTGTGTAGAGATCTCCATAAATTTTCTAAAGAAATAAAAGCATTCAAATACAGTGCAAAGCATTTTACAGCTAAAAAACAACTCCATCCACAAGTTGACCAAGTGGGTGGCGATGGTGTAAGGATTAGCAGCAGATTAAAGATGTGTAAATTACAAAGTAGCTTGAAGTTAAACAACCTCAAACGGACGTCATCTGATTCTAAAGCACCATAAAGGAGCACACAATAAATAAAAGCCTGTTCGGTCTTGTTCCCGGCCTCAGGTCGAGTTCTCCTGTCCGCACTTCCCCAACTCGTATTTGGTTACTCTTTTCAAGCAGAACAGCGGATGACGCAAAAAAAAAAAAAAAACGCTCTCACTAGAAATACAGCGGGTTTTGCATTACCTCACTCTGAATGGAGAGAGAGGTGTAGGGGAGCTTTCTCACTCTCGAAACACTTCACGTTTTAACAATCACAACCGCATCAACGGCTTCAAACGGAGTCAAAGCAAATAAAATGACAAAAACGAAAAGTGTGTTAAACCATCCTTTGGTACGCTTTATGATTATTATTAATACAGAATGGGCAATGTAAATAAAACTAACATCAATTCAAATTACTTATTTGTTTTTATATATTTCATTTTTTTTAAGTATATTTGAACTTTAAGCTATTGTTAAGGTAAAAGTTTATACACACGTGGACAAAATTGTTGGTACCCTTCGGTCAATGAAAGAAAAACTCACAATGGTCACAGAAATAACTTTAATCTGACAAAAGTAATAATTAAAAAAAATTCTATGAATGTTAACCAATGAAAGTCAGACATTGCTTTTCAACCATGCTTCAACGGAATTATTTTTAAAAAATGAACTCATGGAACAGGCCTGGATAAAAATGATGGTACCCCTAACTTAATAGTTTGTTGCACAACCTCTTGAGGCAATCACTGCAATCAAACGATTCCTGTAACTGTCAATGAGACTTCTGCACCTCTCTGCAGGTATTTTGGCCCACTCCTCATGAGCAAGCTGCTCCAGTTGTTTCCGGTTTGAAGGGTGCCTTTTCCAGACAGCATGTTTCAGCTCCTTCCAAAGATGCTCAATAGGATTGAGGTCAGGGCTCATAGAAGGCCACTTTAGAATAGTCCAATGTTTTCCTCTTAGCCATTCTTGGGTGTTTTTAGCTGTGTGTTTTGGGTCATTGTCCTGTTGCAAGACCCATGACCTGCGACTGAGACCCAGCTTTCTGACACTGGCCAGCACATTTCTCTCTAGAATCCCTTGATAGTCTTGAGATTTCATTGTACCCTGCACAGATTCAAGACACCCTGTGCCAGATGCAGCAAAGCAGCCCCAGAACATAACAGAGCCTCCTCCATGTTTCACAGTAGGGACAGTGTTCTTTTCTTGATTTGCTTCATTTTTCCGTCTGTAAACATAGAGCTGATGCGCCTTGGCAAAAAGTTCAATTTTTGTCTCATCTGTCCATAGGACATTCTCCCAGAAGCTTTGTGGCTTGTCAACATGTAGTGTGGCATATTCCAGCCTGGCTTTTTTATGATTTGTTTTCAACAATGGTGTCCTCCTTGGTCGTCTCCCATGTAGTCCACTTTGGCTCAAACAACGACGGATGGTGCGATCCGACACTGATGTTCCTTGAGCATGAAGTTCACCTTGGATCTCTTTAGAAGTCTTTCTGGGCTCTTTTGTTACCATTCGGATTATCCGTCTCTTTGATTTGTCATCAATTTTCCTCCTGCGGCCACGTCCAGGGAGGTTGGCTACAGTCCCATGGATCTTAAATTTCTGAATAATATGTGCAACTGTAGTCACAGGAACATCTAGCTGCTTGGAAATTTTATAGCCTTTACCTTTAACATGCTTGTCTATAATTTTCTTTCGAATCTCCTGAGACAACTCTTTCCTTCGCTTCCTCTGGTCCATGTTGAGTGTGGTACATACCATGTCACCAAACAACACAGTGACTACCTGGAGCCCTATATATAGGCCCACTGACTGATTACAAGATTGTAGACACCTGTGATGCTAATTAGTGGACACACCTTGAATTAACATGTCCCTTTGGTCACATTATTTTCAGTATTTTCTAGGGGTACCATCATTTTTGTCCAGGCCTGTTCCATGAGTTTATTTTTTTAAATAATTCTGTTGAAGCATGGTTGAAAAGCAATGTCTGACTTTCATTGGTTAACATTCATAGAATTTTTTTTAATTATTACTTTTGTCAGATTAAAGTTATTTATGTGACCATTTTGAGTTTTTCTTTCATTGACCGAAGGGTACCAACAATTTTGTCCACGTGTGTACTTTGAGTGCTTTCATCAGTCCATCACACACACACACACACACACACACACACACACACACACACACACATCATCTGTACCATGTAATCCTGTATTCAGGGTCACGGGGGTCTGGAGCCTATCACAGGAGACTTAGGAAACGAGGTGGGGTACACTCTGGACAGGGCACACGCACACATCAACACAATTTTGGGAACGCCAATTAGCCTAATCTGAATGTCTTTGGACTGTTGTAGGAAACCCACCAAGCACGGGGAGAACACGCAAACTCCATGCACACGGAGACAGGAATCGAACGCGGACCCTGGAGGCACCGTGCAAGGCGACAGTGCTGACCGCTAAGCTACCCAACTGATTTCTTTGAACATGAAGGAAACAGCTGAGCTGGTGGACGTGAGAGGATGAAATGTAAATTTTTCATGACCTCAGGAAAGTTACATCATTCAAATCATTTTAATGATTCATAAAGTATTAAAAGCCTTTAACGCGTACGTTGAGGTTAAACTCTTAATCTCAGTGTTTCCTGCACGGCGGCAAAAGTTACTGTCTTTGTGTTGACGTTTCTTTCGTTGTTCCCTGCAGTACGTTTTGTCGCAATTGCGTTTCAAAAACAGCGACTCCTGGAGTCAAAACAGCTCCCACATCTTTGTGGTAGGTCTGAGTGCTTCCACATCTTCCTGTCAAATGTGTTGTTAAGCAAATTCTCTTTGACTTTCCAGGGCTCCGTCTCAGGTCAAATGCCTTTTTGCATTTCAAATGAGCTCTCGCAGCAGATGATCCTCTCTTTTATATTTCCTTCCCTCGTATTCCTCTTATTCCTCTCGTCGACACGCCCTTGTAGAGTTTTGCAAAATCAGAGGAACTCATCGAGGGCAGTTATAATTCCATTCAGCTCTTGAAGGAGGCAGGAAATGGGTCGCGTGGTTAGCGATCAGCCTTTAAAAGGCTACGTGTGTGAGATTTATAGAAGTCTGGATCCATAGGCACTTTGTTCTCATAGTATGAAATGTGTTGTTCTTTTTTTATTCCAGACACAAGATAACATCGAAACAAATGTCTGAAGTCTATTAGCTCTGTTAGGCCACATTAAGAAATGCTCGTTGAATGTTGAGCATCATAGCACCGCGGTGCATTTAATATATACTCGAGGACAAAAGAAAGCGTGCGTTTATTTCTCTTGACCAAGTAAGATAGTTTGACATCAGCGCCAGAAATTCAAGGGTGAGGATGACGCGGAGCCTACATGAGCCACGCTATGACCCCTCTGCATGTAAAGCAGCAGCCGGGCATCCTTAACCAGTCTGACCAGTCTGACTAGTCCGACAACTCTCACGTCTAACCCTAGAATACCAGCAACAGCACCGGCAGCGTCTTCAGTACAATTTCTCAAACGACACCGCAATCTTGTCTTGACGTTGTCACTGACTGACCTTACTTTCTTAAAGCAATGATAGACTGTCTTTCTCTTTACTTAACTGAGTGTTTCCTGTCATATTATGGATTTGTAGTAGCACTAATAGGGCTATTGACACTGTACCCAAACCCTCGTCTGGGCAAGAATAGGGGACGATCAGCAGTGGAACCAGTTGTGTGGAATCTGTTCTGCAGCCTGAAAATGGTATTCCACTGCAACTCCAAACCTTCTGGAGACGTCTGCTTCAGACCAAGTCGCACCAAGTTGAAGCGTCCTGACAGCCCATTAAACAAATTTAAAATTTAACAAAATTAAAATTAAACTTTTAATGCTCGCCTGTAAATAGCCATTTATCAGGTGATTAAGCATCATTACTACTAGCATAAAATAAAGGCATCACTCACATGACTCACGTCAGCAGCTCCGCTTGCCATAAGAAGTGCTGGAAAAGACTCGTTGAGAACGGTCCAATCACATGAGCCCAAATATTTAAAAACACTATTGATTCGCTAAGAACAAAAGTGGGAGGGTTCAGGGCGCACAGTGCTGCGCCCGAAGGATGATTTGACAAAATCCAATCAGAGCTCAGCCTCAGGTCACATGCTTTTCAAAAAGCCTCAATCCACTCTGAGAACATATCCACTATCACTAGAGAGTACGTGTCCCTTCGCTAGGGGTCAATTCAATTAAATCCATCTGTAAATGCTGAAATGTGCACTCATGAGGAGAGAGAAGTTTTAACACCCCTCCCTACATTGTTTGTGGCACAAATCAAACTTTTTTCAGAAACCGTTTGGGAGTAAATAGTAACTCCCTTAGTAAACCAATGTCTAGAGATACTGTTGTTCATCCCCCTTTTTTCTGGTCTAGCCCGTTTGTCAACTTGAAAAGGAAACAGTGTTTTAAGTAACCATGGCTTGTGATTGGGGTCGAACCAAGCTCCTTCTGTGAAAACACATGTTTTCTCTTCTGGCGTGTCTGTGCTCTGCAGCGCTTCAAGGGTAGCTGTGGGGGGTGAGAATATCAGATACGCACGTTATGGTTATAGGAAACAGGAAGTTTGGCTGCGGCCTTGTCAATTCCATCAGCTTTCGCATTTCCCTGTGAGACAGAATCAGTTTTGTTAGACACAGCAATAGTTTGGGCAACAGGATGGCATCTAGAAGGGCAAGTATCAGGGCATGGTGTGTGATGGGTTTGCCAACGGATGTTTAAAATCCTCCATGTTTCCACAGAGTCCCGGAGTCCCGAAAATCACAATCACGCAGCTTGAGCTGAGGGATGATTAGGAAGCGACCCTGCTTTCAAAATGTTAAAATAAATGAGATGTGTCATTACAGCAAACCCCACACACGACTGTGACCTGTATCTACTGTAGGCTCCGTGATGCCGATCCATCAACAAACAGCTCCATGTCTGGATTCTGCAACGGTGTTTCTTGTATGTCTGGCCTTGGGCTGCAAATTTCATTAACAACATCTACACAGTTATGTGGCGCACCGTCAGCTTCTGTGTGGAGAAGAGAGGCAGCACAGTACAACGTTTCACAGTGATATTAGGCATTTTTAATAGTGTAGTGTTATAGGACAGCCATCTGGCTGTGGTCATGTGGGCAAAAGTGCAACAGCATGTGGAACTAGGAGTGTTGGGTCGCTGTGACCCACATTATCACGCAACGCATTAACAGCTTTCTCAGCAGTTGCCACAGATCTTAAACACAACCAACCCAGCTGCCACGGGGTCGAGTTTTGCTGAGAAATAAGCTACTGCCCTGAGTTTTCCTCCATGATCTTGGAGGAGGGCAGATGACACCTGCACCCATGTTTTTCATCTACTGCGTGAGTGAAAGGCCTATTTGGAGTGGGAGTTGTTTGGAGCGCTCTTTTTAGGTTTACAAATGCTTGTTCTGCTTCTGTGTCCAGCTAAGTGCACTGTGGGCCTGTAGGCAGTTTCCCATGAGCTATTGCACTCAAGAGAGCTTCGAGGATTGCATAATCAGGGATGTATAATCCTGCAGTATGAACACATAAACTGATATGAGCTGTTTCCCTCGTGATCGGTGATGGATATTTTCTGAATTTCTTCTACCTGGTTTCGTTCTAACTTTTTCCCCTCCACGGTAATCAAGTGCCCCAGGGATCTCCTCACTCTGCACGAATTGTGATTTTGACAGGCTGGCCTTGTGGCCTTTCTGAGCCAGATATTTGGGTAACGGGTTAGGAGCGTTCGGCGCTCGTGTAATTACAACATCGTTTACCGTTTTTTGTCTGGAACTATTATGCCAGCATCAAGCAGACCGTTAAACATGGGGGTGATTCCGGCAGTAGCTTCAGGTTTTAGGGGATACTGTTGTTTACACGGCCTATAATCAGATCTCGAGGTGATTTTGTTCTGGCAGACAATTTTTAATTAATCCCACATCATATTGGTTTTGGGTCCACAACAAGCTAGGAACTCCTTTTACGCCAGGGATCGTTTGCAGTGATTTGTACTAGAGCAAGGCACTTATCAAGTTTATTGCCTAGTTAAGGCACAATCAACCCAGCTAATGGCCATACTGTATGCATCAGCCTCTGGGCTGTATCGGACCATTGGGTCCGTGGTGGGATCCCAGTCCCACTTCTTTGTCACTCCAAGCAACCAGGGACCAACATCCTTCCACTCTGAGGTGTCTGGTTTAGATAGATAGATAGACATGTGGACATGATGACCAGATTGTGAAAGGGTGTGGCTTGCCTGCCCTGACTAAAACGCAAGACAGATCTACTTCTACTGCAAAATAGTGTGAGTTCCATATGAGAGTTTGCAACAACAAAACATCAGGTTTCGTCAGCTGTCCGAACCACTCTGACTCATACTCAGTGTAACATACTCTCGGGGCGCATATAAACAGTGCAGAACGGGTTAGTAAGAGCATGTGCTTTGTCTGTGAGAATCTGGTTCACTGCTCCTAAAGCGGCATCACACAGCTTCCATTCATAGACAAAGGTTAGGCTGCTTGAGTCATATTTAGCACACTCTGATAGGTCTCTGCCCAACACATTAAGTCTCTGCCCAACAAATTTACAGGACAGCAATCAGAAACTACAAAGGAAAATTTGAATGGCTCCAATCCACCTAATTCGCATTTTAGTGGTACTGAGAATTGCTCAGTCACCCGGACCCCTGATGCCTCTATAGAGTGCAAGGATCGTCCGCTCAGATTAGGAGTAGTAACAAGCCTTAGAGACTTAATAACTGATCTGCATGTTCCTAAATCAACCAGAAAAGAGACAGGTACTCTATCTACATAGAGAGTTAGATGTGACCTATATCAGTAACAGGATAGGGAGGGGTTAGCTGAAGCTCATCTTCTTTGCGAAGCATAGAAAATTGTGACGCACCCAACCTTTCTGGAGCGCCTCCATCCGCCCCCTTCCTCAATCTCCATTCTGTGGTTCATCCTCCCGCCACTTTGTTGGGGCAATCTCTTGCCCTATCATAGTTGAAGCCACACACCCAGCATCCATACGGTCCTCCCCGTCCACGTCCTCTGCTCCACCCATGCCCTTACCCACGCCAGTGACCATCTGGAGCAGGGCCTTTTGTGCAGCATGACTCTCATTATCGCCTTTTCTTTGTTTCTTCTACCTTTCCAGGTTTAAAAGTTTCCCAGCATGAATGGCATATTGTTCAATCAATGTGAGTTTCCCCATGTCCGTAACTTTTTTTTTTTTTTTTTGCAATGTCCTCCTTAAGTCCATTCATGAATCTATTTCTCAAGTGTGCTTCATAAGGTGTGACGTCAGTGCCAGTCATGTTGGGTGGTTTCTCCAGCACGCTGTGCACATCATGGACCGCTATCAGACGTGTCAAGTACTGGGAAACTGGAGTACTGGTTTTTCCATCTTGTTGCTTACACATTGAGATCTTTGTCATGTCCATTCGCACTGGAAAGGCATTGGTAGCAGCGTCAATGATCCCGCTGACCAGTTGACTGTATACTGCGTTTTTCCGGGGGCCTCCCAGACAGGCTTGGCCACAACTGTAAGTTCTTCGGGCCATGTTACCTTCATCCGGGCAGGAGTCTCAGTTTGTTCAAGGTCGAGTGGAAGTCCTGAGAGAAGTGAGTGAGTTCTTCTCCAAACTTCTTTCCCTCCACCTCTCATGGGTTGGGGAGTTGTTTGTGCAGATCTTCAATGTCAGAAGGAGTCCAGGGCCAATGTTCCTGCATTGGAGCGCCCGTAGGACCAGCCACCTCGACCTTAGGGAGCCGAATATCTACTCCTACTGCACTTTCCTGACAATCTGGGTCGTGCTCATCCACGGTAGGCGAAAGAGGGTCATGGGGGGTGGTTTTCAATAGATCGCGAGACCTGGGGTGGATGTTGAAGAGGCAGCCGGAGCGCTCAGCTCCGCACGCAGAGGCACCAGAGCTGCTTTCAGCGAAGATTTCAATCTGATCTTGCAGGCTGTGAACTTCTCTGCGCAGTCCCTCATGCTCTGCAACAGCTGCTGCTGACTGCTCAGACTCTCCAGCTTTTGGAGGAGGCAGGGTCTCCGGTACCTCTGGCTGTCTTGCTTCGTACGCAGGCGGAACTGAACGTGTAAGAGTCTGTTGTTATTGCTACAGCTGCTCCATGGGTAGCGGTGGTGCCGTCGGTGCAGGAAGAAGGTGCGGAGGCGGCAGTCCATCCAGGTCGAGATCCAAAACAGACTTTAAAACAGACGTTATGTGCAAGATTCTCACACTCACTTATAATCTATGGAAGCTGCACTTACTCTTTAATCGATGTAGACCTCGGCGGAGTCGTTACAAGCTCCTCTGCGTCAGTGGCCAATCGGTGAATGTCGGACAAAGTAAGGCCTTCGAAGTGCCGCACGCTGCGTTTACTCAGGCTCCTCCAGATGCTCAATCATGGGGTACAAAGACTTGGGTGCAAAGAACCGCGGTGGAAATTAAATGAACAACTCTGGCTGACTTCAAATAGTATCACAACAAGAGTAGAGGTTTATTTAAACAGCGCTGGACATCTCTGATAGAGACGTCTGCAGGAGAGAGGTAACACCCCCTCATCTCACAGTGCCTTATATATTCTAACAGGTCATGGTGACCTCATAAAACACAATGTTTAAGAAAATAACAGCCATTCCCTTGGGTGTTGATAAGCAGGAGAGTGACATCTTATGACGCAGAGTTTCTGTCAACATAGATAGAGCAAGGCCTTTACTCTCTGTACATCTTGTTCTACACATATTCCAGGTTTCAACAGGTTTCAACGAGCTCATTGTCAGATGCTTGATAAGATCAAAGTTATCCTACAAAAATGATCATTCATACAATAAATGAGGATTAATTGTAAAAATTTCCAAATGTAAGTTTGTCAGATTTTTTTTGGTGTGATAGTTTTAACAAATTTGGAGCCAGTCTGAGAGTCATTTGACCGACAACTTCAAGATTGGACCTTTTTTCCATTTCACAGTGAAATGAACACGTGTTTTATATAATACAAAATATGAAAACGCAAACAATCTTTTGGCTTGCGATGTTACGATCGAGTTGCTACACAAACTTTGTCCACTAGATGGCAGCAAGAATGAGCAGAATGAAGCTTGAAATAAAACTAACTTTTTGGTGACACCACAAGCGGAGAAAGAGAAAGGAGTTTTGATGAGGAAGAATTTAACAAGGATCTCAAGACCACGTAATGATCAATGTTAGGTTTAATTCCTTATTTAACAAAAATATATATAAATAAATAATAAATAAAAGTGCATCAAAAAAAATTTGCACCTTGCATTAATGCTCCACTTTGTGAACTCTGATCAGCTCAGAAACCCAAAACATACTGAGATCATCACCATCCTCTTTATTGTCAAATGAGCCAAACACGACATGAAACATTTAAATCTTTTAAGTGTTAAGACCCACTTTTGAAGAGGACTTCACACAAAGTACTAGATAATATACAATTAAATTAATACATTCAAAAAGGAAAAAAAGGAGGGAAAAACAAGGATAAAAAAGTGCCTTTGCGTTTACTGACTGGGAGGAGTGAGATAGAGGGAGAGAGAGAGAGAACAAAGTTAAACTGCACACATATGTTAGCATAACATAATTGGCAGACTTGATGCAGCACTTGTATCTTTTAGTCCACAAGTAAATCACTAAACGATGAAGAACGTCTAACACGGATATCTTGAACATACTAGGGAAAAAATACCTGATAAAGAACACATTTAAAGAACCCATTTTATTTTTTCTTCTGTAATGTAAACGCCACTAACCGGGTCGACACCGGTACGACGCCCACAGCTGTCCGCACGAGAAAGTCACACGTCACGTATCGTATCGTATTCGCACGTCTGATCCGCAGCCAGCATTGAGGAGAAACAGGCTTTTTTTTTTTTTTAATATATATTTTTTTCTTCAAATCTTCCGATAAAACAAGCGCAAAACAAATGCAAGTGATTATTCTGTAGCTATCCCTGCATTTAAAAAACAACAAACAAACAAAACGAATCTCCGGCAGTCTAAATCAGATCGGCCACGTTCATGGGCATCTCCTCCACGGTGGTGTTGTAGAACGTCTCGATGTCTCGAAGGATCCGTTTGTCCTCTTCTGTGACGAAGTTGATGGCGACGCCTTTCCTGCCAAAACGACCTCCACGGCCAATTCTGGGAAAGGGAACATTTTTTTATTTTTAGGTTGTTTCAATTCAAACCGATCATGCTGTGTTTGAGAGAAAGCTTCTTACCGATGGATGTAATTCTCTCGGTTCGTCGGAAGGTCGTAGTTAATAACCAGAGAAACTTGTTGCACGTCAATACCACGAGCCTGAAAAGGGGGGGAACCTCATTAATCTACACAGATCCACAGACAAGAATTCGTACAGGAAGCGGCTCATCATCAGGACTCACCAACAGATCTGTAGTAATCAGGACTCGGCTAGATCCGGACCTGAACTCTCGCATGATGATATCACGCTCTTTCTGATCCATATCTCCATGCTGTAATAGAAATACACGCGCTGTTCAGTTATTTCTTTAGGATTATTCACATCTGACTCAACACCAGTCTCGGTGCAGGGAGATTACTCTCAGGGCGCACGTTCAAATCACGGCTTCAAAAACAGAACAAACAGAATGGACTAGTAAACACCAACATGGACGTGATGGAACCTTGATGCTTAAAGATTTTGAGGCATCTCATGTTATAGCTCGGTGTTAAACACACAGCTCTACGGCCTTCAGTGATGTTTAAACGATCCCTTCGATCAGTGTTGTCTGATTTGTCTGTTATATTCCTTCTTGAAGTATTTAAATGCAACATTTTTCTCCCTGAAAAAGCGAGATATTTAAATACATTACGGAATTTGCAAACTTTATTTTAAAAGCGTGAACCGATTCTCATTTAAAAACTGACCTGCAGATTTAAAACTACCGAACGCCTACATTAAACTGCATAAAATTGATTTCTTTACATTACACGCTCACATTAATCCCTCAAATGCTGTGCACCGTATCTCGCTTACACAATGAAAATATTGTACATCATTATAAATATAGGTATCTGGTGCAATGTAGTGTCATTTTTGTACAACACGGGTGAGCTACTTCCACGATTTGTTCACATTTACTCATGTTTATAGAATGGTGGGCTGTTCGAATCTGCAGAAATATACAACTTGAATGTTCATAAGTTGGGGACTACCTGCATTGCAATACTTGACGTTTTAAGGTAAGATGTCTGACTGAGGAAACCGTGGATGCTCAATGCTAGTTTTGTTAGTTTTCTAGCACGGCAGCTATATCAAGAACTGTATTCACCCTTCTAAAAACCTGAACTGTAGAGTCAAAGTTTATCAATTTGTCCCAATACTAGATTCAAATCTAGTTTAGTTCAAGGCCCACATTAAACCAGTCTCGAAGTCTGATCAAATACGAGTTGGGAAAAGAATAAGGTTTTAAACATAAGCCAAGACATTCAAACAATTAAATAACGAAATAAATTTACATAAACGTACTGAAGTCTGAACCCGAATTATTTAATAATTTTTTACAGAGATCTCGAAATAAAAAAAGTTGTTTTGTTCCCTGAGCCGTTATTGCTGTGCAACCTTCCAAGTTACCTCCTGCACACTGAGCCAGTTGGTCAGAGGTATGATCAGTAAAGTGAAAAAAGTCTCTCCAGTGCAGTCAGTCCCGAAAGATGGTATGCCATCATTTCACACCTGATCCAACAAGCCAAACATGACATAAGGAAAAAAAAAAAAAGGGTCTGTTTCTCGTACCAGTGCAGACACTGTAAAGTCTCTGGCATGCATTTTCTCAGTCAGCCAGTCCACCTTTCTTCTCGTGTTCAGGAAAATGACGGCCTGGGTGATCGTCAGAGTCTCGTACAGATCGCAGAGCGTGTCCAATTTCCATTCCTAAGGCACAAAGGAAGAGATTTTTAGCACCAACCCACAACAAAGCAAACCGCGCAAACCGTGTGAATACTGAAGTGTAGCGCAGAATCTTGAGACGCAGGACACGGGACATTAAGAAAGAGGTCCCTCCCGGTCTCTCTTCCGATGCTGCGCACCTTTTTCTTTGCTCTTCCTTCTTTGAGACGTACCATACTAGCATGATCGGCAGGGCTAAACCAAAAGGCTCAGACCTGCCGATTTTAGCATGGCGCTTTTGGTAAAGAAGGTATTTGTGTTTCTCGGGAAAATCAGAGTGGTTATTTGTTTGCGTGCGTGTTTAAAAACCACCTCTCTTTCTACGTTGATGTAGAACTGCTTGATACCCTCCAGGGTAAGCTCCTCCTTCTTCACCAGGATGCGCACGGGCTCGCGCATGAACTTCGTGGTCACGTCCAGGACCTCTGCGGGCATGGTGGCCGAAAGGAGCACCACCTGAGAGCAGACACGCAAAGGTTACTTCACCCTCAGAGAGCGTCTGTTGATCTCAAAAACATCAAGATCCTCCTCAGCACTGCATCAGTTAAGGTCGTACAGGATATTTTCAAATGACATGGAAAAACACCAAACTGTGTTTTAATGATCTAAACAGGACTAAAAAAATGAAAAATTATAACACCAAGATAGATCTACAACATCTACTTGCTTTTGTAAGTTTATTCAAGTAGAAACGGGTTAACTGTTGCACTGAGCCTTGAAACAAAGGCCACCGGACATTAAGAAAGAGGTCCGGCCAAGTTTCATTTCCGGCACAGGGCACGTTCGTCTCCTTCCATGCTTTCACTCTGCTGGCATTATTACATAAACCAGGAGACCTGGATTCTGTAATTTAAGCACAGTTCTTTTGGATGGAAGGAGAGAGGGGAGGGGGGAAAAAAACTCCAAAGAAAACCTTTTTTTTTTTTTTTTTTTTAAAGAAGCACGCTTCAGCTCCGCACCCTGGATTTTTGGTTCTGCTAGACCACCACCCCAACTCACTTGAATGTTCGTGCTCAGCTTCTGAAAGATCTCGTAGATCTGATCCTTGAAACCACGACTCAGCATTTCATCAGCTTCATCCAAAACGAACATCTTTATCCATTTAGGAGCTATGGAGGCAGGAAAAGAGGGGGGAGGGGAGGTTATTGAACAAGGTTTATAAAATCACCCATAAAGGTCACACTATGCCATAGTGGATAGAGATGTGATCAGTAAAGTTAAAAAAGCATCTCCATGATAAGTCAGTCCCGAAAGATGGTATGCCATCATTTCACACTCAATCCAACAAAGATTTAAGAGATCAAAAAAAAAAAAAAAAAAAAGTCTGAGATTTGAGCTTACAGAGAAACCGCCTGTTCAGCATGTCAAACACGCGCCCCGGAGTCCCCACGACGATGTGCGGCGCCTCCGCTTGGAGTTTCTGCATCTCATTGCGCACGTTGGTGCCCCCGATACAGGCGTGGCAAGACGCACCCATGTAGTCGCCCAAGGCCAGGATGACCTTCTGAATCTGTGCAGACACGATAAAAAAATGATAAGTGGTCAGACTTGTGAATAAACCACAAAAAAAAAAAAGCCTTTGCATGAGCTGAAGCAACAAAGCAGCATTTAGGCTCCGCCCACTGAACACAAACATGCTCTCAGACTGGACAAAATTTCTTAAAACCCCACCACCACTCTGAATCAGAAGTTTCTCCCCCCCAACAATTAGAAAACTAACCAACATTTTTCTTCTACATTCTTGATGTTGGTTATTAATCACAATTAGAAAAGCCAAAATAATAATAATAATAATAATAATAAGACTAAAGTTTTCCTTCATTGTTTTATAGTAGCACATAAACTAGCCTTAATTTATACATTTCTATAATACATACACAATATCAAAAAAGAAAAAATACACCATCATGATTTAACCAATTGTGAATTCTTTCACTTATGCAACATTTATTTAACTTATTTGCTAAATATATTAATTCTGTTACTTATTGTAGTTCTTGTGTGGTAAAAGATGTTCCATCCACATTCTCTACAAAAATGTAATATGTATTTTTATATATATATATATATTTTTTTTTTTTTTGCATTTGAGGTGGTAAAATGCTGCCGCTCCTCTATAATCCAGCAGGTGGTGCTCTCTAAACTACTCACACAGCACCTTCAGCAAATTATTTGTTTAGCATGGTAAACTCTAAAATAAAGAGAAAAATGTATCAGGTGGTCCCTTTTGAGCAAACATCAACAACATTGATATAATTATTATAAGCCAATAATAAACCACAGATTTACCCAAACTGTTTCATCTTTAAAAAATATATATAAATATAGAAATTATGTATTATTCATTTCTTTTTTTTTTTTATAGACAACCCGCATTAATATTCAAGTCCACGCATAAAAACCGGGCTTCCTGCTCAACGTTAAATACAATTTCAATAATTCTCAAGACTCCACAGTTTTACAAAGCAGGAAGAAGAGCAAAATTGTACCTTGGATTGAGCCCCAAATATGCCGCCTTGGTCTGAGACACACTTAAGTTTATCATGACCTCAGGTACAGCATACCTGCTGAGCGAGCTCACGGGTCGGCGCCAGGACCAGAGCCTGGGTCTCTTTCTGCTCAATCTCCAACTGCTGCAGGATGGAGATGGCAAACGTGGCTGTTTTGCCAGTGCCTGACTGGGCTTGAGCAATGACATCGTATCCTGAACGGGACAAAACAAATCACATACATCATCCGCTCCGAACTCCTCACTGAACATCGTTAGAAAGTCTCGCACTCTTCACAGCGCAGTTACCTTTAATGCAAGGAATAATTGCTCGCTGCTGAATAGCCGACGGTTTCTCAAAACCATATGCGTAGATTCCTCGAAGGAGCGTCTCCTTCAGGTTCATGTCATCGAAGTTGTCCGTGATCTCGTTCCAGTTGCTCTGCAAAGCAAATACAGATGATCCAGAGTTAACTCATGAGGATTTTTTATACACCTGTATAGTAACAATAAGCCACGACGCCGGGAAATTCTGGTAAAACTTAAAATTACATCATAAACGTGATATTCAACGTCAAGATTACATAAACGAAGATCCTCATGATCACTACACCGTTCTTGCGACATTTAAATCAGCCTCTCTCTCTCTCCCTCAACAGCACTTGCACTGAAGTTTTAATATAAAAATAAATAAATAAAAACAAATCCCACACAACCAGAACACTCTCTCCTGCAGTCTAGCAGACTAAATCTGTCTCAAGACAGCATGCCATGCATATTAGGTGTACTTAAGGCTCACTTGGACTACACAAAATGGCAGCTGCTCCCATTTTTGCTCTATATGTCACTTCTGCATAAACAGTGGACCTGGTAAAAGCACCACGTCGAGTTTCAAAAAAAAAAAAAATAATCAGCAGAGTTCTGAGTTAAGCACCAGTCTTCTGAAGCTTCCATACGAGTCAAAAGTTTTGAATGCCTGTAGGTCACGGCATCCGTCACAACGTTGTCTGTTTAACGTAGCTGCACACGGACTTGGAAACCTGACACAGATGTTCTGGCTTCGTGGTTCAATCGGGTGGACGTTTAAGTCTCTAGACGTAAACAAGATACTCAAGCGTGTGCGTAAAAATGCGGTTTGCATAGTAGCTGTATATAAATACATGCATAGAAAGAAATAGATCTGTACAGCAACATCACCACTCTTGTCCAACAATCTGAATTATTCCAAATTGGGCCAAAAAAAAAAAAAAAAAAAAAACCTGCAGGAGGTACATCTTGCTCGACTGTTAACTTGACCTATAACATTACATATGGGTTTGCTGAACAAGCTGTGCTGTTCTTAACACCAAGGTTTACTGAAGACACACTGAAGAACGTTCATAACCTGTTAAAAATCACATTCTCTCCACTGGAGGCAGGCGTATTTATTCTTACAAAAGCAAAGACTTGAATTAGAAAGCATTAGGGACAAGAATCACCAGTCATCTCCAGATACCTCAGAGCTGATTTGATTATAATTACGGTTCTGAAAGCATCACAATCTTATAAATACTCCGCCTTCCGCCATTATTATTTCTAAGCAAACGATTTAATTCTACCACACGGGATGTAAATGACTATGAAGTGTTGAGTGTACCGCCTGCAGGAAGAAACGGTGACATTATACCACCTGAAAACTCAACCCGACAGTGAGCAGTACAGTGTGGGTCGAGGTTTCGTGAGACTTGTGCAAGTGTGTGTAATGAATGGGTTTGGAACGCACAGGTGTTTGGCATAAACATGCAAACTTTTGTGAACAACGTAACGCCATAAAAATGCGTTCCTGGACAATCAACAGGTTCTTCTCTATTTTAAATGTTAAAATGGCTAAAATAAAAAGAATAAAAAAATTGATCTCCACACAGAAGACTCTTGATTCATAACTGAATCCATTTCCACCCCTATCTCTAGAAAGCATCATTTAAGCAAGAATTCTGGACCTGCCAAACAAGGTCGTGTTAAACAGCCTCAAGTTATAATAGTTATAAAGGACAATACAATGCTGTCGAAGTGAATGCAACATACTGCTGCAAATCTGCAAAAACTTTGACACTTAAATGTTTTTAGAAAATTACCTCGATGACGCCATCAGGCTCCATTCCTTCTGGCCCTCCATGGTCTCGATCTCTGGAGCTGCGTTTGTACAGGACAGACACGTGATTAACTGAAGCTTTAAATATCGCACAATGCATATGCAAAACACGCAGCCTTAGAAAAATCGGGCATTTTCCAAACCGCCACGTGGAAAACCTGAAGTGTGGCTGAACCCCAATCGCCGCTCTGCTCCCTACCCAAGCGCCCTACCTCCTACACGGCCTGAGAGCGGCGTGTGCAGCCCGCGTAGTGCACTATACGTTCAAATGCGACGCCATTTAGGATTGTCGTCAGGCCCCGAGTGATAAATGACAACCTCCAGAGCTCATTTTACACCAACACGACTCATAAAAGGGCAAATTGGGTTCTCGGCATGGAAACAGATTGAGATTTAAGGTCAATTGTACGGCTTTATAGGGACGTTTTCTGGGGGAAATAACCTTACCCTTGCTAGTTTCTTAGCGTTAGCTTCACGTACAGGCCTCGGAATGAAATGCGGGCGTGACACCGTCATATATACGAGCATCGAGAACTTTCCTCACGAGACATGTATAGGTATTTAATTAATAATAATGGATTATATACAAGTGTCTAAATCAATCAAATTTAACTGCAGCACCGGTTAGCTTAGCTACACTGAGGTAGTCGCGAGCGAGCTAGCTAGCTAGCTAAGGGAAAGCGAGTAGGCCATGGTGAGGCGCGAGCGCGCGGCCTGACCAACAAGCAGCGTTATAAAAAATAAAACAAATAAAAGACACAAAAACGTTAACATCATGATTGACTTTTACGTAGGAAAGAAACTGATCTCTAATGTTTATAAAGACTAACCCGGTGCATGATTAACACCCGGACACACCTGTGATAATCAGCAGAACCGCTAGACATGATCCGCTCGCGACTTCAGCATCCACTCGGAAAGGAAGAGCGCGTGAATCTCAGGCGAGTTTTATTTAACCGGAACTATTTCGTTCCGGAGCGCGCGTGCACCCGGGGTTTAATCACATCGGGGAAAATAAATAAGTGAGGCGTGTGTTTGGATATCGTATGTTATTTTTTTAAGATCTAAATTTACGGCCTTAATTATTGCTGAGGAAAAGCCTAACGATTTTTTTTTTATAATAGATAGACAGCGCTTGTTTTTTTTCACCCGGAACTATACGACGAAGCGCAGGGATATTGCCGCAGTGCGGAGGCGTGATGCGGCGCTACGGGGTCTCCGCCGGTTTGGCCCGATGGACATGCTGTCCAAAAAAAACCCGCACACACAAATGAAACATGTGTTATAAAGTATAACAGTTTATTAAAACGCACTTCCTTGTACAAAAGATTAAAAACAATATCAGCTTTTTAAAAAGCAGCTTGGTGTTTATTCTACTAATAAAGGTTGTTCATTTCTTTCCTTCTATATTTAAATTCTGTAATGTTCTCTTAGTTTTATTATCTAAATCCTAAATATTTATTTTCCTCCTATTTCATTTATATATATATACCTCACAAAAGTGAGTACACCCTCTTATTTCAACAAGCACTTTATTATATGTTATCTAGCACGGGCTTAATCCTCCTGGACCTCCTGGATAAGGGCTGCCGAAACATTGGAGCGCCGTGAGGAGCGTCAGCGAGTTGACCACACGCTCCTTTTGCGGATTATCGACCTCAAGAGCTGCATGCGGTGGGACGTCTAGTCTATTCTGTTGATTACATATACAGGTGTTTTTGACTTAATGGAAACATTATATGCTCTGTTTCATTGCAACCTGCCAACAGGGAAGCGAAGATATGCTCATTTCAAATTTTAATGAAAAACTCCCTTTTATCATAAAAAATCTTGAAAAAAATCATTAGTTAATCTCAAAATTCAACAGATGGCGCTGTACATTTTTTCATACGTGCTTATGATTGTGCAGTTGTGATATACTTAATAAATTCGATCACACACCTTTATTCTTCACACTTCAAGGTAACACATACAATTTTTAGTCCATTCCATAATTCAATGGGTTGCACTGTACATTTTTAAAAACGCATTTATGAGTGTGTAATTAAATTCCATGCTGGCATATCTAGTTATTAATGAGAAATACTGAATTAAGCAATATCACACTTGAGGTCGTGCTGTTGTGTTGGGTATCGGCACACCAGTCCTATGTTTTAACCAGTTATTTTGCTCCGCTAACTCATATCCTTCTGCACCTTTTAAATTCTTACCGGTACTAAGTAGCCAAAAGGTGCGGAGAATAAATCATGGAGGTGGTGGTCAGTCCTGTAAATCTCATAGGTTTCCACCTATTCAGCTTTGAACATCAGCTCCGTTAACTTCCATGTTTTGGGTTTGAATCCCAAGTAGCGTTAAATGAAAAGCTAGTGATATGGGACTCAGCTAGTTATCTTTCTAGCTTGGCTTAGGTGTAAATAAAACACAGAGGTAAATTGGAATGACTTTGAAGCGGTTATTATGGATACGGTGTGTTGTTTAAGTTGTCGTAATGTTTTCTTGATGGTTTTGCATGTGGGTTTTGGCAGGCTGCTGCTCTCTCCTCCGTACTGCAGACTGTACAGACCTACTTTGATGAAAAAAGTCACCAAATATATTATCATATATTTTACTTTGTTAAGCAAATGCATGTTTTTAAACCAATTTATTATTAATCTTGAGTTGTTACTATAGAAACAATAAAACGAATGGAAACAAACACTTGTATATTAACCTGTCACTCATGTTGAAAGTAGTGCCTGAGGCGTACAGTTTTCCTATACTGCTTTTTACAATGTGAAAAAATGGTGTCCAAAATACACAATAATCTATTTTGAACAATTGATATTGAGATGCATCTGCTACTTCTGCTCTGTAAAGCTTCATAACCACTCTAATCTGTATTAATTAGTGATTTCTGCAGCAGAGGTAAGTTTTGGTCTTTCCTGTGATGGTCTTCATGAGTTTCATCATGGTGCTTGATGGGTTTTACAAAAACTGTTCCAAAAAAGCTGACTTCTGTGTCTTAAAGGAGTAACTGACTGTTAGTGTTGTTGTTGTTGTTGTTACCTAATTACCTATGCCATATGTGGTATTTCATAGTTTTGAAATTTCCAGTACTGTACTTTTATAGAACATAAAACATTGAAGTAGAAGTTGTTTCCAAACTTTTGACTGGTACTTTAATCCCCTGCTACACTTATCCCAGTGTTTCACTAGTGCTTGGACACCATCAAGGTAGAAAGTTTTCTCAGTATGCCAGAACCATGATTGGACTGCCTGCGTCATGTCTGAAATTCTGGCCCTGCAGCAACTTCTTCAATGGCCCAAATATGTGGAAATGTCTTGGAGCGAGTTACTGTAATGTGCAAGTGTTTTCGGGGAAGCATTGATTTGCAGATGCATCTCTTCTGCAAATTGGTGACAAGTTATCTGTCAGTTTTCAATGATCAGGTGTTCCACTCTCTGAATGTGCATGGGAACGACTGCAGTGGGCGCCAAGCCACCTTGACCAGGATCGTCATTCATGGACGAATGGACTTCTTTAAAACATTTCCACTATTTAAATGTTTTACTCCTACTAAGAGTGTCATCACCGTCTCCTGTAAATGTTGCTTTTATTTCTTCATTCAGATATTTCAGATATTTCATCCCAAGTCCTGGTTTCACTTGAATAAAAAGTGTACAAGTACAGTTGTTATATACAGTTAATTTTAAAATTTTTAAATGATATAAGCGCGTTTTAAAGCTCGGCCAAATATTCCTGTGAAAACCCCAATAAAATTCAGCTCATTGGATTCATTCATCATGCGTGCACAAACAAGACAGACAGACAAAAATTCTAAAAAGCAAATTGATGTGTCCTAATACTCATCTTACGTCCCCCCCAAATTATTTAATTGGCAAATATCTTCAATGTAGAAGATATGCATACACGCCAACTTGACAGTTTTATTATATGTACACATGCAGATTAGGCTTATTAGCATTCTGAAATGGTCTATTCTGTGTGGCACCCTGTCCAGTGTGTACCACGCCTCGTGCCCTAAGTCTCCCGGCATAGGCTCCAGGCCCCTGCGACCCTTGACACAGGATTAAGCAACAATATAAACGATGAGTGAGTAAACATATCTAGTGTTGAAAAGCTTTGATATATATTATAATATTATTGTTTAATAAAATCTATAAATAACAACATCTAAGTTATTGCTTTTTAAAGCATTTCCACCTGTGTGTGTGTGTGTGTGTGTGTGTATGTGTGGGGGGGTGTGTTTATGTGTGGTAGAGAGGGCGGTTGTTGTTGTACTGCGCATGAACGGAAGTAGATGACGGGCGAGAGGGGAAAAGCGGAAGAGGGAGTCTGGAAATCACAAACATGGTAAATGAAAAAGAAAAGGAAAGAATGAACAAGAAGTACATCGCTGACTGTTTGTTTGTTTGTTTTCTACGGACAAGGCGTCCGGTCGATGTTGAACTTCTGCTGGGAATCAGATTTGCCTGGCGGTTTGAGAGTTGAGACAGAACGAGACGGGGCGCGAGCTAAAGCGGCTCGAGCAGGCGAAAGCGCACGGGCTGAATCCTAAACGCGCGCGCAGTGCACTAGGATAGGACGCGCGCGCGCTGTCATCTGGCCGCCTGCGTAGTGCGCATGTGTAGTGCGCAGGCGCTGATTTGGGACTCGGACAGAGTTAGCGCGGTCGCTTCAATTATAAACGCAATTTCGGACCACTTTTTCCTGTTGTCCTTACAACAACGTGGTGCTGTTCTGTTTAGAGTTAAACCGTTACAATGACAGCGGGCTCCTCGGTTCATTATTAGTGTTTTGTATTTGTGTCGTTTATATAATAAAACGCCGAGTTTCCACATGACATGTAGCTGAAGTGGAAAGGCCTGCGTTATTGTGAATAGAAATGCTGACTATAAACGTGATTAGGACTGTTACAATAAAAACTTCAAGTGAAAGAACATCAGTCTGATGAGAGATCATCAACATGTTTAGGTTGAAGTGTTTCTGGTGTCCTTTCTAATGATGATTTCGTGATTAGTGTTGTGTTTTTGTTATTTCTGTGAGAACTTGGTAGTGTTCCTAACTGACGTCACATGGGACGTTGCTAGAGTAGCTCCAATGGAGGAAGAAACTACTCGACGTACGGCATACAACTTTGGGTCGTTCTGGAGTTCTTACTGCGATACGCACTTTCCCATGTAAATTCAGATAATCCGTTCCAGCCAGCCGAAAATATTACAGTTTCCAACCGTAGACGCATATTTTTTTGACACGGAAAGACACGTAAATTAAGTAAAACATGAAAAAAAAAAAAATAGACATCAAACCAAACTTTTGAACGCATGACGAAGGCAGCGTTGGTATCAATGGTCGTCTCGCTTTGCTTTGTCTCGCTTTGCTTGGCTTTTCTCTGCTACTTTTGTATATTGGATTCTTGTGATCATAGCAGGACGTTTGCAAAGAGAATTTAGTAGATGACCATGTTTCCCCTGCGACTTATTGAGAGCGTCAGAGATAGCTGCATGGAGTTCATTGTTCTGTGGATGTGGATTTATATGTATAGTGAACAACTTTTTCGCATGCTGAGTTTCTGCTGTAGTTTAGTTATGGCAAAGGCATAGCTTAGTTAGTGAGAGATTTGTGGCGTGGTGTTGGCGTTAAAGTTGCCGCCACATCACTCAGTTTGGGTAGAATTGGAAAAAAAAATTTTTGTTGAAAAATTTGTTGCGTAATGTCATGCATTCTGATGAGACTAAAATCTTGGAGGTACCCAATCCCGCCGTTGAAACTTTCTGTCTCGTTCCAACAGAACAAGCTGAAATCCTCGCAGAAGGATAAAGTTCGCCAGTTCATGATTTTCACGCAGTCGAACGAGAAAACAGCGCTGAATTGTTTGGCTCAGAATGACTGGAAACTAGACGTGGCCACAGACAACTTCTTCCAGAATCCTGAACTTTACATACAGAACCTGAAAGGACTGTTTGACAGGAAAAAGCTAGAGCAGCTCTACAATCGGTACAGAGGTAAGGAGTTAGGAAGTCATCAGGGACGGGTGAGTCAAAGATGGTCCACTCTCTGGCTGTAAAGTTTGTTTTCATTAACTTTTAGAAAAGACAAATACATTGTTTGCTTTTCAGTACACTTAAAAAAAAAAAAAATTAAGTTTGTAAGTTTGAGTGAACCATGAATGTACCACTGTCTTCACTTCTTCAGCAGAAGTGAATCTTCGGCCTCGCAGGGCTGCTTTCAGGGGACCAAAGTCAGATGAAGTGAGATCTGAGCCCGTATTCACAAAGCTTCTTAAGACTAAAAGTTGCTCCTAGTGACGTAATTCTAAGAAAATTATTAGAATTGTGACATTTTCTTAAAATTTCCCCTTAAATTTAGGATTAAATCTTAGTTAAGATAAAAATGAAAACGAAACATCTTAGTCCTAAAAACAGCTCCTACGGTAAAAATTGTTCAGAGTAGAGAGGAGGACTTTTAAGAGGCTTAAGAGTTTCCATTGCAGAGGACAAAATAGTAGAAAGAAGAAATATTCTCCAAACACTGCTCTTCTGTCCAATCTGGTTTTCTCTTTCCTCCGTCTCTCTTTGATTGTTGGCTACATACCATCCAAAAGTGCAACTAAAACAGACTGTCCTGTAATCATGTACACTGGTAAAAGCTGAGACATTTAGCTCCCATCAATCTGAAATGGATGACAAGTAATAACATCAGTCTGGTAAATAAATGTAAGAACTTTAGGATAGTAACTACTGTGTGAAAATTGGTTGCTTCTAAAGTAGACACATTTTCAACGTTTGCATAAAGTAGCCTGTAGTCTTGATTATACAATTTCTTTGTATACAAACATTATGCTTTCCCTGTCTATTGTATTATTATATATTCTATTTTCACAAAGAGTGCATTTTAAGAATTTTTTTAATCAACCAATCACAGTCCTTGAATTGCTGCATCATCCCTAGCAACGGGGTCGACCACACCCCCTCACTACAATAAAGGGTTTTGTACTTTGCTTACTCAGAGTTGCTCTGAGATGTTTCCTAAATCACTTTTAGTCTAGGCCTCCCAGCTAGGACTTTTTGGGCTAAGATTGGAGCTCTCTGAGAGAATTCTAAGAAGCTTTGTGAACTCGGGCCCAGGATTATAGTGAGGATGGTTTAACACCTCAGAGTGTCGACAGTGCAGGCGGAAGTGTGCAAACGTGCATCATCCGCGAGATTGCAACGTTCTCTGATATCAGTCCTCTGTGTTTAATCCTTAGGCTTCAGCTCTTCCATAATCGTCTCACTGTAACGAGCTTGATTGTTGATCATTGAACTTTTTTCCTGATAGTGTTCCAATACTTATGGCCCTTGAGAATTCTAGAAAACTAACCCTTGATGAATTTTCCAGCTGATGGTCGACTTTTCCACTTTTTCTCGGTCGGCGATTGAGGATGTTTCCGCTCCATAATCTGCCGTTTACTCTCAGGCTCTTAGTGATGAATCCGTGTCTCATCACCAGCAATGATTCTCTTTAAGAAACTTTCACGCTTCTTAGAGTGTTGCTACAAAATTTATTTGCAGATATCCGGACACTTCTGTTTATTCTTTTCCGTGAGTTGTTACTGCACCAGCTTACACCTTCAGACCAGAGAAAAACAACCAATTCACTGCACGCCACTGTACTAACAGAAAACGCTGATAAGACAGAAGCTTTAATCTAACGGATCATTTTTGACTCACCCTGGGAATAAAATAAAGGCACGTTTCGTTAGTAGCCATGGCAACACTGTCAGAGGTGTAGCCCACAAATTCATTTACATATTGCTCCATTTTCATGATAAAATATTAACTTAACATCTACGTGTTGTCATAGAAATGAATCCATTTCCAAATCAGGCCCAAGTTGTCATCTCACCTGTGTGTTTTTTTTATTAATTAAAATTTTTTAAAATTTGTATTTATGAATTTTTTTATTGTGACAGATCCTCACGATGATAATAAGATAGGTATAGATGGCATTCAGCAGTTCTGTGACGATCTCGGTCTCGACCCAGCCAGCATAAGCGTGCTCCTAATAGCGTGGAAGTTTCGCGCCGCAACACAATGCGAGTTCTCCAAGCAAGAATTCATGGACGGGATGTCCGAGCAAGGGTAAGTTATTAAACCATTATAAAGTACGGTTAGATTCTGTAGCAGTAAGTTGGATTCAATGCGTAATTCCATGGTGAGGACGGAAAACTCTAAACTTCGGATATTGTGTGCTTGTTTCAAAAACGGTTTGAATTATGTAAAATGCAAAGTCAGGGTAGAGAACAATATGTAAATAAGGATCTTGAGTCAGTGATCTGTGTTCTCAGTGGCATGCTCTTGGATGTTGTTGTTGTTGTTTTTTTTTTTAAGGTGTGACAGCATAGAGAAGCTTAAAGCACAGCTGCCCAAAATGGAACAGGAGTTAAAAGACCAAGGAAAATTTAAAGACTTCTATCAGTTTACTTTCAACTTTGCAAAGAATCCCGGACAGAAAGGCTTGGGTACGTCTCACTTCATTTATTCTCTTCTGTGCGTTTGTTGTGCTGTTTTTTTTTTTGTTTGTTTGTTTTCCCCTCTGGATAAATACGGCTGTCTTTTTAAAAATCTAGATTTAGAAATGGCCATTGCCTACTGGAATCTAGTATTGGCAGGACGCTTCAAATTCCTCGACCTGTGGAACAAATTTTTAGTGGTAAGTCTGTAACAATGATCACCTCTTCACCCTCGTCTGATGTATTGGTTTGGTAAATTAGTTAATAGGCCACGCCTCCTTCAACGTGACTGACAGATTTAGAGGCCATACCATGTAATACAAGAATGAGGCCACACCCCATCAATGTGACTGACAGATTCGTAGGCCACGCCTCCATCACTGTCTTTTTAAAGATTTCTAGATGGTATTAGAGACCTCCTTCAATTTAGAGGCCGTAAGACTGACCGAATTATAGACCACGCCTCCTACTGTGTGACTGACAGATGTATAGGCCATGCCTCCTACAATATGAGTGAAAGTTTTATATGCCACTCCTCCTTGACTGACATAAACTAGCACATGGGCTTCTCATCATCCTTTCATGTGACTGACAGATTTAGAAGCCACGCCTCCTTCAGTGTGACTGACAGATTTATAGGCCACGCCTCCTTCAATGTGACTGACACATTTAGAGGCCATGCCTCCTTCAATGTGACTGACAGATTCGTAAGCCACGCCTCCTTCAATGTGACTGACACATTTAGAGGCCACGCCTCCTTCAATGTGACTGACACATTTAGAGGCCACGCCTCCTTCAATGTGACTGACACATTTAGAGGCCACGCCTCCTTCACGGACCAAACTGGCACATAAGCTTCTCCTTCTCTCATGTGACTGACAGGCACATAGGCCACACCTCCTAATTGAAATCACACAGTCCTTACAAAATTTCTTCCCTTCTGCAGGAGCACCATAAGAGATCGATTCCCAAAGACACCTGGAACCTCTTGTTAGACTTCAGCACCATGATAACTGACGACATGTCCAACTATGACGAGGAAGGTCTGTAGCATCATCATCTTCCTCTAGATAATATATTTATCGGGTAATCGGGCTGCACCGACGCGCAAATACGCTCGACTTCTACCAGAGAGGAGTGAAGCGGCTCATCACAGCACACACATGCACACTAGTGATGTATCAAGGTTCTTCTGTCTTACAGTTGATGTATTTCCACATTAATGCCAAACGCAACTTTATCAATTATTTGTTCATTTATATGCAGTATGTTTGCAATCGAGGTGGTAAAATGTTGCAGTTCCTCTATTATCCTGCAGGTGGTGCTCTATAAACAATTCACACATTGACAGGCAGCAGAGCATCCTGTGTGGTACAAGTTAATTTAGAATTGTTAATTGTAGAATTGAATTCTCTAAAAAGAAAACACTCTTTCTTTCAATCTGACCTCAAAGCAATGAACCAGAAGCCTAAGTGGGTATTAGTGTGTGTTTCATGTGAGTGTCGGTGTATGTCAGTGTTGTACACGGTCCGTAAAGTAAAGATTTTTTTGAGAGAATGCTTGAATAAAAGGTTAAAATTTGAACTTATTGGCTAATTAATAAAAGGACTAATTATCCAATCAGAAACCTATCGCTAGAGTAACTGTAGTAAATAATGCTAGCATGTCTCTCGCGTCTTGTTTCCTAGGAGCGTGGCCAGTCCTTATTGATGATTTCGTCGAGTTTGCTCGGCCGTACATCGGGACCAAAAGCACGGCAGTCTGAGGGACTTTGACGTCCCACTTGAAGGCCGTCCCAACCTCACGCACACCTTCCCCTCGTGGAGGACCGAACTGAGATCTACATTGCCTTTTCCGACCCTCAGGATCAAGACGCTCGTGTACAGCAAAGACATTTCAGAGACGCGTCTCCTCTTCGTCATCTAGCGGTGGTTTGGGCTTGTTTTTTTTTTTTTGTTGTTGTTGTTTTTCCCCAGTCTTTCAATTTGGAAATGTGTGCCACATCTGTGTCAGCTAAATCCGGATCAAGCTCTGGGACCTCATCGGTTTGTTTTTTTCCCCTACCTACTCAAAGTTCACCAAGCAGGAGCTAAATCACAGAAGACACACCAGGTTCATCCTAAGCCAAGGTGTCGTTGGGGAACCTCATCAGTTATTACATCTTAATTTTAGCACTTCACATTCGTTCCTGTTTTTTTTTTTTTTTTTTTAAATAAACCCGTGGAAATACAGAGCTTTGATTGTTTTTTAGTGGACAAAACACAAGGATCAGAAACCCTGTTTGGTTAGTTTTTATTGTGACTTATTGTATATTTTCTGTTGCTGTTTAAAAGAAAAAGAAGAAAAAGATTTCACCTTGCTTGTTTGATTTTGATTAAACGTAATAAGTATATTAGGTATGTTCTGTCATTCTAAACTCTTGGAGTGACTGTTTTACATTACTTTGATGAATTAAAAGTAATTTATTGTAGCAGACATTGTTTTTTACTTTAACATGATTATACACCGAGCTGATAAGGTGTGATGATGGTTAAGGATTGTCTGCATTTTCCAGCTTTGTTTAGGGCAAGAAAGGATGGAAGGGTTGAGTTTAAGGCTGCTGTTTGTAAAATCTTCGTTTTCAGTAGATTTTATTAAAAATTCTAAGATGTTATTTGCCAGACTTAACTGTTTGACATTAACATTCCGACACGTCTAATGACTAAGCAAGCCTTAGAGCAGTGATTCTCAAAGTGGCATCAGAATGAATAATTTCTGTTGTTCTTTTTTTTTTTTTGTAGAAATTACATGGTTTGATTGGTTACTTGAAAACATTTAAAACTTTTAAACATAATTATAACTTTGATATGGTTTTGTGTCTAAACACCAAAGTCAGCTCAGAACTAATTTGGAGAAACTCAGGAAAAAAAAAAATTTCAGAAATGTTTATGAAGTGAATTAATACAGGATCAAGTGCAAAACAAAAACAACAGTGACAAAACTTTGAGAATCCTATCCTGGACAACTCCGTGCCTCCAGTAACACATTTTACAATTGTGATAATCACGTGACTACAGACCTATGGAGTATTTATAATGTCTGTAGTGTATTTGTTTTATTTTTTAAAAGGTTAAGCTAGCCAGCTTGCTGTCATGTAGTACTAGGATTTGTAGTCTTGTATTAGGTTGTAATTCGACTACAAAAAATGCTATAAGCTACACACGTGGACAAAATTGTTGGTACCCTTCGGTCAATGAAAGAAAAACTCACAATGGTCACAGAAATAACTTTAATCTGACAAAAGTAATAATAAATAAGAATTCTATGAATGTTAACCAATGAAAGTCAGACATTGCTTTTCAACCATGCTTCAACGGAATTATAAAAAAAAATAAACTCATGGAACAGTCCTGGACAAAAATGATGGTACCCCTAACTTAATAGTTTGTTGCACAACCTTTAGAGGCAATCACTGCAATCAAACGATTCCTGTAACTGTCAATGAGACTTCTGCACCTCTCTGCAGGTATTTTGGCCCACTCCTCATGAGCAAGCTGCTCCAGTTGTTTCCGGTTTGAAGGGCGCCTTTTCTAGACGGCATGTTTCAGCTCCTTCCAAAGATGCTCAATAGGATGGAGGTCAGGGCTCATAGAAGGCCACTTTAGAATAGTCCAATGTTTTCCTCTTAGCCATTCTTGGGTGTTTTTAGCTGTGAGTTTTGGGTCATTGTCCTGTTGCAAGACCCATGACCTGCGACTGAGTCCCAGCTTTCTGACACTGGCCAGCACATTTCTCTCTAGAATCCCTTGATAGTCTTGAGATTTCATTGTACCCTGCACAGATTCAAGACACCCTGTGCCAGATGCAGCAAAGCAGCCCCAGAACATAACAGAGCCTCCTCTATGTTTCACAGTAGGGACAGTGTTCTTTTCTTGATATGCTTCATTTTTCCCGTCTGTGAACATAGAGCTGATGTGCCTTGGCAAAAAGTTCCATTTTTGTCTCATCTGTCCATAGGACATTCTCCCAGAAGCTTTGTGGCTTGTCAACATGTAGTTTGGCATATTCCAGTCTGGCTTTTTTATGATTTGTTTTCAACAATGGTGTCCTCCTTGTTCGTCTCTCATGTAGTCCACTTTGGCTCAAACAACGACGGATGGTGCGATCTGACACTGATGTTCCTTGAGCATGAAGTTCACCTTGGATCTCTTTAGAAGTCTTTCTGGGCTCTTTTGTTACCATTCGGATTATCCGTCTCTTTGATTTGTCATCAATTTTCCTCCTGCGGCCACGTCCAGGGAGGTTGGCTACAGTCCCATGGATCTTAAATTTCTGAATAATATGTGCAACTGTAGTCACAGGAACATCTAGCTGCTTGGAAATGGTCTTATAGCCTTTACCTTTAACATGCTTGTCTATAATTTTCTTTCGAATCTCCTGAGACAACTCTTTCCTTCGCTTCCTCTGGTCCATGTTGAGTGTGGTACATACCATGTCACCAAACAACACAGTGACAACCTGGAGCCCTATATATAGGCCCACTGACTGAGTACAAGATTGTAGACACCTGTGACGCTAATTAGTGGACACACCTTGAATTAACATGTCCCTTTGGTCACATTATTTTCAGTATTTTCTAGGGGTACCATCATTTTTGTCCAGGCCTGTTCCATGAGTTTATTTTTTAAAATAATTCTGTTGAAGCATGGTTGAAAAGCAATGTCTGACTTTCATTGGTTAACATTCATAGAATTTTTTAAAATTATTACTTTTGTCAGATTAAAGTTATTTATGTGACCATTGTGAGTTTTTCTTTCATTGACCGAAGGGTACCAACAATTTTGTCCACGTGTGTAAATAAGAACACTTGTTTATAAAAAAACAACAACTAATATACAGGTTAGAAAGTATGGACTCCACAATGTGGTTACAAACCATTAAACACTAATAAATTGGTCTTTATGACTGAACTTGTACACTTTAAATTCCAGCTTCTGTCACTTCAGTGACTGTGAGCAGCATTTTGGCGCTCTCTGTTGGCCTATCTAGGAACCTCTGTAGTCCAACTAGGGACCGTGGAGGCCAAAGGTGACCGTAGTATTTATTCCCATTGTGTACAAACGTGGTAGGTCCTCTGGTCAGCATTTACACTTATTCACCAATTAGCCTAATCTGCATGTCTTTGGACTGTGGGACGAAACCAGAGGACCCGGAGGAAAACCCCCATGCACCGGGAGAACATGCAAACTCCGTGCACACAGATCTGATGCGGGAATCGAACCCAGCATCTATAGATGCTGGAGGTAGGGGAAAAAATGGCTATATTACACGAACTTGACAAATTCTTTCCATACTGCATATTTTTTGTTTAAAAGTCTCAATTAAACACACACAATCTCTACTCTTTAAAACTGCCTTTTCTAATGTTTGCTGACGGTGATGCAGAAGGGCGTCTGGCTTCACAGTTCGTTGGCGTCTACACCCTGATGTCCCGTGGCATGATTCTGACAAGTCACAGTTTGGCAATGTTATGACACTAGCATTTTCCGATTGATTAATATTTCGATAAAAAAAAAAAGAAAAAAAATTTAAGAGAAGCCAACTCAGCCTGGCCTGACTTCCCTTCAGTCATGATAGTCAACGTGCAATACCGTGTTTCACCACATCACATTTCGGGGGCGCTGTTTCACCTATTGTAAAATACTAGGTGAAAAACTAAGAGGAGACACCAGTCAGAAACAGCATTACCAAAATAAAACTGTTAACCAAAGTTTTTTTTTTTTTTTAGTTTAAAATTTAAAATTCTCTCTGGAAATTTCTTTTCAGCTTCCAGGAGAAAGTGCTGCTAAGTGGTTATATATACGTATGTATTTAGGTTTGTGAAGCATGAACATATGCAGCGGTCAGCATCGTAGTACTTCAAATTATTTTACTCGTCTGTTCATATTTTCGCACGTCTCTGGTGGAACCCAATCGTGAACCGGAATGATGTTGATAAAGTTGAGGCCCCATCTCAGCCGGGAATGCTGTGAGTTTTTGTCCATCTTACCCTCCAACCCTATGACAAAAGTCCGCTTGACGACATTGTTTACATTTCATGCCTCCTACCTCGCTTCTGACAAATTCACGGTTTCAACTAGTTACTGAACAAACTCTTTTAAATGCATGGTGCAGGACAGAAGTTTTTTTTAGGAAAAATCTTCATGAGAATCACAATCAAAAAGAGCATGTCTAATGGTTAAAAAAAAAAAAAAAAACTCCTTTTCCTTTGCCAGATCCAGAGAAAACAGTTCTGAGCTTGCAAACGTAGAAAACAACGTGGACCAGCAGAAGGAGAGGATCAGAGCTGACGCACACTCAGGTGAAAAAGACTCTATGACCATTCAAGAGCTTTTTTCATTTTGTCCCATAGATTGACAGGTGACGCGACTCTGTGCGGGATCTCGGCAGGGTTGCAGAGAAGCAGACCGATGAGACCGGTGGACGTGTGAGAGAGAGACAGGATGGCTGGAGCAGGAGCTGTAGAACAAGCTGGTATCACGGCCACAGAAGAAAAGCCTGTGTGTTGTTTTCCTGTTTGAAGGTCTGGATCTTCTACCTACGTGATGTCGCTGTGTCACGAAACTTGTCTCCTATAATGTGAAACGTGAGCTTGAAGCTGAATCTGGACCGGCAGAGCCTGGAGAAATGTTACTCCAGAAACAAGGACGCTCTGTATAAGGGGCGTCTGCCAAATGCCTAGATGTAGCTGTAACCGCTGCTACACTGGGTACGTGGCGTACAGGGACACATGCTGGCGGGTTAATCTGTGCTGAGCCGATAGCATCTAAGATATGCGTCTGTGTTTACACTTTATACTTTACAAAACATTCTTTCTTTTCTCCCAGGATAAAGCACCGTGCGCATGCCATTGCTGATGATCTCCCCCTGATAACCTGACCCGAAACCGCTGAACCGCACAATTCCTGAGAGTATGGTAACAGCGAGCCGTGATGGCGTGATGGCGGTTTCCTTTCTTTCTTTTCTTTTTCCGGACATGCCGTGCACCTTTACATTTACAGCACTCGTTTTGAAACCTTCTCTCGCGCAGCAAATTTCCTTCGTGCATTTCAAATAGAATATAATGGAATACACGGTATGAATGCATGACATTTGTATTTAAATCGTCCATCCAGGTTGCTTCCATACTCTAAACACTAGACTGTAGACATTTAGTGGTTTATATATACATACTGCATTGGGTGAAGTATTCTTCTCGTGTTTATGGGACTTTCCGACCATTTGTGAGGTCAGTCTCCTCTCTAATTCATCCCAAAGATGCTCAACATCGTATTAAACCGTATGGATTAAGAACCGGATGTTACTCATATGCATGTTCAGGCTGGCGAGCGAATTCTTTCGCCAACGCAAAAGGCCTAACAAAAAAGTCTGTCAAGAGCCAGGCACTTCATCCAGACCGTGAGAAATATCACTACAGAAAGAGAACGAGAGGATGAGGCAGGAAAGCGAATTGAACCTCGCTGACGAAACCTCGCAGAAGGAAATACAACCATACTGGTTTACAGACTCGGCGCCGGTTAAAGTAGTAAATAAAGGACCAGCATGTGTTTCTGGTTGGCCTCCACTTATTAGTGAATTTCACATGAAATCATTGCTGTGTCTAGAGATTTGTTTCATTTGAGTTCAGAAGCCCCTTTACAGTCATGTGTAAAAGTTAGCGCTCCCTCTTAATTGTATGTTTTTGTGTGCAAACATTGAATAAAACTCTGATCTAATCATTGTCCAACCCTTCCAAGCAAACCGCACTTGTTAGGTTAATTTGTGCTGGACGTTAACATTTATCATGCTCACTTGCTGTTTCTTGAATGTTTCTTATATGAGAATGCATGTTCCACATGATGACTACATGCCGGCCATTCCACAAACACAGCAAACATACAGAATGACAAAAGGTCCTCCGCAGACCAGATGAGACTAACGTTTACATTTGACGTAACAACACGATTCATTCATATGGTGGAGGTGACATCATTCTGTGAGCGTTACTCCCGGGACATCACCATTTAAAAATGTAAAAAAGTACTTATGGACTACTAGTTTTATAGGATATTTGATCACATTTTATCTACTTTCAAGAACATGGAAAGTTTTATTCGTGCAACATGATGGAACACTTTATTGTTCAGACATTAGTGTAGCTAAGAAGACTCAACATCGTTTAAGATCCACTTTGCAATGTCTTTAGCTTTTTTCACAGGTCATGAACGGCTCTTTAGGGAGGAGGAAGCTGCTCAAACAAACAGCAATGCAGACCGTCAGGCATGAACTGTATTGCCTCTGTACAAACTAATGCTCATTTCTGCACGGGAGAAACCGGACAGACCCACCGAACAGGTTGAACTTATGTTCTTATGTTCATGCGATTCAGTGCTTGAGTTCACGTCTCAAAAGTCCGATGAAACATATTGATCATGAGCTTGATGGAGCAACCTGATATTTCACATATCTGTCTTGGAATGCTGCTTCTACTGTATGTACACAAAGTAAAACTATTCTGTAAGAAAAACATTCTTGTTACAAATTCTCGCGACCTGCCAACTAACCTCTTAGATATAGAAGATGATTCCGTCATTGAACTTTATACATTGTAGCGTAATGCATCAGACTTGATGATTAAAAATGTTCACTTTTTTAAAAAAAAAAGTGGTGCTTCTTTAGCTTAGCGACGAGATCAGGGAGGTGTTAGATCCTGAAATTCCATTCGAAGAGATAAAGGTAGCAATTAAAAGCCCCCCCCCCCCGAATAATAAAAGGTCCAGGTTGAGATGGTTTTGGTGTTGAGGTTCTTTTGTTCTTTTGAGTTCTTGAGTCCATTAAAAATGGCAGTTTTTCACAATCTTTATATGAGCTGAACATATTGTCGGCTTCATATTGGGAACCTTAAGGACGAGACGGATCCTTCATCATATCACCCTCACAGTCTCCTGATCAAAAGATTGCGACCAAGGTGTTAGCAGATGTGGCTGAAATAATTCATCCGGATCAAACCGGTTTTGTCTCTAATGTTTGCCATATTTTCACCGCTCCTGATGCTGAAAAGGTGTTTGACCAGATTGAGTGGTGATATATGCATTTAATTGAGGTTTTTTTTTTTGTACAGATGCCAAAGTCTCATATCATCAGTCTATCAAAAAAAAAAAAAAAAAAAAAACCCAACCTTTTCATTTGCACCAGGCAGGGCTGCTGTTTACGTCCACTCCCCTTTAATCCTGCACTCCATTTGCCATCGCTATTCATCACCACCACAATTTTAAAGGCGTTACTGTCGGGTGTAAGGAGTTTTAGTCCTTTATATGCAGATGACTTGTTGCTGTAGCTTTCAAACTGCCCATCTTCCCTTTCGGTTCTCCTTGATTCATTCAGAGATTTTGTTTCTTTTTCTGATTATAAAATTAACTATGACAAGTCCACTTTTATGCCTCATTCAAACAATTTCACTAATCATTAACTTGCTTCTCTTCCAATTAAAATAAACAATCAACATTTTATTTATCTTGGGCTGGTTATTCCTAAAGACCCGAGTCTAATAGTTAAGTTCAATTTTACAGAAGCTCTAATTAATCTTTAATTGAAAAGTGGACAAACTTACTTCTTTATAGGTTGAGTTAACGCAATTCTATTGGTTCCCCTCCACCGATTCCTTCATCTGTTTCAGAGTTATCCTGTATCACGGGGGGCCTGGAGCCTATTCCAGGAGACTTAGGGCACAAGGCGTGGTACAGGGCGCCAATCCAAGAGTACCCGGGGGAAACCCACCAAACACAGGGAGAACATGCAAACTCCATGCACGCAGAGATGGGAATCAAACCCAGACCTTGGCGGTTCAAGGCGACAGCGCTAACCACTACACCACCGTGCAGCCTTTGCTAAGTCAGTGGAATGAAAATAATTGGAGATTTATACTTTAATGGACACGTTACATGTTTTGATCAGCTTCACCTCAAATGTAATCTTTCCAAATCATACATGACTTATCTTCATGATTGTTAGACAGAGTTTTTCTGAATTTGTTGAAGTTCTGTCACATCATCACTGCAATTGCCTTTTTGGGGAATTTGGGGACCTTTTATGGATTTCTCTCTTAGACAGTAATTTGTTCACCCCAGCTCTGCTCTTGTGTACGGAAATAGTTTAGTTTTATTTTGGTGCCTTCTTTGTGCATTTATGACGTTTTTCAGATTTCTGGATTTTTTTTCCACCTTACGGATGCTAGGTGATGTTTGTTGTTGTGGTGTTCTGGGCGGTGTTGTTTGTTTCCATTCAGAATTTTATAAAATAAAATAAATAAAAAACACATGTATACTATATTCATTGTTTTTCCCCCCAAAAACTTGTGAATAAACAAATGAAAGTGAAACTTTTGAGTAAAATTCTAGCCAACCCTCTACTTCACTGATTCTGGGGTCTAGTGAAATAATAATCTCAATGAATAATCTAAATTAGACTCTACACATATTCTGTTTGAATGAAATCAGAACAGATCATTTCAGATGATCTAACTGAGAAGTTAAATTCAAACAGAAAAAATGTGAAAAAATTGGAAACCAAAAAAAAAACTACATAAACCTGTTTGTATAAATGTGCGCGGTCTTTCATAATGCCTCATGTGACTATGTTCAGAATTAAGTATTCACATTCACACTTTTTAAATTTGCAATCATTCTTGTGAACATTTGGTGGGTGGAACTCCTGATTCTTGAAAAATTAATGGATAACTTGTTGCCAGCTTCCAGAAGAGAAGCATCTGTCTGTGTGAAATGTAAATGTGAAACTGTTCACCCACACCACTCGCACGTTACAGGAACTAAGCTGGGAGTTATTGCCACATCCCTGTACAGTCCAGTCAAGCCGTTTCCACATGTTTGGGCCACTACTGGAGTTCCTGGGAGGCCAGCGTTTTAGAAATTAATCATGCCTCTGGTGTACTGAAAACACTTTCTACTTTGATGGTATCCAAACAGTAGCAAGCCACTTATATATAAGTGCATTAGACTCGTGCGGGATTATATAAAGAAAACAAGCTAGTTTTTATTCTCATAACCGTGTTTTGCTATTCCGACAATTGAAAGTTCCATTTTGAATTGAACACCCCATGTAGAAAAGATATACTGACAGAAGGGAATGACTCAGAGAAGCAACAGGCCATTAGGAAATCTTTACATGATCCTTCCACCACCATGCTTCACTATGGGAATTTTTTTTTTTCCTTCTGATATGAACAAAGTCAAGACAGTTTCCACATCACACAGGATTTTATTAATTAACTCAATGTTTGAAAGAAACAAAAAACAGATTTCAACAATGCAAACATTTTCAGAGAAATAAAAAAGAGAAGAAAAAAAAAAAAAGTCCTGAACATCTTTCAGATGCAGCTCGTCACAACATCCTAATGCTCGTTACTCTTGCAGTTATGCCCTGGGATGGCTGGAGGTAGGATACATACTACATTTCACATACAAAGACAGACAAAGAGATTAAAAAAAAATAAAAAATTAACACTGATGTTAAGGTTTAGGAGGAACATCACAGCAAATAGCCTAAAGGCAACTTTTGAAAATTTCTTGCCAGGCTATTTTTTTTTTATATATATTATTTTTAAATCATATTTTTAAAAGAATTTAAACAAGCAAAAAAAAAAAAAAAAAAAAAATTGAATAACAATAACACAAGAGAAATGTTAGCAAAGTCATAAAAATGAATTGAACGGCTTGAAGTCCAGATTTCAACCTAAATTTGAGTGACTGAACGATTTAAAATGACAGAATGTTAAAAGCTCCAGATTTCAATAAAAAAAGTTTAATGACTGAGCAATTCAGGATTAAAGGAATATACAAGTCACCTACCTGCTGCAAAATGCTGTTGGCTTGATTTATATCCAGCGGCACAGTACTCACGATCTTAGCTCGCAGCCCGATGACAATCGGCTTTACTTAAACGAACACACAAGTCAGTTTAACTTTAACTTCAAAGTAATATGAAATATAGTTTTAAAAGTCATGCATTTTTTTAGTTTTGAAATGTATTGTCACTATGACGTATCAGCTGGAAATAAAGCTTATGGTGACTGCAGAAATAAAAAATGGTTTGTACACATACACTGAGGCTGTGTTGTGGGACTGGTTGAGGTAGTTGTGTTCACGGGGGAAGGTGAAGATCCTGGGGCATATGTAAAGTTGCCTGCATGTGGTAGAGTTAAGATTATTAGTTACTGATTCAAATTTCAGAATATAAGCAAATGTAGCACTAAATAGAAATACTATATACATTTAATACACGCAAACTACTGTACACTCGGACAGAAGTGTATTGAAGACCTGATTTATTCAAAGGGTTAATAGAATTGCTGCTTACTTTAGCAAAATGTAGTTTGATTTAACATTACTAATAAGTATACACACCCATTAACTCATACTTTTGCTTGTAATACAGTGTTTATAATATTTTTTAGTTAGGACTCTACTAAGCCTCGTGAGTTAAAAAAAATAAATAAAAAAATTCCACTGTTAGTCACATATTGCACTACAAGATTTTTGCAAGAATTTAGGATTTGCGCTCTGATGGGACCAAAACATTCAGCAAAGATCCCCCCCCCCCCAAAGGTTAATTATTAAAAAACCTAACTACTTTAACTAGTAAAACAAAAAATGAAACCTTTATTTAACTCACCAGTTGTTGCATTTGTAAGAATAATAGTTAAAAAAAAAAAAAAAATTAAAGGCAACATGTTTTACGTTAATGATCTTACTCTTGCCCAAGGTGAGTGTGAGTGAGTATGGGGTATCTTAGTTGGTTTCCCTAAAAACCTTGTCAGAACACATTCTTATATGGCTAGGATGGGCGTGTCTCAACTGTCTTCAATTAATTTCACAGGCAGTAGCAAAATATTGATTTTAATTAAAAAAAAAAAAAAAAACAAATTCCCCCTGAAATGTTTGGTTTTAAGTTGAATGTTGTTAGTTGCTATATCACAATAAAGGTGGAAAATAATCTGAATAATTTGAATTCTTTAAAAATTCAATGATTCACCTTTTAATCAGACTTCCAGAGTCAGCAGAAGACGGTCCAGAAGTTTACTTAAAAGTTACTTTTACTTTCAAAGCAAACGTTTTACTAGCAAACATTTACAGTATATACTCTGATACCTCAGATAATTCATTCTAGTACCCTCAACTTCTTATCTAATAAGTGGAAGGTCTGGAAAAGAAAAGATAAAGTGATTACCAGTTGTTGTTGTTGTTGTTGTTGTTGTTGTTGTTGTACCAGTAGTGGTTGGAAAGACTGATGGAAAAAAAAAAAAAAAACGCAGAGAAAATGTTACTTAATTCCATTAAATGTACAAAAGGCATTATTAATAAGTATACACACCCATTAACTAAAACCTTTGCTTGTATTACAGTGTTTAATATTCATTTGCTTAGATGTGTGCTCTGACTGGGCCGTTCCAAAACATTCAGCTTTTTTCCCTCTCTAAAGCTATTTGTTTATCAGGTCTAACAAAGGCAACAGGTTTCCTTTCAAAATAGTTGTTATGCAGAGCTAATCATTATTCCGACTACACCCCAGTCACGATGCTACCACCACCATGCTTCCCATTATAAAATAGGGTACTCACGTTTTCCCTTTTTTCCCACTAATATGTTAGATTTTTTACATATATTTACCAGTTTAATGCACAGGATTGGATTTAGCCATGGATTTAGTATCTGGTATCACATAACATGTACTTGTTTAGTGCTTTTTTGTATTTAAGTTGGATTTAGCGTCCGGCTGTGATTCTCATGAGCTTGGGATTAAATTGACAGATGAGGGAAAGTTCATTTCCAGTTATTAGCACATTGAATAAGTTAACAATCCATTAAAAAAAAAAAAAAAAAAAAAAAAAATCCATTAAAGTAGTAAAACAAAATAATTGAATCGTTTTTTAACTCACCAGTTGTTGCATCTGTAAGAATAATGGCTGCAACAAAAAGAATTAAAGGCAACATGCTTTCTGTTGATGATCTTACTCCTGCCCAAGGTGTGTGTGTGTGTGTGAGAGAGAGAGAGTGTGAGAGAGTATGGTGTTTCTTAGTCGCTTTCACTAAATCCCTTGTCAGGAAGCATTCTTATATGGCTAGTTCTCAAATGTCAGACATACAATGACAGCAGTTCCAGAAAAGCAGCATCACAAGCTCCGCCTTCAGTCAAAGTTTTGTGATGTGAATAAACCTGGGGAGCCTTTGGTAGACTGGTGTAAATACGTGATCACGTGTGTTTTCTCATTTGGGTGAGCGTGGTAGAGACGCGGCAGCAGATACAGTAGGTGTTGACATGCTAGCTGCGTTCTGATCGGCAAGTAGTTCCCTGCGAAGTGGACTGACCAGGGTATTCAGACATGTTTGGAACAGCTCAGCTCAGGGAATTGTGAACAGTGTCAGGAACAAGTGAACAATGCTTCATCACTTTGCCGGAATGGACATGCAAAATGTTCCATTAGTCATTGTGTCCAGAAAAAAAGAAATGGAGCTCTAAAAGTGATTTATACATTTATCGGCATTACTATCGAGGATGACATAATATCAATATGACACAATAAGAACTAGTAATTAATGTAATATTTTTAATTTAACTAACAAAATCAATTTAATCAATAAATTCTTCTTACTACAGGACGATTCATTTGAAAGAGGCCCTGAATATTCTGTAATAACTTTGGCTATGATGAAGCAATCTGAACCCCAAAAAATAAGATGCATGCCTTGATGTATGTATAATCGCTTGCGTTACATGCGATGTTGGACGTGATCCCTGTTTTCTGCCTGACACATTTCGACTCAGTGCTCCATGTTCCTGAATGTATTTTGGATATAGCAGCGTTTTTACACTGGATGTTTCCCGTGAAATCTTTCACAGTGAAATCAATAGTGAAAATTCTATCTAATTATTTATTTACAAGTTTCAATAGTATATATTTTTGCAATTATATCAGTTTTTGTTTCAATAAATATTCAATATTTACTTTCCATAGTGTGGAATTTCCACAGTAGCAGCAACAGGTATTCAAGGTTCTTGCGTTACTGAGGTACGTCAGTGCTGGTGATGTTGCAAGGTGTTGCGACTGTTGGAATTTTTGTCGAGAGAAGTTCCCCTAACCGACGAGATTCCCTGCACAGGGAGTAGGGGTCATCCTTTAAACTACACTATAGATTGAAGAGACAAAAGGGCCACGCTGTTGCTTTGAACGTGTAGGGAAAATCAAAGCAATGAACCAAAATACCCCTATTGGTAAAAAAGGTGTGGATTGTAGTTTTATTCTATGTATTTTCCTATCATTTGGTCTCAAAATTGAAAGTTAGGCGATTTAGTGATGTCCTGGTCAACCACTGCGCCCAACCCATATCCCAAAAAAAAAAAAAAAAAAAAAACGGAATACATGAGGGAAACCCACCAAACATGGGGGAACATGCAAACTCCCTGCGCACTGACTATGCTAACCAGTAAGCCACAGCGCCGCCTAGCTGTAACACTAAATCGTTTTATAACAAGTTTTATAACAAGTTATTGTGTATCTACTTATTTCCATTATCATTTGATATTTACATGGAGTCAGATAAGATCACAATTAATACCACCAGCCCACATCAGGCTCACTATTTCTGAAGGCAGCATAAGTTGTGCAAAAACTTGCTCTGTTAAAATGATTTGGTAAACGAAAAAGAAAATATCTTGCCAACAAAATTAATGTGGTTATTGTCACTTAGTGGAAAATTAATGTGGTTATTGTCACTTAGTGGATTTTACTTTGATATACGAGTGCTTTGATATATAAGCACGCCTTAGGAACGAATCCTGCTCGCAATCCAAGAGTCAACCGTACATAAAACACTCATATGGTATGTTGCTCTTAGTCTCCATCTGGTGGTTAAAAACAGCACTGTGTCTGCTTATACAGTATATCCTTCCTCTTGTGTTAGGGTCAGTCCTGTTTTATCTAGTCTAGTTTTATTTAGTCTACCTTCAATTCTTCATTTGTATTGAGGAACTGTATATCTCTAGCACTGGCTAGTATGTTTTGCTACCTTTTTTTTCATCCAGTTTTTGGTTGTTATTTTTAAAATATGCCTTGAAGCATGAAATGTATGAAATAAATAAAATATGAAACAAGGTGGTCTGTTGTTTTTGTATTGCAACTTGCATATTGGGATTTGGGAGGAATAAAAAATATATTAATGTTAATAAATTAACATATTTCTTCTTTTTTTTAAATATAAATTATTATCAATTATCTAAATGCATTTAAAGTAAGTTGGGTTTATTATGTAATAATACATAATTCTCTTCATTATGAATGTAAAACAAATTGGATTTATTGGTCTGATCTACATAAATCACATTCTTGCTCATTTCATTTACATATAACTTGCAAATAAGAATCACATAAAGTTTATTAGTTTGGTTATGCTAGAAATATGTCATCCAAATGGATGGAAATTTTATATGTAATCAAAATGCATAAATCTTAATTGTTAGGCCTAAATATTTCTTTGAGTGTGGCAGGGCAGCTGCTGCAAATGTCATCAAAATCACAAGGTTTGCTGTGACGAGAGTACGTGACATCAAGACATATTTTGATCAGTTTATGCCATTGTCACTAAAGAAAGTCATGATTGCTATGACAAACCTTGAGGGAAAAAAGGTTCATGGCGACATGTGGAATGACATTTGTGAGGAATACGTACCTGGATGCTTATACTGGTGCTCTTCTTCTTCTTCTTCTTCGTGCTGCTGTTTACAAATCCAGCAATGAGGCCACTGATCCCAGTCTCTGGGATGCGTCGACAGGCAGAAATATTTTCCGGGCAACGATGTCACTTCAGTCATTTCGAATGATGTCGAGAGTCCTTAGATTTGACAACAGAGAAACTAGAGAAACATCTGACAAGTTTGCTCCCATCAGGGATGTCTGGGAAAGGTGGGTGCAGCTCCTTCCACTGATGTTCAACCCAAGGCCAGAGGTATCAGTAGATGAACGTTTTGTCCCTTTCCGTGGAAAATGCCCTTTCCAGCAGTACTTGCCTAGTAAGCCAGGGAAATACGGCATAAAAAATTTGGGCAGCCTGTGAAACAAAAACCAGCTATGCATGAAATCTGAGGAAAATCAAGGAAAACGTGTAGTCCTCGATATGACTACTGGACTGCGGGGGTCACAATATCACACGTGACAATTTCTTTACCAGCTATGACCTTGGACAAGAACTATAATTATATAATTATAATTATATGGCCCATAATTATCTTGGACTATAATAAAAACAAAGGTGGAGTGTTTTTTGGAACTAGTGCCTCATTTCTATTGGTTTGATTTGCTTAGTTGTTCGTTTGACCTTGCAAATCCACATTTTGTGATTTACTTGTTTAGCTTTCTATTTATATGAAATATTTTTTAAAATGCCTTTTTTTTTTGCCTTTTTCTTTGTAATAAATATATATATATATATATATATATATATATATATATATATATATATATATATGGGGCAAATTTGACCCGTAACACCATAGATGTTACTATAGTAATTAATATAATAATAATAATAAAAAATATATATATAACAAATTTATTTATGAGATGTGTCCTAATACCCCTCAGTAATAGTCAGGTAACGTAACAACCTTTAATGTATTTAAATAATTCTCTTCATTTCATTTAATCATTTTTTTTTAAAAATTGAAAACGAGAGGTATGCTGTTAAAGTAAAAGCTCACGAGGTCACAGCAAAAATATTAAAAACATCATTTTAATGGACAAGGAAACGTAACAACGTAACCAAGAGTTAAGGGGGAAAAAATTGCATGATAAATAATTGTTTTGAGGGTAATATGGCTGATTAAAGACACGGATCAAAACCGACCCAGAAAGCTAACATGAGAGGAAGGAGATATATATATATATATAGGTAAAAAAAAAAAAAAAAAAAAAAAAAGGTAGAAAGAGGGCACTAGCAAGAAGACTCTTAACTAACGGGTCACACTGAACTTTTATCTATTACTTATAGTTATTACTATGTTTAAGTGTTTAAACACTACATTCAGACAAGAACTAATTTGGAAAACACAAGAAAATCCACAATGATGGAGAGATTGGTGCCTCAAAACAAAAAAAAAAACAAAACCCCTGGCCTGGACAATTGTATTTCTTTTTATTTTTTATTTGACAGCTTTTTGTATTTGTAGTCTTGCATTAGAATAAAATATGAATACAAATAATAATAATAATAATAATAATAAACAATACAAGCAAAAGTTAAATTTGCAAAAACATATATACATGTACAGAAACTACAGGATCCAGAATGTGTTTGTAAACCGGCATCACCGCTAATAATAAAACCCACTGAACTTCACCGACACCTTTAAGTCCGTCTTCACCGAGCCGCCTTGTGTCGCCCTCTACTGGCCGAGGACGGTGCGCGCGGGAAAAAGCGAAACGCGTTGCTAAGCAACCCAGACGACAACACACTAGAACGGGCTCGACTGCGCTAACGTTCGCTCTTAGCACTAGTTTAACGACATTAATGAAAGCGCCCGAGTTCATTTTGTTGTCAACATTTCCAGAACGTTCGGCCAAAAAACAAACAAACAACAACAAAACAAAAATGTCTAACCTGATGTTGTCAAAGGTTTTGTCTGAGATGGGTTGGGACGGACAGTTCGCCAGTCCAGTGTCAAACCTCGAGAATAAGACTCTGCAGGATGAGGTAAGGACAGACCCAGGTTAAACCCAGGCAACGTTCATTCACTCATTACGGTAATGACTGATTATTGGCCCGACTAGGGTTCCTTACGCAAGATTTTTGGAATACACTAAAATGATTTAAAAACGTCCTAAGTTTAAAATTCAGGACATGATGACACTTGAGAGTGTGAAACATAAAACAGGCGAATAATAATCATAATAAAAATGCAATGCAGATACAGCGTGAGCCGGAGGCGCACAAGTCTAGTTTTTATCGTATAGAAAGTTTGCAAAAAGGTTCACATCTAAAAAAAACAATCAGAGAAAATGTGAAAAGCGTGGTGTGCATTTCCATTCGGCCTTCTCAACTCTGATTTTCATGACTAAAATCCAGTGGAATGAACTTGCCTCCAGGAGTCACCTAATCAGTAAACAGAGTGCTGACAGACTGATGTTGACAGCTGTTTCTCTGCGGACTTGGCTGCAGTCGCTCGATAGTTCAGGACTGGAATTCCCTACAAAATCTCAAAACAAACAGGAGCGCTATTCAATCCGTCATGCAAAAATGGAAAGATTATGGCACAACTGCACACCTACCAAGGCACGGCCACCTGTCCATGTAATGTGGAGAGCATTGATCAGAGAAGCAGCCAAGAGGCCCATGGTAACTCTGCAGGATCAAGCGGGAGAATCTGTACACAGGACAACTATTCGTCATGCACAGTGTTAGAGGGTGTTAGAGTACTCAGATTACTCAGTTACTTAGTTACTTTTTCAAAAATGTAATCTGCTGTTCAGACAATTTATGTGATCCGTGAGCCAGACAGCAGTCATTCCCGATCCATTGCTGTGTGTGTGTGTGTGAGAAAGTCGTCATATAAACCACGCCCCCGATAACCCGCCCCCCCCCTCTGTTATTCCTGCTGTTATACCCCTATCTCTCACCTATGCGGTTTGACTATGTGAGGACCGACACGCGGAAAGATGGAAACCTAATCACAGCGCCAAAACTTGCGGTGAATCATGATGAACCGTACTTACGGCCACCGCGCGAAACCACGTAGGTGAGATAGGGGGATTAGTAGTGAACAGATTATGGGCCAGCTCGGCACGGTGGTGTAGTGGTTAGCACTGTCGCCTTGCACCGGGTTCGATCCCCGGCCAGGCTCGATTCCCGTCTCTGTGTGCATGGAGTTTGCATGTTCTCCCCGTGCTTGGTGGGTTTCCTCCGGGTACTCCGGTTTCCTCCCACAGTCCAAAGACATGTAGGTTAGGCTAATTGGTGTTCCCAAATTGCCTGGAGTGTGTGTGTCTGTGCCCTGCGATGGATTGGCACCCTGTCCAGGGTGTACCGCGCCATGTGCCCTAGGTCTCCTGGGATAGGCTCCAGGCCCCCGTGACCCTGAATACAGGATTAAGCGCTATAGATGGTGAGTGAGATTATGGGCCAGTGCAAAAAATTTGGGAGGGGGCGCAAACAAAATTAAAATTAAACTTTTAATGCTCGCCTGTAAATAGCCATTTATCAGGTGATTAAGCATCACTACTACTGTACTAGCATAAAATAAAGGCATGACTCACGTCAGCCAGCTCCGCTTGCCTGCTGGAAAAGACTCGTTGAGAATGGTCCAATCACATGAGCCCAATTATTTAAAAACAATATTGATTTGCTAAGAATTAAAGTGGGCGGGTTCAGGGCGCACAGAGCTGCGCCCGAAGGATGATTTGAAAAGATCCAATCAGAGCTCAGCCTCAAGTCACATGCTTTTCAAAAACGTACGCGCCTACATAGACACTCGTTTGTCCGGCGCCCCGCGTACACCAACACAAATGAACGTAGTACAGTTTAGATTTTTTTTTATTGCAAATAAATTATATTAAGAAATACGGCGGAATATTGTGACAAATAAATGACTTTATTTCATTATTAAAATAAATAATTATTATGTTAAATAATTACATGTTAATGGAGCATTCTTCTCTGCCTGACTTTAGGGGGGGGCGGCGCCCCTGCGCCCCGTATTGAGCGGCCGCCACTGTTATGGGCCAAACTTGACTGAGTGATGATGGTAGAATAATTATAAAGGTCTTGACTAAAACAACACGCATGAGGAATCACAAAGGAGTTTTCATTTTCTGCAGTGGAAAAGTACTCGAGCTAGTTGCTTTTATCAGAAAGTAACGCTGTAATGTAACGGATTACTTTTTGAAGACGGTAATTTTGTAATGTCATGAGTTACTTTAAAAAGTAACGTCCCCCAACACCGGTCATGCAGGAATGACAAAAAGAAAGCCAGTGTTGAATGAAAGCCATAAGCCCTCCTATCCCAAAAGAAAACACTTTAAAATATTTTTTACATCTCGTATCTCCTACTCAACTTTGTATACTGACAAGGTCACAGTTTCATCTAATTTCTGAACAAACACCTTCACATGCGTGGTACAGTAGAAAGGTTTTGGTTAAAGTCGGAAAAATCCTCATGAGTCTCACGATTGAAACAGAAGTACATGTAGAAAGGATACATTAAAAAAAAAAAAATAATTATTATTTAAAAAATCCTTTCCATTGCCAGATCCAGAGAAAGCAGTCTGAGCTGGCAAATACAGAAAACAATGTGAGCCAGCAGAGGGAGAGGATCAGTGCTATGACTGAACATCTGAAAAATGTCCAGCAAGAGCTGAATCACACACAGGTGAAAAAGATTTTATAACCATTCAAGAGTTTTTTCTTTTCTTTTTTTTTCTCCTTTGTACCATAAACTTACTGATTAATTGACATGTGAGACATCCCTCGTGCAGGCTCTGTACAGGGCCGTAGAGAAACAGACACAGTCTGAGCTCCACTTCAAGGCCTTGGATGAGAGAGAGACTGGATGGCTGCATCAGGAGAATTCCCAAGTGCAGAACGAGCTGGTTTCGCTGCGAGAGAAGAAGAACCCACATGAGGTTAGAAGTCTTTCTGTTGGACTTTTGTGATCTGAATCGTCTACCTACATGGAGTACCCAGGTAGGTCACTGTAACCTTTTCAAGTTGCAAACCTCATCTTCTGTTTTTAATCTGAAACATTTCTTTAGAACTACATTTTCAAAGTCACACAGAAGATAGAGGAGCTCACGGCCCAGCTGAACTTGGACCAACAGACTCTGGATGCCTGCCTGGAGAAATTGTCCCGCAAAGATGAGGACACCATGGCCATCGTCAAGTACGCTCAACAAGACGAGAGCAGGATCCGAGTGAGTCTGTTAATATCTCTTTAATCTTAGCCACGGCTAAACTGCATGCGTGACGTACAGTACATCTGTCCCGAGCCGATGACATCTAAGATATGCGTCTCTATTTACACTTTATACTTCACAGGACATTCTTTCTTTTCTCTTACAAAAAAGCATCTCATGCTTGCTGTTGCTGATTATCTGTAACTCATCTCCGACTCTCGATCATCTGACTCCGATCCAATGACCCACACAATTCATGAAAATATGTCAACAGCAAGCGCTGATGGCGCAGGTTGCCAATTTGTTCATAGCTGTGCATTCCCCCCCCCCCCCCCCCCCATCATTTGTCTTGTCTGCTGTAAAAAAAAAAAAAAAAAAAGAAAAGTTTCTGACTCTTATCCATCTTCTTTGTCTTTCGGCTGATCTCTTTCAGGAGTCACCACAGTGAATCATCTGCCTCCATCTAACCCTATCCTCTGTATCATCGTCTCTCTCACGCCTACTAACTTCATCTCCTCTTTGGTCTTTTTCTAGACCTCCTGCCTGGGAGTTCCAACCTCAGCATCCTTCTACCAATAAATTCACAATCTCTCCTCTGAACAGGTCCAAACCACCTCAGTCTGGCCTCTCTGACTTTATCTCCGAAACATTTAACATGGGTTGTTCCTGTGAAGGACTCATTCTTGATCCTATCCATCCTTGTTACTCCCAAAGGGAACCTCAACATCTTCAGCTCGTCTACCTCTAGCACTGCCTCCTGTCTTTTCTTCAGTGCCACTGTATCTAAGCCATAGAGCATCGCTGCTGTTGACTCGAAGAACTTAAAGTCCTGCAGCTTCTTTACCTCTGCCCCCATGTAGCCTCACCGCACACACATACATTCTGTCTGGCTGCGGTCAACCTTAATTCCTCTGCTTTCCAGAGCGTACCTCCGCCTCTCTGGATTTTCATGAAGCACAATGTCATCTGTAAACATCACGGTCCATGCAGACTCCTGTCTAACCTCATCGGCCATCCTGTTGTTACGACCTCTACCTAGGGGTGTAATGGGCATAACATAATAAAGCCTCTCACCACCTTCCCACTCCCAAGTGAAGGTAGCCACTAGGTTTAACAAAGTAAATGTAGCCTTTATTTAGACTCAGAGTTGAGCAATGCCCGAGACAACAAACAAAAATACTCTACCGTGCCCTAGGCTTGCCTAGTCAAAAATCAAATATAAAATCAAATACAAAATTGTCTAACCTAACTTCCTAAACAAAAAAAAAAAAAACAGGAGAAAAATACAGAGGTAAAATAAAAGGGGCTTCTCACTCCTTCAGAGGCTACAAAGTGTTCAATATATACAGAGATTATTTTTCAGTGTCAACATTTTCTACTCAATGATGGTCACAGATCAGATTTGCACATTTTATCATCACATCTTACAAGTTCGAGTTCACACACAAACGGTTTAGTTGGGAGTGGCAGGGCAGAGAGAGAAGGACAGCTGTCATCGGTGGGTTTTTAAAAAAAAAAAAGGGATCCCATCTTGTCCAATCAGCTTGCTTCAATCTATTCGAATGGGCAAGTCACAGGAGATCTCCTATAACTCCACCCACACACATTCTCACACAACACACACTCAAAAACACAACAACTCCAAAGAATGAAAGAATATATACATACACAGATTATACACACACATATATGACTCTTGGTCATAACACTGTCTATCACCAGAGCAAACATGAATGGGCTCAGAGACGATCCTTGAGGCAGACCTCCACCTTGAACTCTTCTGTCACACCTACAGCACATCTCACTACTGTCTTAAAGCTCCTGCACAGCTCACATCTCCATTCCTCTGGGATCCTCTCCCTCTCATAGATCTTGTCCTGCCATCTCTCCTAAGCACTTCCATTCCTCCACAGTACTGTATGTCATCAAGACCAATTGCCTTTCCACTCTTTAAAGCACTCCTCACCCCACTCTTACAAATTATTGCTACTTACTGCTTCACAACAGTCCGCTGTCTTACTCTTCGTCCTCTTTCATTTTCCTCATTCAACAACTCTCCAAAATACTGCTTCCATCTTCCCATCACCCACCTGGCACCTGTCAGTACATTTCCATCACTATCTTTAATCGCTCTAACCTTCCCATTTCTATCTCTCTGCCTCATCAACCTGTACAGATCCACTTGTCCCTGCTTACTGTCCAACCTAGCATACAAGTCCTCATACAGACCTCACCTTACACTGCATCTCCCTCTAATCCTTTCAGTGTCCTTCTTCTTAGCTAACATCTTTCTCTGTATACACTCCTGGACACTCCTGGTCCAGCCAACTGGAATCACCTCACTGAAAACTACACAACATTCTTCCTTTTTTAAACTTCCACCACTTCCATCATCCGCACTGCCTTGGCCCTTATCACCTTCCTCACCACCAGGATCATTTTACCCAACACCATGCTGTGTTGGCTCCACTTCCGATACTTTGCAGTCACTGATCTCTATCAAAACAATCTGTAGCGAATGCTTCTGCCTCCGCTTTTACAGTATACGTCACCCAATGCTCCTGCCTTTTCTGGAATTAAATATTCACCACTGCCATTCCCATCCTCTTTGCAAAGGCCACCACCATCTGTCTTCTGCATTCCTGCCCTGAAGATGAAACCTGCCCATTACATTCTCATCAGCTCTGTTCCGTCTGTTTGCAATCTGCACCAATCACCATTCCCTCACCATTCTCTCACCTCTGGGGACACTCTGCACCACTTCATCTAACTCACTCCAGAATGACTCATTCCCTTCTAACTCACATCCTACCTGTGAGGCATAACCACTAACAACATTGCACATCACACCTTCAATTTCCAGCTTCAGACTCATCTCCAGAACATTCCGTACAAACCTCTTTCAGGATACCTCCTACCTTGCCACCTGGTCTCATGTACACACATTATATCCACCTTCCCTCTCTGCATCTTGCCTTTCCTGTCATAGTCCCAACATTCAAAGTCCCTACTGTTACTCCTAAACTCTTGCCTCTCCTTCTCTTTCTCTCTCACTCTCTCTGCCTAAATACACGCCTTCCCAAACAACCTGTAGGTCCACAGCACCATGGCGGGTCGTTGTTAACCCGGGCTGCGACCGTTTCGTCAATGTTTTACATTAAATGCTTTTCCTGCCATCTCTGCATTTATCAAGACTTGGGACTGGCACAATAAGACACTGGATTGTTCTGCAACACCACCCACCACCAACCTCCGTGGGTGCATTGGTTTCTGATTTTTAGCCATAATTTTTTACAAATGCTTTACCTATTTTTATTTATCATTCCAAAAAAAAAATTCATTATTCATTATTCACGCATATTCATTTATTAGGTTTACTTGGATTTCCACTCATTTACCTGCACCCAATGCTTATCCATGTCTCTTACCTTTGCCATTGTTTGCTAACACACGTTATATATTTTGTATAAACCGCACAGGAGCTAACTCTAGGCATGGAGAAACTGTCTTTGGAGGCGAACAAAAAGAAAAAAGCTTTAGAAAATGAGGTTACTGAGACCATCATGGCGCAGGTCTGTTAACACTACAGCATCTTTCTCTTACAGTCAAAATGTCCACCAAATTCTACAGTAAAGAAAAAAATTATCTTGTCTCTGTGTGTGTGTGTGTGTGTGTGTGTGTGTTTTATTTTTTCGGATGGCTCCCAGGTGGCTCTGGAGAAGACAGTTGAGATGGTGCAGCAGGCCTACGCGGAGAGACAGGAGCTGATCAGCCAGTGGGAGAACTCCATCGAACAAATGATGAAGAAAGACCAGGATCTGCAGCAATGTGCTCTGGTATTCAGCCACCACTAACCCTGAGAAGTGTGAGAGAAGTAAACCTGAGCATGATGATTATTTATTTATTTATTTATTTATTTATTTAGCTTCTGGCAGAGACGAACCAGGCGATCTATCAACACAAAGCACTCATAAACGAGAAGCAGAACTTTCTCGCTAACGAGGTAGAGAACAACAAGGACTGCGAGAAGAAGATTTCTGCGTTAGACCGCCAGGCCAATCGACTGCGACAACAGTTCCAGGAGGAGCAGAACAACTGCACTCGCCTGCAAGATGAGGCATGTTTCTATACACCGACTACATCGCCGCAACTTGTCTTTAATGATGAGGCGCTGATATTCATGTCTTGCTGTTTTTGCAGCTGATGAGCCTAAAGGGCAGGGTGGATCGCACTGCTACAGACCTAGAGGCTAAGAGGTCCCACTTAGCGAGCCTCAAAAAGGACATCAAAGACAAAACGACAAAGTAATTCTGTCTCATTACTGCAAAAAGCTTAAGTGACCCAAAAAAAGCTGTATATTGTATTATTTTATTACAGTGGAACCTCGGATTGCGAGTAACGTGGTTTACGAGTGTTCCGCAACCCGAGCAAAGATTTTTAATACATTTTTAATCGGAAACCGAGCAAGTATTAGTTTACGAGCGCAGAGTATCATGTATCACGCATGCGACTCTTATTTTGACACCGAGCGTCACTCTCTCACCTTAGGCGCTAATTCCGCGCGCACACACACACACACACACACACACACAGCGCCTGCACACACCAACGGAAACACTTATCTGTCGGGATTTATTTGTACTTTTTTTAAAAGGTAAAGTGCAGATTAATTTGTTTTATTTTCATTTTATAGATTGTATTCATTATTTTTATGTATTTATTTTTTGGGGCTGTGGAACGAATAATTTGAGTTTTCATTATTTCTTATGGGAAATGATGATTTGGTTTATGAGTGTTTTGGAACATGAGCCCACTTCCGGAACGAATTATGCTTGTAATCCAAGGTTCCACTGTATATTAAAACATTTGCTTTGTACAAGAATGACTGATTTAATAGACAGCTGGTGTGAATTAACTTTAATTTTGCTTAAACATTAAATTGCTTTGAATTTTAGTTTATTGACGAAAACAGGAAGAGAAATGAGTGTCAGGTGCAAGACGTATTCTTAAATCTGTACACATTATAACATGATGTACCAATTTAATAATAATTAGATTACACATTAAAATATCTTCATATGATGATGAGGGGTCCAATTGAAGGGACAGCTAGTTGTAAATAATGCTTTTAATAAACACAATCCAAAGTTTGTCTTTATCCTCTACAGCTAACTGTGTAATTCTTGCAGATTAAAGGACGTTCAGCAGTACAGCAATGCTCTAGAAAAGAAGTTTCAAGCCATGACCGAGGAGACACTTAGCGTGGAGGAGAGAGCTGCTCAGATGGAGCAGCTGCACCGAGACCAGGAGAAACACCTCAAAGTGAGAACTTTGGACAATGCTGCTATTACGAGCAAGTTGACTTATTCTGCATCTTCCTTACCTGTGACTTTGAATACAGGAAATCGACACCCATCTCCAGTGGGAACAGAAGATCCTGTTCCAGAAAAAGCAGGAGCTCCAGGCACTGCAAGCTGAAGAGAAGAATGTCCTAGCAGAAATCTCAGGCAGTCGTGTAGCTCTGTCCTGCCTGGACAGCCATCTCAGGAAACTTGACCAAAGCGCTCTCAAGCAGCAGGAGTACATCAACAGCCTGGCAAGTCGTCCAGACCATAAGATATCAATGCTTATCATTGGTGCCCCGTTGTAATATCTTAGTTTGTGTGGTACGCCTACTGTATATAAAAAGCAGTCCTGCGCCGGAGCTCCTTGTGATTCTCTGACCTAAAGTTCCCTTTACCTTATTCGCTAGGAGTTCCAGCTTCAGCTTCTGGAGGCAAAGGTGGCTCGTCTGAGCGGCAGCATGAACAAGGAGGAGAAACAGGCCCTGGAGAAGCAGGTCGCCGAGCTGAACGAGACTATGAAGGAAAAGAAGAAGGCAGCTGCTTTGCTTGCAGCACAGCTCAAGAAGCTTCAGGTAGAAAGATAGTTTTCTAAAAAAAAAAAAAAAAACGTGTAGTCATATATAAAGATACACACTCCTCATGCCTGTGTGTCCTCAGACCGATATCTGCTGTGTGAGGAAAGAGAACGAGAAGACGGGGGCAGAAAAGAGAGACCTGACCACTAAGATCGATGAATTGAACCTCGTTGATGAAATCTTGGAGAAAGACCTGAAGAAGATTTGTCTCAAGAAACAGGTTCTTATTAACCACATTCAGTATAATCCTAATTAGTCAAAATATGGTTTACAGACTCGGCGCCGGTTAAAGAAGTAATGACCGACTAGCATGTGTTTCTGTTTGACGTTGTTTATTATTGGTAGATCTTCCATAATAGTCTGGCAGCATACAGTACAGAGCAAAAGTTTGGACACCCCTTCTCATTCAGAGAGTTTTCTTTCTTGTGTTCTTTCTTGTGTTCTTTAGCCCAAACGCGTCTCTTCTGCTTGTTGCCTGTCCTTAGCAGTGGTTTCCTAGCAGATATTCTAGCATGAAGGCCTGATTCACACAGTCTCCTCTTAACAGTTGTTCTAGAGATGTGTCTGCTGCTAGAACTCTGTGTGGCATTGACCTGCTCTCTGATCTGAGCTGCTGTTAACCTGCGATTTCTGAGGCCGGTGACTCGGATGAACTTATCCTCCGCAGCAGAGGCGACTCTCGGTCTTCCTTTCCCGGGCCGGTCCGCATGTCAGCCGGTTTCTTTGTAGCGCTCGATGGTTTTTGTGACTGCACTTGGGGACACTTTCAAAGTTTTCCCAATTTTTCCGACTGACTGACCTTCATTTCTTAAAGTAATGATGGCCGCTCGTTTTTCTTCACTTAGCTGCTTTTTTCTTGCCATAATACAAATTCAACCTCTTTGAATGAGAAGGTGTGTCCAAACTTTTGGTCTGTACTGTAAATGGAGATTATTGAAAAGATAAAGACAAATTGTAGTTGTGCTGTCCTACACGAAGCACGTTACTTCCGGGCTGCTTTGACACTCCCCCTCTCTCAGGACGGCATAGTGGAAAACAATATCCTACAGCTGGAGTTGAAGCGCCTCAGGACCCTGCTTTACGACAAGGCGGATGGTGTCCTGTCTCAGGAGAAGAGGAAGCTGCAGCTGCAGACAGCCATGAAGGAGCGGCAGGAGGAGATTTTTGTCCATCGGGAAATGCACAGCAAGCAGCTCAGGATCACCGAGCAGGAAATGCAAGGACTCAGGTAGGACGTAGGGCAAAGGACAAAATCAGCACCTTTCTTTTGTACTGTAGGTACAGGGCTAATGTGGTTAGCAAGGTCCAAATGTACATTAAAATGAATGAAACTTTACAAGGATAGCCATTGTTTATTGTGTCTCCACATTTTGTCCTGTGTCTCATGACCAATGCGGTTACACACTCCTTCATGTCTCGCCACAGGATCCAGTTGCAAGAAAGGCTGTCCAAAGTTGACAAGATGAAAAACAAGTATGAGATCGTTACCATTTCCATGGCTGCCCCAGAGGGCGAGGAAGACAACTCACAAGTCTATTACGTTATCAAGGTAACAAGAATTGCATAAATCCATCAGTAAATTTACTGCAAGGTTGCTTTTCTCCTTTGACCTTCATTGTATTTATTTTCAGCAGCACGGTTTCATGTTTGTACCATAATGCTGTTGAATTCTAAAATCTAATTGGTCAGATTCAAGTCGATTTATTTATTTATTAACAGCAGATCTGATATAAATTGCAGGCTCATATTATATTCTTGATTCTATTAGCAGCACAGTTGCTTAGTATTTAGCACTGTCTCCTTATACGTATGTTTGTCTGAGTGTGGGTGTGTGTGTGTGTGGAGTTTGCATTCTCTCCCAGTGCGATGTGGGTTTCCTCCAGGTACTCTAATTTATTCTTGAGGCACGGTAGTGTGTGAGAGTGTGTGCTTGTTGCTTACACTACGGGCAATTTGGGAACACCAATCAGCCTAATCTGCAGGTCTCTGGACTTTTGGGAGGAAACTGGAGTACACGGAGGAAACCCACCAAGCTTGGGCAGGAACATCCATCTTCAAAACTCCATCGAACCTGTACGCTGGAGGTGCAAGGCGACAGCGCTAACCACTACCCCACTACGCCACCTACGCTTAAGTGAATGTTTCTGCATGTTGAGATGCTTGGATCTTTTTTTATGGGAAAGTATAGATAAACTGTATTTAATTACACGTCATATATTTGATCGGTGTTTCCTCCCCAAAGGCGGCTCAAGAGAAAGAGGAGCTTCAGCGCAAGGGCGATGATTTGGACGTCAAGATCCGCAAAGCCGAGAAGGAGATCAAAGCATTGGAAAACACCATGCACCTGGTCAACGTTCATAACAGCACCTATCGCAAATCCTTTAACAAGGTCACAGAGTCCAGTACGTCCATTCCCTACTGGTGTTGTTCAATGCGTTTATTGGAGAAATTAAGAATTCATTAAACAGATTCAGGAAATATTTGCTTAATTTATTTTTTACTTAATAGTCTGTCCTATTAAACTTGTTAACAGTAAATATTTCACTTTGTAGCTCCTGAGTATCAAGAGAAGTTGAAGTTAGAGGAACAGGAAAAGGCAGCAGATGAGAAGGTCAAGTTCAAGAGACGGCAAATTAGAGAGCTGCAGGAAAACATCGAGGTCTGTTATGGATAATCACCTGTACCGTACATGAGCATTATTTATGATGTTTTTGTAAAGTTCATACAAATTACATGTATCTCTTCAATGACTTGACCCTAATCCCACGAAACACATTATTCATTATATATCAGTCATTACTCAGGAACATTAGTAAACCAGAGTTTACCAGGAAAGGTAAGGATGACTGTAAGGAATGCAGGTCAGATGACTTGCTGATACCTGATGATAGAAAGGTACAGTAATACTATCAAGATGGTTATCTTTGGTTTGTCATTTCCTGGTCTAGTTGCTATACAGTATATTTGGATTTAGTATTAGTGAATCATTATTGCGTCTAGAGATTTGTAACCAGAAGCTAATTTAGGAGGTAATCATGTATATAGGGTACAGTACCCTCCTCCGCCCTTGTTAATATTATAGGACATCGACATATTTTCTATTGCACATAATGCAATGTGACAGACGTAAAAAAAAAAACAACACTTTATTGTTCAGATATTACGGAAGTCAAGAAAACTCAATATTTAAACATCAACTACTCTAAGAAATCATATCGGTCGTTTTTTTTTCTTTTTTTAAAGCAAAACCATTTCAAGTTTTGTTTTTCAATCTCTTTTGCATATTGGACAGGTCATGACCGGCTCATTAAACAGCCTCAGGCAGGAGGAAGCTGCTCAATCAAACAGAAATGCAGAGCTTCAAGCATGTATCGCCACTTTGAAAAGAGAGCTCATTTCCCAGCAGGAGAAACTAGACAGAGCCAACAAACAGGTCAAATATCTTACATTCATGCAATTCATGGCTTTCTCCAAAGTGAATATAAATAGATTAATCTTGATGGTGCAACCTGATATTTGTCTCTCTTGGACTGCTGCTTCTACAAGAAGTGAAACAATTCTAATGAATTTTTAAAAATTCTATTATAAATTATAGTCCTAGAGTATGTTTTAACAGCTTTCTTCTTCAGAGACCAATCCTCAAATAACAACTTTGAGCTTTGTTTTGCTCATCAGCCCACTCCTGTGTTAAACATGAAACTTCTCTATTTCTCCGCCACAGTCCACCAAGCTGATAAAGGAGATCCGCTCTGGTAAAAACACCACAGAGGAGACGTTCGAGGAATGTGACATCAAGCTGAAAGAGCTGAAAGAATGCAAGAAGAAAGTCAATAAGCTCCTACTGGAAATCATGGAGCAACAGCCTGACCTCCGGTCCATATTAGAGATGTACTTCCTGCAGGTGAAAGGCTGTGTAGTGCTCAGACGGACGAACTACTCTATGCGTGGAACTTGTCTGTAAATATCTATTCTGTTGTAGGTCGGTCTTGCTCTTCCCTCTCCGTCTTCAACACCATCAGGCCGCGGCTCAAAGCTGAGCTCGGCACGTAGCTCCGTCTCTCTCAGGTACAAACCACTGTGAGAAACCAGCACTTCATCTACACCAGTGAAACCTTTACTTTGAGTTTGTTCCTGTATCAGCTGGTGAAATTTTTCAAGTTTTCTTCGTGCTTGAAGGATTGGGTGCACATCGTTTACCTCACTTGTCCACAAATAGACCTAGTGGCAGAGCTACTGTACGGGATTTTGCTTCAAAATCATTCTGCTATTACAGTGCCGTGTTGTGTTGCAGCTTTTTAAATCAGTTTATTCAATCATCAAAACAAATGCCAAATGCAAAAATATCTGGGGCTCTGGGGTCCGTTCTCCGTACGTCGCTTGAAACATTCGAGGTGAATCGACACATCTAAGATGAGGTCATCGCGCTAATTACGATGCGGCTCATTCGGTTCTTCGACACACCTGTTGTTGATGATTAGTATCGCTGGATTGAGTTGTCTAGGATTACTGCGCGTTCGTGCGTTTGTTTAAAAGGCGATATGCATCGACAGTAGAAACACTGATCACCACCCCTGCGATTGGTTGACGAAATGCCAAAAGAGCAGCTCTTTTTTTTTTCTCAAGCGGAGCAAAAGCTTTTATTAAAGGGTTATGGAGAATTTCAAACTTTAATAAAGATAATTTAAAATAAAAGTAATTATTAAATACGTGAGCGCTGCCCGTGTTACATGTTATATGTGTGTAAAAACGGGACATGGAACGCAAAAAAAAAAAAAAATTGGCGACGAAAAAAAAATTTCTGGAAGGAAAAAAAAAACGAGACCACGTGACTCATATTTCCGGCGGCAAAATACGGAAAGGGCGCGCTCCAAGTACAAACTTGCTTCTTCTTCTTCCTTTATTTTTTAACGCTTGGCAGCCAGCTTTTAGGCGCATTTCTGACCCTAGCTGGACTGGATCGGTATTGCACGGACGAGGATCAAGCTAAATCGGCAACGCTGAAGTTTTGCGAGATCTCGTGAACATTTAGGAAAAAAAGAAAAATTGTCAGGCAAAAAAAAAAAAAAAAAAATGCAAGGCAAATTTTTTTTCTCACCGATATCATGTTAGCCTTTTTTTTTTTTGCCTCGCTTTTTTTTTTTTTTTGCATCGGAATTGTTTTTTTTTTTTGCTTCGCATTTTTTTTTTTCAAGGTGGAATTTTTTTTTTTTCCTCCAAAGTTTCTTTTTTTCCAGGCATGTCCCTTTAGGGGCTCATTAGAATCTTGATCTGATTGCAGTGGCATGTACATTGCTTATGAGTTGTAAGAAAGTTATAAGAAAGTGATTTGCTTATCACTAGTCATTCCAGAATTTTGACCCTTAGAAATCAAAATCAGACTTTTGAATATGAAGTTTAAGAATCCCTGTCCTAGTCGGTTATATTTTCGTGTGCTTTTTGACCAGATCCACAGGACCATCAGCCAACAGCAGCCCCAGAGGCCCGGCAGTTCAGTCACCTTTGGTAAAGGTGATTGCGGTAAATCTTGGACTTTCTGTTACCGCTACACATTCATCTCAGTCTCCTGGCAGTCCTGGTTCTGGTCCTGGCAGTGACACCAACAGGAGCAGCAACAGCACCAGGAACAGCATGGGACGTCATCTCAAGTCACCTTAATCAGCACATGCTCCTAGCCTTCTTTTACTCTAACAACAATACAAATAAAATATATACCATGTGTTTATAGTATATGAACTGTTCACTTGGTGTCCTCCTGCAACAGCATAGGCTCATGTACATGCTGAATTTTATCATTAATCATTGTTCTGTAATTATAAAACCCCTAACATGTTGATAAATTGGAACTAATTTATTAACTAAAATATCATGCTCCATGCCCTTCTGCAATGCTAAGAATGTAGGTTTAACTTTGGGTGGAGTTTGTGAAGCTGATAAACTGGAATTGTTGAGGCATGCGACATTTGACAATTAGCCATATAGGAACGCTTGTTGAAAACTGACTTACAAACACTATACGTGCTCATGCTCTCACCTCACACACACACACACACCCACACACACGTACAGTACCTTGGGCAGGAGCATCAACAGAAAACATGCTGCCTTTAATTCTTTTTGTTGGAGTGATTGTTTTCACAAATGGAATAACTGGTGAGTTAAATGAAGATTCAATTAATTTGTTTGTCCTAGTTTTATTTCATTTACAAATGTATTGGCTCATTTCAAGATTCATATTTAAGAATTATAGTATTGTTTTAATCTTCTGGCGACGAGTACAGCCAAAATATATATTCAGATAAAAAAATAAAAATAAATAAAATAATCTAATAGTAACAGTTCACTTGAAGTCAAGAAAGGCTTATTCATGCATATGTGTTTTTTTTTTTTTTTTTTAATTGTGAGGTGTGACTTTCTCTCAGGCTGATGCATTTTGTATGCAACCATCTCTTTAGAAAAGTCCTAGAAATAAAGTGTATAAAATTGTCTTTAACTAAAAGGCCTAATTTTCTTTCACTTCTGATGAATCCAGCGGTTACGATCGAGATTAACTCCTGCATCACCATTAGTCATTTTTAAATGGATTGTTACCGTTCAGGAGAAATCCTTGCCGGCCAAAAGATTTCTTCCATGCTGGAAGTCTTGAAACTAAAAAAACAAAAAACAAACAAACAAAAAAACTATTTATTTATTAACAACCCATTTATTGAGTTACTTGAAATGGAATTAAATTGGTTTCTACATGGTCTGTTCCTCATAGCTTATAATGTCAAAAATATATTGAATTCTTTGTTTAGCATTGACATAAAGAGGGAGAGAAACTGCAGTAATCCAGCCCTACACAATAATGTAGTAAATAGTTGTCACGAATTCGGGTGCGAGGCATAATCGCAGAGGTCCAGGTTTTAAAAGGAACGATGTTTTATTATGAACACAAAACAGGGAAATTAAACAGAACAAATATACTTTATAAGTAAAACGAAACCAAAACACGAAGAAAGACAACGGTAGACACGAACTAAACTCACAGACATTAACCACGATAAATCAACAGATGCAAGACGAAAACTGGAACGCAAACAACCTATTTATAAAGAAACTAATAACTACCTCGGTTCAGGTGAGCGCCCCTTGTAAAGGGAAATGAAGTAAAAATGAAACAAAACTACAACTAAATCACAGGGCGCTTTGGCGCCCTCTAGGGGTTATGCCTGACAATAGTATATTTAAAAAAATATGAAATTCACAACTAAATACAACGACACAATGGCTAAATCCAACATAAATACATCCTGTACACTAAATTAGAATTCAAGAGGGTATGTTGCAGCTAGCTGTTGCTAATCATCACCTCACCTCTTGATGCTTTGATCCAATCAATCAGAATTTTGATGAATCAATCAGAATTTCAGCAGAAACACATCACACCCAGAGTTAAGCATGGCAGTGAAAGGGTGAGAATTTGGGCTTTCAGGCCCAGGACCTGTGTACCTTGTAGTCATTGACTCGACCATGGACTCCTCTTTATACCAGAGTATTCCAGAGGCAAATGTAAGGAAATCTATCTGTCTAATAGCTAAAGTTTGGTTGAAATTTGGTCATACAACAGGACAATGTTCTGAAGCACATTAGTAAATGTAGAGTACATCAGAATGGGTAAATATGAAAGAATCAAGGTTTTGCAATGTCAAAACAATTTTTTTTATTAAATCCTGTAGCCTTTGTTAGACACCAGAAGACAAAGAAGAATTTCACAAAGAAACGGCTTTAGAGAAAAAAAGTTAAATGGTTTGGGACGGTCCGGTCAGAGTACAGATCTAAACCATAGCAAGAATCTGTGGAATGACTTGTGCATCTTATTTGCCCTAAAAACTCAGATCTGAGGCATTTTTCCAAGGATGAGTGGAATAAAATTGGCAAATCAACTTGGTAGACTCTTAAAAATAGAAAAGAAATATTAAGTGCTGTATTACAAGCAAGCATTTAAGTTTATGGGTGTGCATACTTATGCAACTAGGTTATTGTAAATGTATTAATTGTATTAAATGTATTAATATATATATATATATATATATATATTACATTTAATGTATTTTGTAAGTAACGCTTTTGTCTTTTTTAAATGTTTCTATCCAAAGCTCAATCAACTTCAACTGTAGCCTCTCCTCCTGTTACAACAGCAACAACACCTGGTAACAATTTTATTATTTTATTTATTAATGTTTAGGGTAACAGCATTATCTGAGGTATCAGAATATATACTACGATACTATTACAGTATCATTACACTAAAGCTAAACCTGCTGAAATAATTTAGATTTCTGAATGTATTTTTACTTAGACACTATACTCATTACTTTACCTAATAACTTATGTATCAACTTCTGAAAGAAACCTCTCTTTGTTCTTTGCTTCAGTGATTTGGAAAGTTTGGTTAAAACTTTAATAATCTAAATTCCACTCTACACACTCCTGTTAAATTTCTGCTGTTTTGATATGCAATCATTTTAAACCATATTTTTGAATATAAAAATAAAAGATTCAATCTTTTACAATGGGTCATGTGAATGTGCTCGGAATTAACCCATTACATTTATACTTGTGTAAAACAATAGTCTCTAGTGTCACTAGTGAAGGTATCCTTTCTGATTAAGCCCAAGTCAGCTGTTCATGTAGAATATTCTTTACATCCACTGAGGCCATAGTTTGTATAGAGCTCGCAAAGAATGCACAGGCTCTCAAATATCCAAACCATTTGAAACATTGGCTTCAGGAGTATGTGGAAACTACCAGCCATTCTTCACATGCGGGGTAAGACTGGCTTGGCAAATGTCCTTTACCAAACCATGTGTATTATGCAAATTTTGAAATGATTTTTTTTAGAACCTCAACCTCAAATATATATATTTTCTATTTAACATAAATAGTACTGGTTACTATATCACATTAAACCTAGGACGAAATGATCAAATAGAGCAAAAATATCTGTAAAATAATAAAGGAGGAAAGTAATTAGTACTCTCTTAAAGTATGAGTGTGCTATATCAAAACAGATTTACTAATGTCCAAATAAGTGTATGTTAATTTATGTGTCTCATAGCACATCCAGACACATTTATTTACTAGTACTAATGTGAAAATATAAGGACATTTGGAGAGTATGCACATTAGAAATAACATCAGGGTATACAATTCTACACATACTTAAATTGTCACACGACATGTTATCACTCTGCATGTAATTGCATCCATACTGATTAAGAACAGGAAATATCTAAATGGTAAATGATGTCTGTTAAATTTAGTTAACTGGAAAAAAAAAATCCTTTTTTAAATGTGTACATTCAAAGTTCAGGGCACATCACCAGCAAACACTACTACTGCTTCTCTTACAAGTCCAGCTTTCCCCCCAGTGTCATGTGTCACATCTTTCCCACGACCTGTTTGTCTATTTATTTATTTATTTATTTATTTTACTTTTTTCCCCACGCTGTCACTTTCCTCACGTGCTCATGTGTTTTTCCCTAGCCTGTCATGTATTCTTTCCCACGCCTCCGTTTCCGCCCCGCCGACGCACCTGTTTCTCATCTCGTCCTCTGATTACTCCAGTGATTTAAGCACGCGCTGCACGCTGCTTAAATCGCTGGATTATCCTGTGTTTATACCTTGATTCTCTCGCGTTTACTTTCATTGTCTTCACGTTTATGACCTCGTTTAGTTTTTTCTGATCTTCGCCTCTCGATTTGGTTTGTTCACTCGGCAATCTGATCTTCCGGTTTCGACCCACGCTTCTCCCTTTGATTTACGGCTTTTGTCTCGCGTTTTGGTTTTGTTTTCCTCGCTCCTGTGACTTCCCGGTTTTTGATCTCGCGCCTTCCTTTTGACTACGGCTCTCGCTTCACGTTTTGGTTTTGACGTTTCACGGACTGGTTACATAGTGTTCGACACTTGCTACGCTTCCCGACCACGCCCCCCGGATCACGTTACAGTCATTATCCGCGCCTGGATTCACCCCGTTCTGCTGCGTGCGTGACAGAATAATCCAGCCAGCTATGAATCCAGCGGATACTGACCGTATGAGAGCGGCATTGGAGAGTCAAGGTGCTTTGCTTGGAGCTCATCAGCAGGAGTTACTCAGCACCAAGGAGTCTCTTGCTGACGTCACGTCCAAGCTCCACATGCTCCAACTCACCCAACCGCAAGCATCAATGCTACAAGAGCCACGCCTCCCCGCCCCTCCCACCTACGAAGGAGATCCGGGCACCTGTCGCTCCTTTCTGTCTCAGTGCTCACTGATTTTCGAGCTCCAAACCTCCACCTTTTCCACGGAACGGTCCAAGGTGACATACGTCATCACGCTCCTGTCAGGACGTGCCCGGGAATGGGGCACCGTGCTTTGGGATGCTCACGACCCCTGCTGTTCCAGTTATGAGAGCTTCGCCAAGGAAATGAGGAGAGTGTTTGACCGCTCGTGCCACGGCAGGGAGGCGGGTCGAAAACTGCTGAAGCTCCGTCAAGGCTCACGCTCGGCCTACGATTATGCCATTGAGTTCCAGACCCTGGCCCTTTCAAGTGGTTGGAACGAACGAGCCCTGTGCGATGTCTTCCTTGAAGGTCTGACTGAGATACTCCAAGATGAGCTAGTCTCCCGAGAGCTCCCCTCGTCCCTCCAGGAGCTTATGGATCTGGCCGGTCGAATAGACGCACGCCTCCATCTTCGTAGGTCGGCCCGGCCTTCTCCACCCAGGGCTCTGCCTCGACCCTCTCCTCTGTGAGTTGATCCCCAGGAGGAACCCATGCAACTGGGCAGAACTCGCATCACCCCAGAAGAGCGCCACCTCCGCCGAGTGGAAGGAGCCTGCTTCTACTGCGGGAAACCAGGACACCTGCTCAAGTACTGTCCAGCAAAAGGACGCGCCCTCTAGTTCAGCTGGGAGCACTAGATGGCGAGACTCCAAGAAGGCTCCCAGACCAACGCCACCTGCTTCCTATCTTCCTCATCTATGAGCAGCAGACCCACCTAGTGCATGCACTGGTCGACTCCGGCTCAGATCGCAATCTGCTGAATGCAGCCGCAGATTCATGATTCAAGCTCCATGGTCTGCCTACGGACATTGTCTCAGACCGGGGCCCACAGTTCACCTCTCAGTTTTGGAAGGCCTTCTGTAAGCTGATCGGGGCCACTCCCAGCCTGTCCTCTGGTTTCCACCCACAATCTAATGGCCAGACTGAGAGGAAGAATCAGTCCCTCGAGATTGCCCTGAGGTGTATGGCCGCTAAAGATGTAACCTCCGGGAGCGAGTTCCTACCTTGGGTTGAGTATGCCCACAACTCCCAGACCTCATCATCTACCGGTCTATTGCTTTTCCAGTGCTGCATGGGATACCAACCACCCTTGTTCCCATCTCAGGAGCAGGAGGTCAGCGTGCCGTCCGCCCAAGCTTTTGTCCGCCGGTGTAAGAGAACCTGGGCCCAAGCCAGGAAGACCCTGTTACGACCCAGCAAGTCCTACAAAGAACAAGCAGACCGCAAACGCTCCCAGGCCCCGAAATATAAAATAGGACAAAGGGTTATGCTCTCCACCAGGGACCTTGCTCTCAAAACCATCTCCCGTAAACTTTCCCCCCGCTATGTAGGCCCTTTCACGATCACCAAGGTTATCAACCCCTGCGCTGTCAAGCTCTTGCTCCCCTCAACCATGCGGCGAATCAATCCGACCTTCCACGTGTCCCAACTACGCCGTCTCGCTTCAAGCCCATTAAGTCCCCCCACCTACCCTCTGCCTCCTCCTCATATCATCGACGGCGGTGAAGCCTATACCGTCCGCCGACTTCTGAAAGCTCGTCGCCGAGGTAGAGGCATCCAGTACCTGGTAGACTGGGAAGGATATGGACCTGAGGAAAGAAGCTGGATTCCCTCCAGGTTTGTCCTAGACCCCAAGCTCATAACAGACTTTCAGACTTTCGGCCAGAGGCGTTCATAAGGGGGGGGGAGGGGGTACTGTCATGTGTCACATCTTTCCCACGACCTGTTTGTTTTTATTTATTTATTTATTTTACTTTTTTCCCACGCTGTCACTTTTCTCACGTGCTCATGTGTTTGATCTACAAATAATAATAAAAAACATATATAAAAAACTTACTAAAGTGCTTTTTTTGTAAATTAGTTATAAATCTAAACCCAGAACAAATAACTATTAAGAAAATAATAGATTACACCATTTACACAAATTCTAATTATATCTCTGAAGCTCTGATTTAGCAAAGGTTAGCTTAACTAGATGTCCCTAAATCCTGTTTTTTTCCACATTTCACAGAAACGACATCTACACACTCGAGCATTACAAGCATGACAATACCAACAACCACAACTACTACTCAAGGCCTTACAACCACAACAGATCATACAAGCACAACAACTGGCACGGGAAGCCCTACCACCACAACAGGCGCTCCAACAACTCTAAGCACGGGAAGCCCCACAACCACAACAGGCGCTCCAACAATTCTAAGGACGGGAAGCCCCACAACCACAACAGGCGCTACAACAACTCTAAGCACGGGAAGCCCCACAACCACAACAGGCGCTACAACAACTCTAAGCACGGCAAGCCCCACAACCACAACAGGCGCTACAACAACTCTAAGCACGGGAAGCCCCACAACCACAACAGGCGCCACAACAACTCTAAGCACGGGAAGCCCCACAACCACAACAGGCGCTACAACAACTCTAAGCACGGGAAGCCCTACAAGCACAACAACAACTCCAAGCTCGACAAGCTTTACAACCACAAGCACAACAACATCTACAACCATGACAACCACGACAACACCTACAACCCCGACAACACCTACAACCACGATAACCACGACAACACCTACAACCACAATAACCACGACAACACCTACAACCACGACAACACCTACAACCATGATAACCACAACAACACCTACAACCACGACAACACCTACAACCACGACCATACCTACAACCACGACCACACCTATAAACACGACAACAACCACACCTACAACCACGACCACACCTACAACCACGACCACACCTATAACCACGACAACATCTACAACCATGACCACACCTACAACCACAACAGCATCTACAACCACGACCACACCTACAACCACGACCACACCTACAACTACGACAACCATGACAACACCTACAACCACGATAACCACGACCACACCTACAACCACACCTACAACCACGACAACCACGACCACACCTACAACCACGACCACACCTATAACCACGACAACATCTACAACCACGACAGCACCTACAATCACGACAGCACCTACAACCATGACCACACCTACAACCACAATAACCACGACAATACCTACAACCACGACAATACCTACAACCACGACCACATCTATAACCACAACAACATCTACAACCACGACCACACCTACAACCACAACAGCATCTACAACCACGACCACACCTACAACCACGACCACACCTACAACTACGACAACCATGACAACACCTACAACCACGATAACCACGACAACACCTACAACCACGACCACACCTACAACCATGACAACCAGGACAACACCTACAACCACGACCACACCTATAACCACGACAACATCTACAACCACGACAGCACCTACAACCATGACCACACCTACAACCACAATAACCACGACAATACCTACAACCACGACAATACCTACAACCACGACCACACCTACAACCACGACCACACCTACAACCACGACAACCAGGACAACACCTACAACCACGACCACACCTACAACCACGACCACACCTACAACCACGACAACCAGGACAACACCTATAACCACGACAACACCTATAACCACGACAACACCTACAACCACGACCACACCTACAACCACGACAACCAGGACAACACCTACAACCACGACCACACCTATAACCACGACAACTAAACCTACAACCACGACCACACCTATAACCACGACAACATCTACAACCACGGCAACACCTACAAGTACGACAACACTTACAAGCATGTCATTTACTGTACATGACATCATGACATAAAATTTCACATAAAAAGGAAAAAGTTAAGTAAAGTATTAGTCAACAAGTTTTACACAGTATATATAGCATATAGACAAGCACAGTGTAGAAAGAAAGTAATATCAGTATATATTTAAATACTCACATTAACAAGCATCACTCCTACCCCAATCACACACACAACATGTTCACAAACCATTTCATTCTTGCAATTATTATGAGCTTTATTTTCTGTTAAAAAGTCATAGTTACAATAGATTTCAAAACTAAATAATGCTTGATTTCTTAAAAAAAAGCAGATTAAATTAAATTAATTAAATTAAATTCTTTGAATTTATAAGTGAACTGTGTTGTTGCAGAGTCCCCGATAGTCATCGGGCTGCGAGCAAATGTTGTAACTACAGTGGAGCTGAATATGAATCTAGCCAACAGCATCTTACAGCAGGTAGGTGATTTTTTAATTGTTCCTTATTTTCAATTGCTCAGTCACTAAAGTTTCCACATAAGTCTGGACTACTCTACTACCCTAGAATGGACTATTATTGGGTATGAGAACTTCATCTCCCAGGGTGTCACATGGTCTTTGATTGAGATCACATGTTGCTTGTTTAGCCAGGGTAGAGATGAGAAACTCGGATCCATTAACAGATTTAAATCCTTCTGAATCGCTCACTGAACACAGTCATTGTAGTTCAACTTTGTAGTCCATTGAAGTCATTGGAGTCAGTAGGGATTCTGACTGTGTTTTCTTAATGACAATAATGTAAAAAGTGCATAACACTGTAGGCTAATATAAATATGTTAAATATGAAATAAAAAAAATAATATTACCTTTTATTTTAAACAAATGTGTAAAACCTTTTAAAATAAAGAAAATGAATAAAATAACCAGATAAATACATAAGAGGTATTTTTATTTTTTGTTTGTATTTATTTTTATGGGATAAAACACTTGGGGACACTTTCAAAGTTTTCCCAATTTTTCTGACTGACTGACCTTCATTTCTTAAAGTAATGATGGCCGCTCGTTTTTTTCTTTACTTAGCTGCTTTTTTCTTGCCATAATACAAATTCAACCTCTTTGAATGAGAAGATGCGTCCAAACGTTTGGTCTGTACTGTACAGTCGTGGCCAAAAGTTATGAGAATTACATAAATATTGGAAATTGGAAAAATTGCAAATTGGAAAAAAAAAAAAATTGGAAAAGTTTTTATAATAGCCATTTGCATCTACTCCAGAATGTTATGAAGAGTGATCAGATGAATCGCATAGTCCTTCTTCGCCATGAAAATTAACTTAATCCCCCAAAAAAACTTTTCACTGCATTTCATTGCTGTCATTAAAGGACCTGCTGAGATCATTTCAGTAATCGTCTTGTTAACTCAGGTGAGAATGTTGACGAGCACAAGGCTGGAGATCATTATGTCAGGCTGGTTGGGTTAGAATGGCAGACTTGACATGTTAAAAGGAGGGTGATGCTTGAAATCATTGTTCTTTCATTGTTAACCATGGTGACCTGCAAAGAAACGCGTGCAGCCATCATTGCGTTGCATAAAAATGGCTTCACTGGCAAGGATAGTGTGGCTACTAAGATTGCACCTAAATCAACAATTTATAGGATCATCAAGAACTTCAAGGAAAGAGGTTGTCAATTCTTGTCAAGAAGGCTTCAGGGCGTCGGAATGCCACCAGTGCAGAGCTCAGGAATGGCAGCAGGCAGGTTTGAGCGCATCTGCAGGCACAGTGAGGCCAAGACTTTTGGAAGATGGCCTGGTGTCAAGAAGGGCAGCAAAGAAGCCACTTCTCTCCAAAAAAAACATCAGGGACAGATTGATCTTCTGCAAAAAGTATGGCGAATGGACTGCTGAGGACTGGGGCAAAGTCATATTCTCGGATGAAGCCTCTGTCCGATTGTTTGGGGCATCTGGAAAAAGGCTTGTCCGGAGAAGAAAAGGTGAGCGCTACCATCAGTCCTGTGTCATGCCAACAGTAAAGCATCCTGAGACCATTCATGTGTGGGGTTGCTTCTCATCCAAGGGAGTGGGCTCACTCATAGTTCTCCCCAAAAACACAGCCATGAATAAAGAATGGTACCAAAACTCCCTCCAACAGCAACTTCTTCCAACAATCCAACAACAGTTTGGTGAAGAACAATGCATTTCCCAGCACGATGGCGGCAAAAGTGATAACTAAGTGGCTCGGGGACCAAAACGTTAAAATTTTGGGTCCATGGCCTGGAAACTCCCCAGATCTTAATCCCATTGAGAACTTGTGGTCAATCCTCAAGAGGCGGGTGGACAAACAAAAACCCACTAATGATGAATAATGACTGACAAACTCCAGGAAGTGATTTATGAAAGAATGGGTTGCTATCAGTCAGGATTTGGCCCAGAAGTTGATTGAGAGCAGCCCAGTCGAATTGCAGAGGTCCAGAAAAAGAAGCGCCAACACTGCAAATACTGACTCTTTGCATAAATGTCATGTAATTGTCGATAAAAGCCTTTGAAACGTATGAAGTGCTTGTAATTATATTTCAGTACATCACAGAAACAACCGAAACAAAGATCGAAAAGCAGTTTAGCAGCAAACTTTGTGAAAACTAATATTTGTGTCATTCTCAAAACTTTTGGCCACGACTGTATATAATGTATATATAAAATAACATATCAAGGAAGATGTAACATCACCCAGCACTCACACATTTAATAATTACTTTTATTTTAAATTATCTTTATTAAAGTTTGAAATTCTCCATAACCCTTTAATAAAAGCTCTTGCTCTGCTTGAGAAAAAAAATTGAGCTGCTCTTTTGGCATTTCGTCAACCAATCGCAGGGGTGGTGATCAGTGCTCCTACTGTCGATGCATATCGCCCTTTAAACAAACGCACGAACGCGCAATAATCCTAGACAACTCAATCCAGCGATACTAATCATCAACAACACGTGTGTCGAAGAACCGAATGAGCCGCATCGTAATTAGCACGATGAGCTCATCTTAGATCTGTCGATTCATCTCAGTTGTTTCAAGCGACGTACGAAGAACGGACCCCAGGTAGAGTTTGAAGTAAACAAACAAACAAACAAACAAACAAACAAACAAACAAACAAACAAACATCAACTTTGTCACAGTCATGTTCAGACTGTGTCAGTATAAAACCAATTTATTAATGTATTTTTTAAAAACTTTAAAAAAAAATATATTACTTAGAAACAGATCACAATGCTTTCAGGAGTGAGCGGTGTTTGTTGCAGAAGAAAATTACATCAAAACATATTTAAAACTTAAAAATAACTAAAACAAACTTAGGATCGTAGATTTCAGGTTTCATTCAATTAAACAGTGCTAAACTGGAACTGATTTAAATTACATGGCCCATGACTAGTTTTTAGAGTTAACATGTTTTTTTTTTTTTTTTTTTAGTTTAAAGTACTACACACATGTTTTTAGGTAAAATACTACAAATTTAAAAGTACAAACTAAGTACCTGGAGCTTAACGTACAATGTCTTTTGCAGAAATAAAATATTAGAAAGGTAGAAACTGTTAATGGTAGAAAAGGCAACATCTGTGTTAATTCCATTTGTCTCTCTTTTTGTATGTAGTATGTCTCATACCTCCAACAATACAACGTGACTGCAAGAGTAACGAGCATTAGGAAGTTATAAAGAGCTGACTCAGAGGGACGTTCAGGAACTTCTCACGGCCTGATGTTCTTCTTAATTCTCTGAGAATGTTTGCATTGTTGTGTTTTATTTTTCCTTTTTTTTTTTTTCTTTTTACATCAATGTTTAACATTATCATTTAAAGGTATAGAAGAAGCTGATTAATAGTAAATACACTTTCTATGATTTGTCAACAATGAATGAATTAATGAATAAAGGAGAATAAAATTGTCTTGCTAATTTTCTAATTTGTCTCTGTCATTTGCTCGAATAAGAGAAGAGATGAATCACATGTTCAAGACTAACACAAATAACAATAAACCGTTACCGTATTGAATATCCTCCCCCCCCCCCACCAAAAAAAAAAGAAAACAAAATATCTGCTTTTACATAAACTAATGGAAAACAAATTTCAGATGATGTAATTCGCGTGAAACGTGAATATACTGGAGCCACATTATCTGCAGCAGAGATTTCAGCCTTTTTGCAAAATGTCCCTTTGCGCCACCTGGTGGTCTTTTCAGGATGTCACTTGGATGTTTCCGCAATATCCATGGAGTTATGGCCAAGGGATGTTCAAGTTAAACCGGGACTTGAATTAAATTTCTGGCGAATTAAGGCATAAAAGCGATGGACGTCGTACAGTCATGAGACTGATGTGAAACGCTGGGATAAATGCATTAGTGTACGACTGGATTGAATAGAGAAATAAAGGGTTTTTACTCTCATGTGTCCTGTTGTTCTGCTCAATCAACAGTCCTGCTTTGACTTGAACACCACTTGTAGATTCAATCATGAACTGTAAGCTAGATGAGGTCATGACATAATCAGTCCTTTTCTGTCCTTCTCTCTTGTACACAACCCCACCCAGTTTTAACCCAAATTGTACAGGCCATGTTTTTGTTTCTTTCTTCTCCACAAAGACTCAGTTGTACATATTTTGAAGAGCTGTATCAACAAAGAACATTCACCAGCTTGAGTGCAAGACTCTTTGATAAACTATACACATCACAGAATGAACTAATTTCACTCATCTCTTAAAGTTCTATTGATTATGCCGTCATGACGGCTCCCGAATGAATCCCGAATGAAGCCGAAAGAATGGACCCAAAATGGCGTAGCATGGTTCGACATGCAGAACGATTTGACGGCGAGGAAGACCACCCCTCCTCCGAATGACCAGGTGCTGTGTCTCACCACGACTGATGTGAGGAAAACTCTACTCAGAGTCAACCCACGTAAAGCTGCTGGACCAGACAACATCACAGGCAGAGTGCTCAGAGAATGTGCAGAACAGCTGGCAGATGTTCTCACCGGCATTTTCAACATCTCTTTGAGCAGCGCCGTCGTTCCCACGTGCTTCAAGTCTACCACCATCGTACCTGTGCGCAAGAAGTCTTCTGTGTCCTGTCTCAATGACTACCGCCCTGTTGCACTCACACCCATCATCATGAAGTGCTTCGAGCGGCTCGTCATGAGACACATCAAGACCCTGCTGCCCCCCTCACTAGACCCCCTGCAGTTTGCGTATCGTCCAAACTGACGGACGGCGCCATCTCCACCACACTCCACCTGGCACTGACACATCTTGACAAGGACACTTGCGTCAGAATGCTGTACATAGATTTCAGTTTAGCATTCAATACAATCATCCCCCAACACCTGATCGGGAAGCTGAGCTTGTTGGGCCTGAACACCTCCCTCTGTAACTGTATCCTGAACCTTCTGACCAAAAGACCTCAGGCAGTGCGGATCAAAAGCTATTCCTCCAGCACCACCACACTGAGCACTGGGACTCCCCAGGGCTGCGTGCTCAGCCCCCTGCTGTTCACACTACTGACTCATGATTGTGTAGCGACAAACCGCTCCAATCATATAATCAAGTTTGCTGATGACACGACCGTGGTGGGTCTCATCAGCAAGAACGACGAGTCGGCATACAGAGAGGAAGCGCAGAGGCTAACGGTCTGATGTAAAGACAAGAACCTGTCTCAGAACATCGATAAGACAAAAGAGATGATTGCTGACTTCAGGAGGACTCGGAGCGATCACGGTTCGCTCAGCATCAATGGCTCTTCTGTGGAGATCGTCAAGAGCACAAAATTCCTGGGCGTCCACCTGGAGGAGAACCTCACCTGGTCCCTCAACACAAGCTCTCTGTATAAGAAAGCCCAACAACGTCTTGGGCAAAGACGCAGCTTCCACCACCAATCCTCACCACCTTCTATAATCACTCAGACGAACTAAATAACATCTGGACTGAACTGATAAACACGCACATGCACAATCACACTGATCTACAACCATCTTAATTTGTTCATAGCTACCTACCTCTTTGCAATATTTGCACAATATTTATCTCACTTTGCTATTTCCAACAAAACATTTTTGACACAATGTCAATTGTTTACTGCTGCTCTTCCCACTACCTCAACTCATACCTCATCACTAAAAAGGTATTTCAGTACTGTAACGTGTCACGCTGTGGTGTTGTTATGTTGTTGTGTTGTCATGTTGCTCTTTGTTTGCACATTTGCACGTGCACTTTGTTGTCTGTTGTCTATTGTTGTCTCGTTTTTGTACAGAAATTGATAGTTTTAGGTTAACTTAAAAATGTAAAATCTACATTGTTAATTAATGTTGTGTTGTTAATTTATGTTGTTGCATGTATGTAGCACCCTGGTCCTGGAGGAACGTTGTTTCGTTTCACTGTGTACTGAACTGTATATGGTTGAAATGACAATAAAAAAAGCCTACTTGACTTGAAGGGGGAGGAGTTATAGAGTTTGATTGCCACTGGTATAAACGACGTCCTGTGGCGTTCAGGTTTAGACGTCGGTAGTCTCAGTCTGTGGCTGAACGTCCTCCTGTATGACATCAGTGACTCGTGTAGGGGATGTGACGTGTTGTCCATGATACTGAGAAGTTTCTTCAACATCCTCCTCTCAGATACCTCGACTAGACACTCCAGCTCCACTTCTGATGAGCTTGTTAAGTCTGATGGTATCAGCTGATTTTAATCTGCTCCCCCAGCAGACTGCTTGTCAGTACCGATTTTCCACGAGGGTCCTGTCCTCGGCTGATGCAGACAGCTGTTCTCTGAGGCGTCATGACTGCAGTTGCTCAATAGTTCAGGACTGGAGCTTCCTACAGTCTACCTGAGCCTCCAATATTGAACTGGAATCCATATGACTTTAAACCATTCATATAATCCATATTAACTTAAACACATCTCCTGTTATACCAGTCTCACACAGTATGATGCCGATTAATCCCTGCTATCCGTTTTCACCCAAATCAGGATGGGTTCCCTGTTGAGTCTGGTTCCTCTTGAGGTTTCTTCCTATCACCATCTCAGGGAGTTTTTTCCTTGCCACCGTCGGCTGTCCTCGGCTCGCTCATCAGGGACGATCTTATCATTTTGATTCATACACATTCACATTTCATACAAACTTAAATCATTCTTCTGATTGTGTAAAGCTGCTTTGCGACAATGTCAATTGTTAAAAGCGCTATACGAATAAAATTGAGTTGAAGACTCACTCGCCTGCCTTCACATGCATATAAACTTGAGTAACATCCCATTCCTAATCCATAGGGTTTGATATGATGTTGGCCCTTTGAAGTTATAACTGCTTCAGCTCTTCCGGGAAGGCTGTGTTTATAGGAATTTTTCAAAAATGCAAGTATATTGTAGGGCAAAAGTTTGGACACCCCTTCTCATTCAGCGAGTTTTCTTTCTTGTGTTCTTTCTTGTGTTCTTTATCCCAAACGCGTCTCTTCTGCTTGTTGTCTGTCCTTAGCAGTGGTTTCCTAGCAGATATTCTAGCATGAAGGCCTGATTCACACAGTCTCCTCTTAACAGTTGTTCTAGAGATGTGTCTGCTGCTAGAACTCTGTGTGGCATTGACCTGCTCTCTGATCTGAGCTGCTGTTAACCTGCGATTTCCGAGGCCGGTGACTCGGATGAACTTATCCTCCGCAGCAGAGGCGACTCTCGGTCTTCCTTTCCTGGGGCGGTTCCGCATGTCAGCCGGTTTCTTTGTAGCGCTCGATGGTTTTTCTGACTGCGCTTGGGGACACTTTCAAAGTTTTCCCAATTTTCCCGACTGACTGACCTTCATTTCTTAAAGTAATGATGGCCGCTCGTTTTTTTCTTTACTTAGCTGCTTTTTTCTTGCCATAATACAAATTCAAAGTCTTTGAATGAGAAGGTGTGTCCAAACTTTTGGTCTGCACTGTATGTCATTAACACAAAATGAAAATGACACATCTCAACTGGCTGTATTTACTGTATGAAATAACACATTACGCAAACACTTGCGTTTACATTGTACCAGATCGTGATCAGCTACTGTAGTTGAAATTACCCATTAGAAGTTAAGGATAAATATAGGGATAAATAGAGCTTATAAGTGATTATTATGTTAAGCCAGTTATTACCACTGTGCAGTGCTTTCTAGGTTAAGAAGTTACTTTAGAGTTTACGGGTTTTAAAATAAGCAACAGATGCAAAGAAAATGACGAACATTCAGTTTAATGCTGAAAAACAGCAGAATTAAAATAGGAACCACGGAAGGCCTTTAAGTCACATGATTGGTTGCTTAGCGGAGCACAGGAAATATTGCTTAGTAATGGCCTGAAAGTCATAGCGTGAACAAGTCATAGTGGTAAATCAGCACACGTTTTGTGTTGTTTGTTTTGTTTTGTTAGCTTTTGTTATAAAAACAAAACTCTCTCATATTCATCTTCGTTAAGGACAAAGGCCCCGAGAGGATATCGTTTTTTTGTTTGAGTTTCTAGAGCCTTACGTTTCTTAATGAATAATCCCACGCTGTCTCCAATCGGAAAGGTCTTCCCGTGCGCATCATAAGCACTCTCACAAGCTCCCCCTCTAAAGCACTGCGTTAGGGCTCTTATAAATATTATAACATCTCGTGGTGCGGCTCTCCATACCGTACCACATAACATACGCTCAGGGAAAAAAAAATCGAAAGAAAATGAAGGATTTGGTCTTTCAGCGTGGAACGTGATGTCCGCACCGAGCAGCTAAGTGACGGAGCTTACTTTTTTTCCATGGACTATTACAGTGCCGTAAAAAGTATTTGCACTCTTCCCGTTTTTGCATGTTCGTCACACTTAAATGATTCGGATCATCAAACAATATGTAATATTATACAAAGATAACCTGAATAAATACAAAACGTTGTTTTATATGATGATTTTATTTTTTTGGATTTTTCCCCGATTTTCTCCCTAATTTAGTCATTTTCTCCCTAATTCCAATTCCTCCCCGTCACTAGGGGGCTCCCACATTAAGGCTACTACTACCACTCAGCCGGGAGGGCCGAAGACTATCACGTGTTTCCTCCGAACCACGTGACGCCAGCCGACCGCATCTTTTCGAACTGCTCGCTCGCGCACCGTTGGGGGCGGCGTAACACACTCGGAGGACGGCGCTATCCGCTCCCTCCGTTGCGCGAGCTCACAGACGCCCCTGACTGGCTGTAGAGCCGTGATTAATGTGGGAGCACTAAGTACCTCTCATCCCTCCCCTCTGAGAGAGCTCGGCCAATCAGCTCTCTCTAGACCTCCGGCTGCGAGAGGTTACAGCACCACCCGGGATTCGAACTAGCGATCTCCGGATGATAGGGCGAGCGCTTTAACCACTGCGCCACTCGGAGGCCCATGATTTTATTTATTCCAGAAGAGATGGGAAACAATGTAATGGAAATGCATTAGTCTGGAAAGGCTTACAATGCTAGTCGTAAGGTTTTGGGACTCCAATGAATCAGGGTGAGGAACATTATCCACAAATGGAGAAAACATGTGGTGTGGTGTGTCACGGAAGTGGTGATGTAGGCGAGGCGTAGAGGTGTAGGTGTTTTTAAAGATGTTTTAATAATAAAGAAACAAAACAAACAAACAGACTTAACAAGAAAATAAAGCAAACCAGAGTCTTTACAAAACCGACTAGCAGCTGAGCTAAACTGGTGTGAAAGCTAAACTAACACGTAAACCAGCATTTCCTAGGGACGACACCAACAGATGCGAGACAAACAAGCAGAACTTAAAACAGGCTGTTTATAATCCGTTCAGGTGAGTGCTCCGATCTCCTGACCGAGGTGCATTCTGGGCTTTGACGTTTATCTTAGGAAAAACTACAAAAGAAACACACCCAGTCTCTGGGTGCCAGGCGCCCTCTAGGGGTTATCCCCGACATGATGAACCTTCCAAGGAGGAGGAGAACCTTCCTACCAAATTTACCCCAAGAGCACGACACTGACTCATCCAGGAGCTCATACAGGAACCCGGAACAACATCTAAGGACTTGCAGGCCTCATTCGCCTCAGTTAAGGTCAGTGTTCATGATTCAACAATAAGAAGGAGACTGGGTCAAAAATGGCATCCATGGGGGAGTTCCAAGGTGAGAAGAGCCACTGCTGACCAAAAATAACACAAAGGCTCGTCTCACGTTCGGCAAAAAAAAAAAAAAAAAAAAACATATCTTGTTTATCCCCAGGACTTTTGGGAAGAGCCAGTTTTTGGAAAAATTTTTGGAAAGTGTACGTCCTGTGATTTTGTAAAAAATATCATCATACCAACAGTCAAACATGGTGGTGGTAGTGTGATGGTCTGGGGCTGCGTTCAAAAAAAAAAAAAAAAGGAGCAGGAAGGGGCTAAATACATTTTTACAGCACTGTATATCGCTTGTTGTGGCTTGTTTGCCTGTATTCGCCTCGTATGTTATCGTACTGTTATCTTACCTTATCTTATCTTAGCTGCGTATGTTATCGTACTGTTGTTGTGACTGTTTAAACATAGAAAATAAGCAGCACAAAAAGTTCATGACAGTTTTGTACAGTGAGTCACGTGTTTATTCCATGTAGACTACTTCATATTTTAATGCGAAATTAAATCAAATGTCTGGATAGACTTGGGTCGGATCTTTAGCGGCCCTTCTGAAACACACTCAGACCCGCGTATCTTCTCCTAAATATATGTGCATATGCAGTCTTGTGCAAAAGTTTAGGCACCCCTTGATAAATAACAGATTTTTCGTGATTTTTTTGAATTGCAAAGATGTTAACACAGTCTCTCTTGTAAATGGGAAAAAAGTATGACATACTTTTTACGTCATAAATTAAACAAATATTATAAATAATTTTTTTAATAAAAGAAATTAATACAAATTATTATTATTAAGAGTTCCAGTGCCTCAGATTCTTTTTTTTAATAAGGTTTCAGACCTTAAATCAACTCGTTAGATCTAATGCATGGCAACAGATATCATTAGTAAATGCCAATTTCTTAAAACTTTACACTCAACAACCATGGGTTCTTCTAAGCAGCTGTGTAAGACTCTGAAAAGTAAAGTTTTCGAGATGTACCGAGGTGAAGGCGAATATTTATTTGCTTGATGGTTTTAATATCATGGCTGCAGTGTTTTACACATTCCGGTGAACGGGATCATCCAGAGCGCTGCATGCAGTCTGCCCGCTGTCTTGGATTTGCAACTTGTTTGTTGGCGTTTTGCTGCATCAGTTTGTTTTGGGTTTTCTCCAGTCTTCTTCCATGTCTGTCTGTTGACTGTCTGCTCGCGTATGCTAACTGTTCACAACTGTTTCCTATCCCCATTCCCGATTACCTATAAAGCTAAAACCGTCAAGTTTTATTGTCTCTTCTCCAAGTGTCTTTTTGAGCTCTATGAGACGGTCGTTTGTTCATTTCCATGGGCTCCGGTGCTGATCCTGATCCTGCATTAGCCATGTTTTGAACATTTGCTGACTGCATGAACTCTTCACTGGTTATTGATCTTGACTTTTGAATGTTGTTTTGTTTGCCAAGATTTCTCTTAATAGAAGCCTAAAACCTGGACTGGACGGTGTAGTGTGTGTTGAAACAATCATAGTATTGAACAAGTTACAGCTTAAACCAAATCGACATATTTTAAAATATGTTTCAGAATAGATTTATTAAGTATATTGACATATACGGTACATTTAAGTCATATATGAACATATATTCAAACTTCATGTGCATTGACAGTGTATAGATGGAGAAATCATATGTTTTCATATACAGTACATCCTGTATTTTTCAATATATTCAATATATGTGGGGAAAAAATAAATATAAATATCTTTTAAAATATAAATATTTTAAAGTGGCCCATACCGAATATGTGAATATGCTCAGCTTATATTTAATCTTAAATGGATGGGTTTATGGGAGTACTGTAGTTTTTGCAGACAGTTGACACACCGGGGGCAGATTTGCAAGAGAGAGAGAGATTTTTTTCTTCTAGAGCAAATAAAGAAAGAAATTGTGATGAGATCAACATCTTGCCAAAGATAAGAGCTACCATCACTCCAGGAACTACACAACGTCAGGATCAGAACAACGAGTTGGGAAGGTTTTGCAAACTCTTACCATGTCTGAGACCATGATGTGTGGGTGTGGGTGTGGCCCACCTGCTCACCTGTGCGGGTGTGGCCCGATGTACATTGTGCTGTGTATACAATAACAAAAACATCTTGTGTCTTGGCCACCGTTATGATGAAGCCCCAGGGTCTACGAAGCTCAGAGGACTATAATGAGCCAATAATATACAAAAAAAAAAAAAAAAAAACAGCCACACGGAGGGGGGCGCCATTGTGAAATTTAATTTTTTTTTAATTGTCTTTAATAAAGCTTTTAAAATATTTTGCAAATTATATTTGTTAAGAGACTATTTTTGTTTAACATTTTAAACGAGTAAAAATAATTCAATAAATAAACAAATAAATAAATTATATATATATATATGAGAAAAAGAAAATGAAAAACAGTGTCTTGGTAAGCTTGACCTATCAGTTTGTATGACTGTAAGTCTTTAAGTTCATCAACATTTAACGTTATTGCCAGCGAGGCTGGGTATAGTTACCGTCCGTTAATATCAAAACATTATTCCTGAAAAAATAGGCGTTTGGTTTAAAAACAAAAAACCTTATTGTTAAAAATGTTAACTGAGGTTCTCACCACCAAGCACAACCACGTGCCTTATCCTCTCAGTGCGTTATGTTCAGTCCAGGGGCGCAATAAATGCATGATTTGTGCAAACAGTAAACAGAACGAGACGAGCGTATGGATCCCTCTACACGTTCATTCATAACACTATTCAAGACCCTATTGTAAGCTTTTTGTAAACAGGATTCTCAAAAACAGCTTGAAAAACAACAAATTTTCTAAAAATAATGCAGTTTACATTTATTAATGCGTGAGCTTTTTCTTTCTGTTTCTGTTGTAATAACAGTGCTAATGAAATGAATAATAAGTTATTGTAGCCTTAAGAAACAAAGTTTGTGAAACATCTATTTTGTTTACTCAGTAGTGAAGATGAAGACACGCCAAAATCCACGGCAACGGTCACATTTAAAAAAAATGGCCTTGATGTGGAAAAGTGCTTTGCACCACGTCAGGGTCTGAGCATTCGTACCGTACGCACTTTTCCTGAGTACTGCAGGTTATTTGAAAATCAAAAACAAAGCTATTTTTGCAGCTTGACATTCTAAGGATTTGGACTTTGACTGATGCTATTTTATATGTAAATGACATTAAAAGGGGGGATCGCAACCCATGATCTTGCAAACCCCTCAGCAAGTGTGCAGTTGCGCCCCTGGATGGATGGATATGAAACCCTGAATATTCCACTGGATATTTCTTTTTCTATTTTATATAAAAATAAACTTTGTGCACACATGAACAATATCGTTTAAAATAATTCTTGTACACAGCGATATCTCAGGCTAAATGACCGCTTCCTGCACTTTTTAAAAAGCCTTTTCACAATAAAAATTTCTAACATTTTATCTCAGCCCTTTCCCGACTTAATAAAACATGACAATCTTTTAATCACAACTCATGAGACTAAGATAAATAAGAATATCACATTGTTTGTTCCCCGCTGCTTTGTTTAATTAGTTTTGATCACTTTTTAATTGTAAATACGTAATAAAACAAATACGCGAATTTTAAACCTCATTGCAAAATTGAAAATTTTAAGAATCTTTTTTGATCTTTTGAAAGAAAGGGTTATTTCCATATCAGCTCTTTTATGGAATGATGTTCTGTATATTTATTTTTGAACATTGCTGGTCATCTGGAAGGTCACATGACCAATATGCTCACTGGATAAGGCTGGATTTCGGTCAAAAACTCATAAAGACCATATGGAAATGTATAAGCTTTGGATTTCCAGCAAATTTTAACATGCTTGACTTGTCTCATATATGAAATACCGCATCAGCATTCAGAGTTACGAAAACTGTGATGACGAAATCTTATACTAGATTCATGGTTTCTGATAAAGAGGAGCTCGAAGGTAAATCATTAACGGCATTTATAAACAAAACAACTTGTTGAGTAACGTGCATCTGAGGTTAATCTGTAGGTTTAAGAGAGAAGATGAAGATTATTATCCTGGCTTTGTCTATTTGGTCATGTCACGCGGTCAGGGGTAAGAACTATTCGTGTTCAGCAATACGGGAATATTATAACATGTTTGTTTTTCTGTTGGGTAATGATGATGATAAGAAAGATTCTCATGTTCATGGACAGTAAAATGTTGTGTTAAAAAAACCTAACCACAAAAGTGTATAAAAAAATTAAGCAGTGTTTTATAGTATATATGGCTATGATTATATATACTTGTAAATGTAAAATTCATCTGGGTGAATTTTGGCTCCCAATAGAAGGATAAAAGCAGATATTATTCCATTTAAATGAATAAATTTCTTAATTATTAATATAGGTTTTGTTTGTTTGTTTATTTTTTGCTTGCTTGTTTTTTCCTCTGTATAAAACCGCCCTGAGCTAGGGCTGAAAAATGTAAAGATATCATAACACATTTTGTAGGCTTTTTCAAGATCCCAGTAATATTTCGATTTTAACATTGTGATTTTATTTATTTTTTATTTTATGTATAAATTTGCAAATGTATAAAATTAGAGGTCAACGTTCTACAGTAAGAAACATTATGGAAAGATTTCAAGACCTTCCCAGTCGTGGACGTCCCAGCACATTCACCCCAAGGTCGTTCACCCTCAACCGGGGCGACGGGACTTGTACTTCAAGTACTCTAAGAGTGGATCTATCAGCTACTGAATCATGGGAGTACTTAGTATTGCCCATGTGATTTCTTTCATTTTAGCTAAATTTTTTGTTAATGGCATAGTGAGAGAAAAAAAAAAACATATCTATTGCTGGTTATTTGAGCTTGTATTTGTCTAATACTAAGACCTTGTCAGGGATAACCCCTAGAGGGCGCCTAAGCGCCCAGAGACTTGTTTTGTAGTTTTGGTTCGTTTCACATCAGTTCCCAGGTTGCAACTCGGTCAGGTGACGTGGGCGCTCACCTGAACCGAGTTAATCATTAGTTTCATTATAAATAGAGTGTTTTCAGTTTAGTTTCTTGTCTAGCATTTGTTACGTTTATACTAAAGGATGTGTGTTATTCGTGTTTTGGTTTATTTTACATAAAGTATTCGGTTTGTTATGTTCCCTGACTTTTGATTTATCTGACATTTTGCTGAACATCCGCCTCTGCAATTATGCCTCGCCTCCGTTCACCCGTACCTACAGTTTGTGACAGAACCCTCTACATTCAGATCATTTTTATTATGTTTTTACACAAATAATTAACTTTTATGCATGACTGTACTGTGGGTTCTGAAAGTATTTGCACCTCTTTAGATTTTTGCACGTCATTATGTTGTAAATTTCAGGCACTTCCTTTACTCGTCAGTCTCCAGACAATAATTTATGATGACAAATTTATTTACATAATTGTGAAATGTTCTTTTTCTTCTTATTCTAGATGCAACAACCTGTCTTACCCCATATGTGCCAAACGCCAAACCTGTACATGACCCAGCAGCAGTCTATCCTAATGCAAGCAATCTCACGTTTGTATGTGACAAAGGCTACAAGTTCAACGGCACAGACTCTGCATTTTGTCTAAATGCAACTTGGAGGCTGCCAGTGTGTAAAAGTAAATGTCCTCAATGCAAACCTGATATATTTCTAAATAACACTGTCTTATTAGCCCAGAAAATACAAATGATTTTGATTTAAAAGTAGTTTTCTTGTTTTTGGCAGGAAAATCTTACACATGTGACTCTCCCGCTCGTTTAATCAAGGGAACCGTCATGCCACCTACCCAGGAAATTTTTGAGCACAGGACCTTGCTTGCGTTTTTTTGTGGAAATCCAATGCTGCAGCTAAGGGGCGAATATGCAGTTTGTAGGTGTGGTAACTGGACCCCTTTACTTGAATGTGATACATTTTTCACCATCGCAGGTATATTTTTGCGTAATTGTTGATTTACAAAAAAATGTTTTATTAAATGAATGCAGCAGTTCATTTGTTCCATAATTTCAGTGAAAAAAACTCTATTACAGATAGACTTACATTTCGAGTTGAAGAAGATGTTGAGGGTAATTGTGACAACTGCTTTTCTTTTCCAAAAATAAAGATTTGAAAGTTTGTTCATAGATGTCCTTATTGAATATTAAAAAAATTATTTATGTACTCTTTCAGTTGCAGAATGTTCTAGGCGTGGCACACCTACTACAGGTATGGGGCTCAGATCTATAACAATGCACACAAATCACAAAATTATAGTTTTGCCATTATTATTATTATTATTATTATTATTATTAGGGCCTAAGCACTATAAGGTGCGCCGGTACTTCTTGTTTTCCTTTCGAGGTCTTAACACACTCGAATGACACATGTTGTGCGGTGCGCCCGGGGTGGGAATTGCACAGGGTGCTTGGGCCCGTCATCGTTGCTTGCAACTATATTTATTATTATTATTATTATTATTATTATTATTATGGCCCAAGCACTATAAGGTGCACAGGTACTTCTTGTTTTCCTAAGGATTATTATTTCTCTTTTTTTCACCCTTTTGGACATTTCGGGGGTCTTAACATGCTCAAAAAGTCATGAAACTTGGCAGACAGTTTGGAATCCGCTGCCATTCGGATGCCTGGGAGTCTGGGCAATGGTCGTAGCTCGAGGGCCTCAGGGGCTCTCACACGAGATTTTGCTCCCTAGCTCATACACACTTTCATGTAGGCACACAAAACTGACATGTAGGTACACATTTAGAGCTGGAAACTTTCGCGCTGCATGTCCTGGGCTCAACGCAACAGGAGCCGCATTATTTTGGGTCGTTCGCAAAAACACACTCGATGGATTTTGATATACTCCTCCTAGGGAATTTATACGATCGTCACCAAACCGGGCCGATGTGATCATTTGAGACATTGAGGATGCAAAATTGTAGAGGGATTTTCGATATCTCAAACGGGTCAGCCGTCAAAATGTCTAACCCTGCGTTCACACCGAACGCGGCCAGAAGCGTCAAAGTTCGCTCTCGCCACCCGGCCGCTGACGCCGTAGACCGAATGCCTTTCTTGTATTTAAAGGGGCCGCAAAGCAATCAAGCTTGTTGATCTTATGGAGACTGACCAAAATGTGGAAGAAAACAAGAAGTTGATTGATAGAAAGAACTGTATTGTAGAAATAAACAAATTATAAGGCATTTGTATGGTGTGGCTTCTGTTCATTGTGAATTGCTAGTCTAATTAAATATTTTTTTATTATTATATTATATTTCATATTATATTTAAACACCAACAATTTCAGACACCTTTGTTAACGCATCATTTTTTAAATTAATGTCCCTGTACACAAACAGGGACATGTCATAAATAACCGGGAAACCCGCTACCGCAATAATTAACTTCTCCTCCATTTTGCTTGGGAACTAATGTCGCCGGAACAAAAGTTTGCAGGACTGCGAATCCGCTCAAGCGGAGGACCTCGACTTTTTTATTGGTTGCCGCTCAACCGCGTCATAGCTCATTACCATAAAGTTGAGCTGATTTCAACTCCCTTCGCCGCCCTTCGCCGTTGGCTCCCATTGAAAATGAATGACTTCCGGCCGCTTTGACGCTCTCGCCGCGTTCGGTGTGAATGCAGGTGTAACGGGTTCGACCCAAAGTTGCACGGGCGGCACCGTGAAACACAGACACGAGGCGAGATCTTGGGGAAAAAGGGTAATTTATTTAGAATAAATAGGGGAAGGAAAGGGTAAAAGGAGGGAGGACGGAGAGAAAGGGAAGGAATGATGTGTGCACGTGCGTGGTCCGGGGCAGTGCCCAGCTGGCTTGCAGGCACGCGGCTGGCGGCGGAGTGGCAGAACGGAGCACGCGAGGCAGTGCTCCTGCACGCTCCCTGGACGGCCTGGCCCCTCCCAGCTCTCTCTGTGCGCGGCCTCAGGCGGGAGTCTCGCTCGGACGCCCTTCGGCTGGGCGGCTTTCCCGGCTGGGATCGGTGGCCTTAACGCTGTCCTCCTCGCGGCCTTTTCCTCTTTGGCGGCGTGGACGCGAAGGCGGGCTCGACACGGGAGCGAAGGATGCCGCGGGAGCTCGCGCAGCTCTTTCCCGCGCTGTCCTCAGCGCGGAGATCAAAGGGGCGGAAATCCAATGTCCTTTTTCGAAGTCTCTGGGGCACGTTCTATTTCCCACTCCCGTGCCACTCTCGAGCTCCACCGCGTTACGCTCTTCTCGGACCCCGGACTAAACTCCGCGTCTTGCTTTTATAATGCGGAGCAAGCCCGAGATCCTATTAACATTAATCAATGCCAGCCGGCCCTTATAGACGGCCCTGTCCCTTCGCACACCTGCAGAAGGGTTGCCGCCTACTTAGGAAGCCTACGAAGTGAGCGAGGGGCGATAATAGATTTGGGCGCACGCCGTGACAGCAGGGTTAAACTTATACCGAAAAATGATTAATAACTTTCTGTGTGGCATTATATTGATTGACATTATATTCAGTGACGCCTTCAGTCACACCATGGTCAGTGACATCACATTGAGGAACATCATAGTGTGAGGCTTTTCTTCCAGCATCTGCGGCCTATTGTACACATCCTATTGTATCACTAATGTTAATACACACACACACCATACACACAAACAAGCACAGACACAAGCACATTTACTCGTCACACACAGACTCACACATGCACACGCACACGCATGCATGCACACACACACACACAAACACACTCATACATCACACACATGCACACATACATACACCCATATTACAAATGTTCACACACACACACACACACACACACACTCAACAATTATTTAGGGCCCAAACATTAGCCCTGTATCGTATATGACATGTGCAGGTTGTGCAGTGCAACCGAGTGGCGATGGCGTTTTCGAGGTCTTAACACACTCAAATAACACAGGTTGTGCGGTGCTTGCAACTATATTATTAGTATTATTATTATTATTACAGTTTTTGCCCTTTGCTTGAACACATTTTGCAAAATTTGGCTCATCATGACAAAACTCTACACACAAGCAAATAACACACAACACTGGGAAATAAACCATTCACATTTATGTCAAAATAAAACTCTGCTATCAAAACCTAACAAGCCTTTGTCAAAGTGTCACTCTAATGGCAAAATGATACCCATTTGCATCATATGAATACACTTTCAAATCAGCAGCAACACGCTAATCTACTTTATATAAAACACTGCAGGCTTTTGTTTCCTCTGTTTTATTCGCCACGGAAGGTAAAACATTAAATAATAAATACTGTACATTACAGTCGTGTACTTTACAGTACAGTAAATTCTGTTAAAATAAATTAAACAATACACTACAGTAAACATAGAAAAACACAATTGTGGACTTATGGATCCTGTCGCCTGTTGGGGTTTGGCCGCAGGATCTCATCGACATCACAAGCAATGTCTTCTCTCGCTAAGCATCGAGAAACATCCCCGATGGAAAAGGCCTGCGGAGACACTGACGTAAGGTCAATCCAAGGATGGATTCGGCACACAACGTCAGTGTCTCCGCAGGCCTTTTCCATCGCCTGCAGAAGAGACATGTGGGCATATGGTTGGCGGTCATACATTCTTCGATAGGGTTGAGAAATGGCGAGTAAGGGGGCAAATACAAAACTTCAAACAGATCATGGTTTGTGAACCAGTTCTGGACGATAGCAGCCCGATGGAAACTGACATTGTCCCACACAACAACAAACCTGGGCCGCTCTGGTCTGTCCTGTACAACTGCATCATCAAGTGCATCTAGAAAAGTGATTATTGTTGTGCATTATATGGACCCAGTTTGGAATGATGGTGCAGTAGCCCTCGGATGCTTATGGTGGCACACAATGTGATATTTCCTCCACGCTGCCCTGGGACGTGCTAAATTGCCCTTTGGCCAACTATATTACGTCCCCGTCGTCTACTTTTGCTAAGGTTGGATCCAATGAGTTCATGAGGCTGGGCAGCTCCATCCATGTCCAACATTCGCTGCAACAAAAATATTTAGTTTTTTACAAAAAAAAAACATATTGTGGATGGCATTACTCAAAACACAACTACAACTACTGTACACGACTACACATACAGAAGCACACCAGCAGACCACACATGGTACCTGTGTAGCTTTCTGAATCTACAGTATCTATGTGGTACTGATCCAATGGTACATATTCAGCTGTTACTGGACTCCACCCATTCAGTATTGTAAATGTAAAGGACTGTAACACTTAGCTGTACATATTCATGTCGAAGTTCTTTGACCCTGACACTGTTCCTCTCACATGGAATCCTGTACAGTTGCTTCATGGTCATGTTGTGCTTTACCAAGATGCGTCTGATAGTGCTAATGCTTACTCTATTTATGTTGTTGAATATCTGCCTATCTTCAAGTATTTGTTGCTGTATCTGGTGGAGACAGATTGCATTGTTTGCTCTGACTAGATCCACAATGGCAAGTTCCTGCTGTTGGGTGAACAGGCGTTGGCGCCACCCCCAGTAGGTCTTTCTGTAGCCATTCTGTAGAAAGATGCAATCCCAAATTGTTATTGGTTTGCTTCTTTTTTACAGTACTGTATATACTGTACTTTACCATGTGTACCATACACAGTACTGAAATGTCTGTGTTTTTTTTTGTTTTTTGGGATTTTTCCCCGATTTTCTCCCTAATTTAGTCGTGTCCAATTCCTCCCCGTCACTAGGGGGCTCCCACATTAAGGCTACTACTACTACCACTCAGCCGGGAGGGCCGAAGACTATCGTGTTTCCACCGAACCACGTGACGCCAGCTGACCACATCTTTTCGAACTGCTCGCTCGCGCACCGTTGGGGGCGGCGTAACACACTCGGAGGACGGCGCTATCCGCTCCCTCCGTTGCGCGAGCTCACAGACGCCCCTGACTCGCTGTAGAGCCGTGATTAATGTGGGAGCACTAAGTACCTCTCATCCCTCCCCTCTGAGAGAGCTCGGCCAATCAGCTCTCTCTAGACCTCCGGCTGCGAGAGGTTACAGCATCACCCGGGATTCAAACTATCGATCTCCGGATGATAGGGCGAGCGCTTTAACCACTGCGCCACTCGGAGGCATCACCGTGTGTTTCACAAAACTACTACTTTTGTTCAAAAAGGAGCATAAGCCATGCTGAAAGTACATGCGATATGGCCATGTGATATGATACGGTACTGTACTGTACTCTAGATACAGTCTGAGTAGAGTAGAGAGTTGAAGACATGCACATGTCATATACTGTTTTCCAGTCGAAATGTCCTTATGATGGATGCAACCGTGAAACGGCTTAGATTAGGGTGGACTCTCTGCCCAGCTTCCCTCATAGTCAGGCCATGGTTGATGACATGATCCACCAAAGTTGCTCTGATGTCATCAGAAATAATGCTCCTTGTATGGCCTCTTCAACCACGTCCTCCTCTCTCTCTGTCTTCATCTAACTCTACCTCTGCCTCCGGCTCTCCCTGCTTCCATGCTTGCAAAGTTCTCAAAATGGCTTAAGTGAGGTCTTTTTGTACAGTAGCTGGCTGATCGGTGTTCCAATTTGAGAGTAAGTATTTTCAGATGTGTGTCTAAGTATTTTCAATTGCACAATGTGTATTGTATTTTGAACAGACGTGTTTTGCCAGCGGTACCTTGAGATTTTCATTTTTGAACGAAGTGTCTTATGCTTGAAATAGTGTGTAGTGTGCAGGAGGAAGTGTTCTGTTGTCTGTTGAGCTCAGTGAGATCTAGAAGTGTACAGAGTGTATGTGTGTACACTCTGCTATGCAGTGAATTTTATTGTGACTCGCCGGCAATTGAAAAAGAAAAGAAAACCATTATCATTAGAAGAACAAGAGGATCCTCGCACATTTATGACGTCAGCACTATTAAAACAGCGTTTTACAGCACACACGCACAAATGCACACGCACGGATGTCGCCTTCACTTAGTTTGCGAGGGGAATCCCAGACGCCATTCTGTCAAAGTTTTCTACTTTCTTGGACTGTGAACCTTGTTCCCTTTCAAAAGCTACACTCGATGCTGCGTGAAAACGCTATGGGAACATCTCTTTGTTGCCCGGTTGTGAAGCTTGTGCATGTCAAACCCGCCGAATACCTTCGGCTTATAACCTGTGCAGGCATGACGTCACCGAACAAGGTGCACCTGCAGGTTATAAATAGGAGTGAACCGGAAACATCCTCAGATCTTTTTGTCTTCAGGACCGCTTTGTGTCTGCGCGTGCATGCAAGCCGTAACAAAAGCAAAATAAAAAAATAACAGCATTAACTCACCGATATGGCAGAGTTGCTTAAGAGATGCGTGCCTCCGTGTGATAGATCTCTTTCGGAGGGCGATCTTCACGAGTTTTGTCTCGAGTGCTTGGGGGAAGAACACGCTCGCCTCGGGCTTCAGGGAGAATGTGAGTACTGTGATCTTCTCCCTATTCCTTTAAAGAGAAACCGCGAGCCGCGGCGCATTCCTGGGGCTCGCGTGCTGATCTGGCAGACGCGCACGAGACGGAATTCCCCCTTTCTCTCGCGCTATCTCCGGATCAGGAAGTTTTAGCTTCCACTTCGCAAGCGCGCTCCGGCGCTTCTTGTGAAGGAGTGGAAGACTCTTCCTCTCTCGCTTCCATGGAAGTAGCCTCCTCACAACGCTCCTCCAGTGCTCACAGAGCTTATGAGGATTTATTAGAGGTTATAACGCGTGCGGTCGAGCGATTGCATATCGACTGGCCGCAGCAGCGAGATTCCCCTAAGCGTTCGAGATTAGACAACAGGTTTCTGTCGGGTGGCCGGGGGGAGGAGCCTCAACGTCTCTCTCTCCCCTTCTTTGGTGACCTCCATGATGAATTAACCCTTTCATGGAGCAAGCCGTATTCATCGCGTGTTTTTGTGCCATCGACTTCGACTTATTCGAATATCGTTGATGCGAAAGCACCCGGTTATATGATGATGCCCCAGATAGAAGAGACGCTTGCGGGCTATCTCTCTCCTGGGACATCATCCTCCCTGAAAAAGCCTACCCTCCCCTCCAAGCCGTGCAGATTGACATCTGCTTTGGTGGGCAAAGCTTTTCAGGCAGCAGGACAGGCTGGCGCTTCACTGCACACCATGGCGGTTTTGCAGGCTTACCAGGCTGACCTGCTGAAGGACCTGAGCACCGGCGGGGTTATTGATGACAAGGCGTTCGCAGAGCTGCGCCGAGCCACAGACCTGTCTCTCCGTGCAACCAAGCAGACGGCCCGTGCTGTGGGCCGTTCTATGGCTGCCATGGTATCCACGGAGAGGCATCTGTGGCTGAACCTCTCGGGCATCAAGGATAAGGATCGTGCTGTCCTCCTTGATGCCCCCGTCTCGCCCCCGTCGCCACTAGGTTTCGGGAGGCGAAGCTATATGAACAGGCTTTTGGGAGGTTCCTTCCCCGCCGTGCTCAAGAACCGGGACCGTCGGCCACCCGGCCCCGGCCAGGTCTGGCCCCTATAAGGCGTGAGGTCTAGAAGGAGAGCGTGACCAGCCGCACACCCCCTCGTAAAGACTGGGGTGGGGCTCGCCGCCCTTCCCAGAAATCTGCCTCAAAAAGACCAGATCTGAGGAGCTTCCTCTCTTCGAAGAAGAGGCCCTGAGGTTCGTGCGCCTGGGGCTGTGGGGGTGCCCCCCCCCAGGGAGGGGCGCCTGGATCTTCATCACAAAGCAGGGCCTCCTCCCTGGCACTCCCTGGAGGCCGGTGTTCAATCCCCGCCACCACTGGTGTTTCGGGGAGCGCCGGTCTCCAACGAAGAGTTGGGTGTTTGGGTATCTCCTGCCATACTTCAGGATACCCAACACCTAACACCCCCCCATCCAGCCGAAGTGTCAAAGCTCGTGCCCCTTTCGGAGAAGCTGGCAGCGTGGAAACTACTGCCAGGCATATCTCCTTGGGTAGAAAAGACTGTAGGCACAGGCTACAGGATTCAGTTTGCACATCGTCCTCCGCGTTTCAACGGCGTGGTCTCCACTTCCGTGAAACCGGACCGAGCACATCTGCTGGCCCAGGAGTTAAAGACTCTGCTGGGCAAAGGGGCCATAGAACATGTTCCCCTTCCAGACAGAGAGTCGGGCTACTACAGTAGGTACTTTTTGGTGCCCAAGAGAGGGGGGGGGGGGGTTGCGTCCGATCTTGGATCTTCGCGGCTTGAACCACTATCTCAGGAAATCCAGATTCAAAATGTTGACTGTCAAAATGATTGTTTCTCAAATTCAACTAGAGGATTGGTTTGTGACAATCGATCTCAAGGACGCATATTTCCATATAGAAATATTGCCACAGCACAGGAAGTTCCTGAGGTTCGCCTTTGGGGGCGAGGCTTACCAGTTTCGGGTCCTTCCATTTGGCCTAGCTCTGTCACCCCGCACATATACAAAATGCATGGATGCAGCTCTGGCTCCTTTACGACTCCAGGGCATCCGTATTTTGAATTACATAGACGACTGGCTGATTCTGGCCCGGTCTCAGGAGCTAGCGCTTCGACATCGGGATGTCGTCCTAGCCCATCTTCATTCTTTAGGATTGAGACTCAACGCCACGAAAAGCGTTCTCCTTCCTGTTCAGAGGACAACATATTTGGGTGTCACATGGGATTCGGTCACGATGCGGGCACAGTTGTCTCCTGCTCGTGTCGAATCCATTCTCAACACCCTGAAGGGAATCAAGCTAGGCCAGAAGGTCACTGTTCATCACTTTCAGAAATCTTTAGGCCTCATGGCGGCTGCCTCCACGGTGATACCTTTGGGCCTTCTGCACATGAGAGCGTTTCAGCTGTGGCTAAGAGCCAGGGGGTTTCATTCAAGGGCCAACCCCCAGAGGCTAATAAGGGTTACGCGCCTGGGGCTTCGTACCCTTTCTATGTGGTTCAGACCCCGGTTTCTGACTTTGGGTCCCACTCTAGGTCCGTCTTGTCGTCGCAAGATGCTAACGACAGACGCTTCCCTCATGGGCTGGGGTGCGGTCTTGGATGGCCGTCCAGCACAAGGGAGCTGGAGAGGTCATCTTCTCGCGTGGCACATCAATTGCCTCGAAATGATGGCTCTGTTTCTGGCCCTGAAACACTTCCTCCAGCAGTTGAGAGGCTACCATGTCCTAGTGCGGGTGGACAGCACTGCGGTAGTCTCGTACATAAATCACCAGGGTGGACTGCGCTCGCGCCGCTTGAACAAGCTAGCGCACCAGGTTCTGCTTTGGGCACAGGACAAGTTCCTGTCCCTCAGGGCGATTTACATTCCAGGGCACATGAATGTAGGAGCAGACTTGCTATCCAGACAAGCTGTAGAACAGGGGGAATGGAAGCTCCACCCCGAAATAGTCAGTCAAATCTGGGAAAGATTTTACGTAGCAGAGGTGGACCTCTTTGCCTCACAAGAGACAGCACAATGCCCCCTTTACTACTCTCTGACTCCTCCAGCTCCCCTGGGTCTGGACGCAATGGCCCACACGTGGCCCAGGTTACGCCTTTATGCGTTTCCGCCTATAGTTCTGCTCCCGGGAGTCCTGGCGAGGGTCCGTCAACAAGGGTTGCGCCTCTTATTGATAGCGCCCCATTGGCCGACCAGAGTGTGGTTCTCGGATCTAATATCTCTCCTCGACGGCTCACCCTGGGTGATTCCAGTGAGGAGGGATCTTCTGTCTCAGGCGCAGGGGACAATACTTCATCCCCGGCCCGAGCTCTGGAACCTTCATGTTTGGCCCCTGAACGGGACCAACTGAGACAGGCTGGGCTTTCAGCCAGCGTAATTGAAACCATTTTAAGTGCCAGGGCTCCCTCCACTAGGAGAACTTATGCCCTCAAATGGAGTGTGTTTGAAAATTGGTGCATGACAAGACACATAGACCCAGTTCACTGCCAGATTGTTTCAGTGCTGGAGTTTCTGCAAGAAAAGTTGTCCTCGGGCTTATGCCCTAGTACGCTCAGAATGTACGTAGCCGCTATTTCGGCCTGTCACGCTCTGAACGACGGGGTTTCTGTGGGCAAGCACCATTTAGTTGCCCGTTTTATTCGTGGAGCTAAACGGTTGAAGCCGCCCACTAGAGCGACGGTCCCTGCGTGGGACTTAACTATCGTACTCGAAGGCCTGGCTGACACCCCGTTCGAACCACTAGAGTCAGCGCCTGTCAAGCTTCTGTCTCTTAAGATGGTTTTTCTGATGGCTATTACTTCTTTGAAGAGGATTGGGGATCTGCAGGCTCTGTCAGTCTCCCCATCCTGCCTAGACTTTGCCCCTGGGCAAGTCAAAGCTATTCTGCATCCTCACCCGAACTATCTTCCCAAGGTTCCATTCTCAACCATGCACCCAGTTGTTCTCGAAGCCTTCTGTCCTCCACCTTTCACAGCTCCGGAGCAGGAAAGACTTCACTTACTGTGTCCAGTACGTGCTCTTCGGATCTACGTCCACCGCACTAGCCAGTGGCGTAAATCAGAGCAGCTCTTTATTTGCCATGGGGGTCGCAACCGGGGGGCGGCTGCCACTAGACAGACTCTGTCACACTGGGTGAGAGATGCCATTGCCCTAGCCTATGAGGCGCGTGGTCACACTTCGCCTCTGGGAATCAGGGCTCATTCAACCAGGGGGATTGCCTGATCGATTGCCTTGGCAAGAGGCGTACCCCTGCAGCAGGTGTGTGATGCGACGGGCTGGTCCTCTCCACACACGTTTGTTAGATTTTATAGTCTGGATGTCAATGCTACTCCAGGTTCGCGGATCCTTGAGTCAGCATCCCAGAGCTAGGTCTGAGACTTCCTCGGCTTGTGCGCACACGCTACACAACCTGGGGGTCCAGACACTTGCAGTGCGGCGGCGTTGGTATTCTCGTTCCCATAGCGTTTTCACGCAGCATCGAGTGTAGCTTTTGAAAGGGAACGTCTCGGGTTACTTGGCTGTAACCCTGTTCCCTGATAAAGCGGGAACGAGATGCTGCGCTCCGATGCCGCACTGCTGGCGTGCCTGGACGTCCTTCAGACAAAATTGACCTGAGGATGTTTCCGGTTCACTCCTATTTATAACCTGCAGGTGCACCTTGTTCGGTGACGTCATGCCTGCACAGGTTATAAGCCGAAGGTATTCGGCGGGTTTGACATGCACAAGCTTCACAACCGGGCAACAAAGAGATGTTCCCATAGCGTTTTCACGCAGCATCTCGTTCCCGCTTTATCAGGGAACAGGGTTACAGCCAAGTAACCCGAGACGTTTTGTTGAGGATTTTCAGAAATTAGGATTATTCACCCTCAGGACATCTTCACAGGACAGCCGTTTTGTATCATAGTGCTCCAGGACGGATTCATTAAAACCAGTGAGGCCGACAGACAAAATATCCCGGACTTTAGACATTTATATATGCATTCACTCACACAATGGATATACTGTAAATAATTATAAAAATTGGTATCTGGTGCACTGCAGCGTTTAGTTTTGAGAATGACACAAATATTAGTTTTCACAACGTTTGCTGCTAAACTGCTTTTAGATCTTTGTTTCAGTTGTTTCTGTGATGTACTGAAATATAATAACATGCACTTCATACGTTTCAAAGGCTTTTATCGACAATTACATGACATTTATGCAAAGAGTCAGTATTTGCAGTGTTGGCGCTTCTTTTTCAGGACCTCTGCAATTCGACTGGGCTGCTCTCAATCAACTTCTGGGCCAAATCCTGACTGATAGCAACCCATTCTTTCATAATCACTTCTTGGGGTTTGTCAGAATTAGTGGGTTTTTGTTTGTCCACCCGCCTCTTGAAGATTGATCACAAGTTCTCAATGGGATTAAGATCTGGGGAGTTTCCAGGCCATGGACCCAAAATTTCAACGTTTTGGTCCCCGAGCCACTTACAGTAGTTATCACTTTTGCCTTATGGCACGGTGCTCCATCATGCTGGAAAATGCATTGTTCTTCACCAAACTGTTGTTGGATTGTTGGAAGAAGATGCTGTTGGAGGGTGTTTTGGTACCATTCTTTATTCATGGCTGTGTTTTTGGGCAAAATTGTGAGTGAGCCCACTCCCTTGGATGAGAAGCAACCCCACACATGAATGGTCTCAGGATGCTTTACTGTTGGCATGACACAGGACTGATGGTAGCGCTCACCTTTTCTTCTCCGGACAAGCCTTTTCCAGATGCCCCAAACAATCGGAAAGAGGCTTCATCCGGGAATATGACTTTGCCCCAGTCCTCAGCCGTCCATTCGCCATACTTTTTGCAGAAGATCAATCTGTCCCTGATGTTTTTTTTGGAGAGAAGTGGCTTCTTTGCTGCCCTTCTTGACACCAGGCCATCTTCCAAAAGTCTTGGCCTCACTGTGCGTGCAGATGCGCTCAAACCTGCCTGCTGCCATTCCTGAGCAGCTCTGCACTGGTGGCACTCCGATCCCGCAGCTGAATCCTCTTTAGGAGACGATCCTGGCGCTTGCTGGACTTTCTTGGACGCCCTGAAGCCTTCTTAACAAGAATTGAACCTCTTTCCTTGAAGTTCTTGATGATCCTATAAATTGTTGATCTTAGTAGCCACAATATCCTTGCCTGTGAAGACATTTTTATGCAGCGCAATGATGGCTGCACGCGTTTCTTTGCAGGTCACCATGGTTAACAATGAAAGAACAATGATTTCAAGCATCACCCTCCTTTTAACATGTCAAGTCTGCCATTCTAACCCAATCAGCCTGACATAATGATCTCCAGCCTTGTGCTCGTCAACATTCTCACCCGAGTTAACAAGACGATTACTGAAATGATCTCAGCAGGTCCTTTAATGACAGCAATGAAATGCAGTGGAAAGTTTTTTGGGGGATTAAGTTAATTTTCATGGCGAAGAAGGACTATGCGATTCATCTGATCGCTCTTCATAACATTCTGGAGTATATGCAAATTGCTATTATAAAAACTTAAGCAGCAGCTTTATATATTATGTAATTCTCAAAACTTTTTGGCCACGACTGTACAATACACGTGAGCTACTTCTGCGATTTGTTTGTATCTACGAATGTTAAATGAGAACCTCGGTCCGTTCATGTCTGTGGAAATTAGTAACTTGAATGTTCATATTTTGGCGACTACCTGCATTTGATTTTTTAATTCACTGAAACTCCATTATTACTGTATGAATTGTCAGATTCGTACAGTTGAGAAAATGAACGTGTTAAATTACACAACCCCCCCCCCCCCCCTTTTTTTCAGAAAAATTCTATCCATGTGATCTCCCTGCTCATATTATCAGTGAAAGTGTCATACCTCCTGACCAGAGCAGTTTTAAACACAGGACTCGACTTGCTTATTTTTGTACTGAAAAATGGGAGCGTATGTCTGGGATGCAGTTTACGACCTGTTGGAATGGTACCTGGAACCCCCCACTTACATGTGATAAGATTTTCACCATTGCAGGTATTTTATTTTTTTCATCATTATTGAGTAATTTGCTCAGTTTAATTTACATATGAATGTAGCAATTATTATTTTAAAAAAAAAACTTACAGGGGAATATACGCATCCAGGAGAAACATTTTTGTTCTCCAAAGTTATAATTGGAAAGTTTAAGCATTTGATCATAGGTGTAACTGAAGCTGTGTAAAGCTTATACTTTATAAACTCTTACAGGTACAGGACATCCTGACAGTATCAGAACGACTGCAGGTGTGGAACCCTATAATACTTTTTGCCAATTCAGACAAAAATAATGAAAAAAACAAAAACAAATCAGAAGTTTAATGTATACAGTAGCTCATGCTACCATTATTTACTATAACTGCTATAACTACCGTGGATATAAAAAGTCTACACTCATGTTAAATTGGCAGGTTTTTGTAAAAAAAAAAAAAAAAAAGAAAGAAAAAGAGGCTAAGATCAATCATTTCAGAACTTTTTAAATGTGTTTTAACTTTTTTTTTTTTTTTTACTTTTTACATATTTCATGTGACCTATAACCTGTGCAACTCAATAAAAAAAAAGAAAGAAATATTTTTTATTCTATTATTTACACTAAAAGATTTCAGTTTGAGTTGTACACGTTATAAATCACATCAAAGGTGGAAAAAGGTTTTAAATGATTTATCTTGGTCTAATTTCTTACATCACAAAAACCCGCCATTGTAAGATGACGTTCCAGAATAGGTACATAGTACTTAGATTCCTACTGTACAAAAAACAGAGAAACAAGGGAACTGGGCATCTGGTCAAACTGCGGGGAATTCTAATTGACTTCTTAGAACCGCAAAAATGCAAAACATGCAAAAAAAAATATATATATATATATAAAGGACACCCTTTTTGAACCTGAACACATAAATTGATTAAAAAAATATTGAAAATCAACGGGCAAATACATTTTCTAACTGCATGCAGCATGATGCACTGTATTCACCATTAGATAAGTAAATCCTTACTATATATTTAACATGAATGTTGTTTGATCCTCTCTGGTTTCAGATGGAAAATGTCTAACTGGACCCCATATAGAGAATGGATACGCTCCTGAAGTAAAAGGTGGAAGATCAGCACCCAAGTGCTCACCATTTTACAAACTAGAAGGACCAAGCCAAATAGAATGTTTTTATGGGAAGTGGACGAAGCTCCCTGTGTGCAAACGTGAGTATTAGAGAACCAAGTAAGTCATGATTTAGTAACATTTACACATTTTTATTATTGTCTTGCCCCCCCAACTCCGTGTAAACTGGATGGGACACTTGTAGAGTCTTATCGGGAATATTTAGAGGAGAGTGAAGAGATGACATTTTTATGTCCTGGATCAAACAAGGGAAGAACCGTCAAATGTTTAAATGGAAATGCAATTTATGGAAAATGTGTAAGTGCATCGTTTACATTTGAGAACACCAACAACATCAATAACTTTACTCTGGACACTGTTTCATTCTGCATTGCAGCACCGTTATAATGAATGCAGTGAAATGTTATGACCTACGATTCTTATCATTATAATTCTTTTAACAAGCGTCTACGTTAGAACTCTTGTTTTACGAAACTGTGAAATGATATTGGGCACTAAGAAAGTCTGGAATTTACCCGTCTGTTTATTTCATTTACAGGACATACGTAAGGACAATATTGTAAGGTAAACATCTGTACACATAACGCATACACACACACACACACACACACACACACAGCATTTTCAACAAACAAATTACAATTAATATTAACTAGAGCTAAATTAGTTCACGGTAAATCAGAGTTACACTGTGTGCGCTAACACTGATGCTCAAATCCTACTGCCGATCTTTTCACTCTCTTCGTGCGCTTGTTTTAACAGTCGTACGCATCAGCAGCTGCCGATCTCCATCTATTGATCAGAAATCTTCTCACTGTGTGTTGGAGAGTTGAATTCCTGACTTATTATTCAGCTCTTAACTACGGTGGCGATAGAAAGACGCATTTATACGTTGGAGAGTGAGCAGTGGAAATCTGAAAGAATGTAAGAGTATGAATGGAAAAAAAAAAGAAAAAAAAAAGAATAGAATGTGGAGTAAAGAAAAAGAAATCGAAAACAATAAAGTTCATGATTATTGATGTTGCTGCCTCATCGTTTTCTTTTGTCAACAACAATAAAACGGATCTAAGCATTATGAGATAACATTCCACCTAAAGAGAGAGAGAGAGAGAGAGAGAGACCACAGTTGATTTCCGAATGAACTGGTCTGTGTGCTCAATTGATTTTAAGTGAATGATTAAAAATACTGAATCTTGAATACACAGTTTCGGTGGAGGGGTCTGCCATTATAACACAAACTGTTTAGTTTTCACTTAAAAAAAAAAATGCTTATATGTGGTTTTTATATTGTTTAAAAATAGAACGTGCATTAAGAAAGCTCCAGCTGAAAGGGTCTGATGTACAGTACAGTATACACATTATTCTGGTATTAATTTAATAAATGAAATTAACCTTTGACAAATAGAATGAAAATCAAAATGCTCGTTATATAATGAACAAAACAATATGTGTTATGTAAATGTAAATGTACACGTCATTGACAAGCACCTTTATTATGTTTCATCCACAAGTACATGATGGAGAGCCTTAAGAAAATTTAAGGCTTAAACAAAAGACAACATACTGACTACGTAACTGTGCATATTATTTTATATTCAGGAAAGAGGCTGTGGTAATATTATTCACAATTCTGTCCAATAATAAGGAGCATAAAACTCCCACTGTATCAAAGTAAATAAGATCAAACCCAGGTTTTAGAAAGAAACTGTTGTGGTTGTATAGAAATTCTAAATCATTTCACTGTAACCAGTTGTTCCCTCATCATCTGCTTCCAAGTAAAAAGTCTAATAATCACAGTTTGTCACGCTACAGAGAAACCACAAAGACTAACCTCCTGAAGTCTTTGTCTGAGATTCCTCGGACAAACCGGAGACTCCGCCCATAAATATTACATAAACATCTCACCAGTTCAATAACTATATAGTCTTTAATCTGTCCGTGTGAACGAACTGTTACTATAAATACAATAAAGTGTCAGAAGGATTTGCGGCTGCAACACTCCGAGCTACTGTTAATTGATCAACACCTACTGACCAATCAAAACCCAGCATTCAATAGCAGTGCGATATATACAAGGAAAAACGCCTCTAAATAAAAAAGTGCTATTATTATTATTATTATTATTATTATTATTATTATTGTTGTTGTTGTTATAAATGACCTTTTTTCTACTAAATATTAATCATGAGGTTTGAAGGATATTTCAGTTTAGAAAGTGTTCAACTGCGTACTTTCTCTAGCATTTTAAATAACTGTCTGTTAATGTTATCTAGAATGAATTCATCTCGTAGACGTGTATGTGAATGTCTTGCTTTTGAATATTCATATAAATCCTTTTCTCAGATGCAGGAAGTGAGATGTTATATAACAGCAATAATGTTGGAATTTTTTTTAAAGCTTGAAAACCTTGCAAGAAACCTTTTTTCTTCCTGTAATTTGGCATGTCAGTGTTTGTAGTTTACGAAATCTGCAGTGGTGAAATCATGCACTAGTTTCGTGGTTTCTGGTAAAAGGAGGCAAAATAGTAAATCATTAACGCTGCTTACAAACAAAGCTACTTGGGTTGTTTGAAATAGCATGTATCAGTGGTTCATCTGAAGCTTTTACGCTGTAGTCTGAGGTGAAACACATCAGAGAAGATGAGGATTATTGTCCTGGCTGTTTTAATGTGTGCGTGTCAGGCTGCACAGGGTAAGATCGTCATATTTATACTGAAGTTTTCATTCATTTATTTTAAGCAACTTCCTATGTCTTGCAATAAAAATGCGTTTTATTTATGTACTATTCTACCGTACACAAATGTTTTGGCACCCCCGCGGCTCTAAGAAAGGATATCTATCTGAGGCACAAATAGTCTATTCAAGTGCTGACGAACGAAAGACACTTTAAGATTTAGCACAATTTAGAGTTTTCTCATTATAACGTTATGTAAGTTTTGTAATTTTACAACTGATGCTGTATGAGTCACAATCACACGTACATTATGGTACAACATTCACGTTTTAAAATGTAAGTTTCTATTTAAATACATTCTAAATATGGATTTAGTGGATTTCCAAAAATGTAGGCAGAAAATCAGCCCATCAGCTACGGTTATACAAGTAGAAATTACAGTGTTCACATTTGTTCATATTTGCTTATTTTTTTCCCCACATTTATGATTTTAATTTATAGATTCCTCCATTCATGGTTTTGTATATGTGCTCATATCATAAGATGAATACAACAGGGTGGATTAAAAAAAAAAACTGTGTATAACTTGGATATGACAAGTGGTTATTGACTCCTTCAATGCGACTGACGGAGACAGAGGCCACGCCCCCTTAACTAAGACTGACAGAGACCAAGGCCTAGCCCCAGAGGTGAAAACACGCCTCCTCCGGGAATGAGAGAAAAACTTATTTTTTGTCAAATTTGAGAAAAAAAAAAAAATCGAATCCCCTTGCTTACTCTTATATGCAAACTGGGAATTGTGGCCTTTAAGATCAAGACATCACAGGGCAGCAAAACACACATCATCTGCCTTATTCTACAAGCGTGAGCTCACAGATGCCTGAATGTGTCTGATGCCCCTGTGTCTGATGACAGCAGAGCGTGAATGCCCCTCCCACTGGCGTAAAGTCTTAAGGTTGGGATGCACAGTTTTCTGTAACCCCAGTTAAAGGCACTAAAAGTACAGTTTTTAGATTTATATACTAAGTTTTTAGTTATTTTTTACTGTACTGTATTTAATGAGCAGAGGTGGATAGAGTAGCCCAAAAATCTACTCAAGTAAGAGAAGCTGCACTTGAAAATAATATTACTCAAGTAGAAGTACTGTAAAAATATTACTCAAGTCAGAGTAAAGAAGTATTTGGTGAAAAGAGACTTGAGTACTGAGTAACTATTTCAATCGATTTTTTTTTTTTTTTTTTTTTTTTTAGAAATGATAAGAATTATATATGGTATAATTATAATAATTTAATTAAATATATCAAAACATTGCAACATTCAATGGAACAGCTAAACCTACTGCGGCATGGTTCCTCGGGTCAGAAGTCTTTTTTTGTTTTTATATGCTGAAGTGCGTGTCTGTTTTGGCAGATAGAGAAGACACCGCAGTATGAAGCTGTTCTTTTGGAAGTGAAACATGCTTTGTATATGACGCCAGGGATGCCGTCTGACTATATGTGCTTATTGTTATTGCGGCTGATTGGTCAAACGGAGTCATGTGATTATCGTTGCTGCGTCTGATTGGTGAAACAGTTATGCAGTAGATCTACGTATCAGCTGCATGTGTACAGTAGAATAAATGGTTAGAAAAGTAAGTCGAGTCGAGTGGAGCCGAATGTAGCCGAGTAAGAGTCGCGTTTCTTCTTCACAAATCTACTCAAGTAAAAGTAAAAAGTATGGTACTCATAGAAGTACTTAAAAATTTTTTTTTTTTTTTTTTTTTTTTAAAGTTACTCAAGTAAATGTACCAGAGTAAATGTAACTCATTACTACCCACCTCAGATAATGGAAATACTGAAAAAAAAATTAAATAAATGGTTATAAAATGTTCTTCATGCATTTCACCCATCATTTTACTTTAATAACTTTTACTACCTGTGCAAAAAAATAGATCCAGAAAACTGCCAACCTCCGGAACTTAACGACGGCTTTTTTATCCCAAATTCGAAGAGTTACAAAACCGGAGACAAAATTTCCTACGGCTGTAACACGGGTCTGAAACCTGACCTGAAAACGTGGTGGGGGGAGATAACATGCAAGAATGGAGAGTGGTCACACACCCCTCGGTGTATCAGTGAGTAGTTTACATACGTTGCTGAAGATGTTTTTGGTATTCTGTTTGTTGTTCTACTATCATACGCTTATTTTTTTTTACAGTAATACCACTACAGGACGTACGGTACACAGTGCATGCATGCAGTAATACATATAGTGTTGTTCAGCACACACAAGGGTTAGGTTGTGACTTAAACACTGGATTTAAAAAATATGATTTGATAATGACAGAAAAAAGTGTATATTTATAGGACGAATCATTTCAACAATTTTCAACAAATTTGAATTTACAAATGAATACATACAGTACAGGAATATTAAAAGATAAAGTACATAGCGTAAATAAATTGTAAAATAGCACATTATAGAAAATGTCTTATGTTTCTTGTTCTAGATAACACATGGTGCATCACCACACATGTGCCAAACGCCAAACCAGACGTGTTACAAGCAGCCGCTCCTGGTACGCATGATTTTGAATGTGACTACGGCTATGGGATTGAAGGTGGAAAGTCAATAGCAGAGTGTGCATCTGCATCTTGGACTCTTCCAGAGTGTAGGCGTAAGTGTCCGTGCTGCAAGCATGACTTATATTTCATTAACAACCCTGTGGTGTTATAAAACGAAACTTAAATAAAACAAAGCTTTTTCTTTTTTGCAGGAAATCCTGACTTTTGTGCTCCTCCTCCCCGTGTTAACAATGGAATGATCACAACACCGTACCGCAATATTTTTGAGAATGGGCAGACGCTTGAATATATGTGTGCAAGAGGATACAGGTTAGATGGAGTCAAATTTAACACTTGTAGGCGCGGCACGTGGTCCTCTAATCCTAGTTGTGGTAAGATTCTCACACACTGCTAGTGTCATTTTGGCATGTGTTATGTGATTATCACATTTTACATATGAGTGCTTCTGTTCATAAACACTGCTGATAAAAGCAAACTTGGAAGAAGAAATTATTGAAATTTTTTTTTTTAAAAGACAGGCTTTACTTTTTATGATCGTTCAATTTACCTTGTACTGTCAGGTACTATTGTTTTGACACACACAGTACAGAGCAAAAGTTTGGACACCCCTTCTCATTCAGCGAGTTTTCTTTATTGTGTTCTTTCTTGTGTTCTTTAGCCCAAACGCGCGTCTCTTCTGCTTGTTGCCTGTCCTTAGCAGTGGTTTCCTAGCAGATATTCTAGCATGAAGACCTGATTCACACAGTCTCCTCTTAACAGTTGTTCTAGAGATGTGTCTGCTGCTAGAACTCTGTGTGGCATTGACCTGCTCTCTGATCTGAGCTGCTGTTAACCTGCGATTTCTGAGGCCGGTGACTCGGATGAACTTATCCTCCGCAGCAGAGGCGACTCTCGGTCTTCCTTTCCTGGGGCGGTCCGCATGTCAGCCGGTTTCTTTGTAGCGCTCGATGGTTTTTGTGACTGCAATTCCCAATTTTTCTGACTGACTGACCTTAATTTCTTAAAGTAACGATGGCCGCTCGTTTTTCTTCACTTAGCTGCTTTTTTCTTGCCATAATACAAATTCTAACACTTTGAATGAGAAGGTGTGTCCAAACTTTTGGTCTGTACTGTCTTATGTTACATTACACCTATCACACTGGCACACAACTCAAGAGTGGGTCATTTTACAGCACTACTCCACAAAATCCTCTTACATACATTACAGTATACATGTACACTCGGATGTAGATGCGCCATGCAGTCGCACCCCTGTGTGGGTAGGTCTCTTAATTAATTGTAAATCTGATTTAGAGGCTTCTTTGCAATGAGAACTCCAACTATAAGTGGAGCACTAGGATGTGTCAGATAGACAAGTGGTATGTGTGGCATGCACAGAGGGAATGAGGGAGAAGAATCATGTATGCTATCAGTCACATAATGTAGAGTACTGTATAAGGTGAATGTATATTTAGTGTTAAATGCAAGCAGGGACTCCGACATGACTGACTATGACAGCATAACTAAAAGTGGGAGCCAGAAGGAAGCACAGAGATGAAGCCAGTGATTACAGCCAAGACTTAAACACTATTGTGTCTGAGTCCTGAACACTAATTGAAAGGCCACCCAGAGAAAGCTTACTTCTAATTACATGTGGACCTAGTAGTAGTACATCTGTCTTGTTAGCATTAAGCAGAAGAACGTTAACAAGCATCCACTGTCTAACATCCTTGACATATTCTTCAACTTTATTAAGGTAGTGTCTCCGTCTGGCTTTACTGAGATGTACAACTGTGTGTGCCATCAGCAAAACAGTGGAAGCTAATACCATGCTTATGAACAATAGAGAGCATATAGAGAGGAAATAGCAGTGGGCTTAAAACAGAACCCTGAGGAACACCAATCTTCACTTTAGTACATGTGTGTAGATATGAACATAATAGCTGTGCTAGTTTTCTATCTTGGAGATTAAAGGGGAGGTTTGATATTGGTCTATTGTTGGACAGCTGACAGGGGTCAAGGTAAGGTTTCTTAAGTAGAGGTTTAATAACTGCTAGTTTAAAAGATTTAAGTACATTGGTATTGCTACTTGAAAACTTTAAATTTTTGTAAAAGAGCTTCAGTTATTTCCATCTCTTGAAGTGGAGTAAAATATCCTAAGTGCCGATCTGTTGGAGTTAATCACCTACATCATTATTTATTACATTTTCTGGTATTTTTGTTATTGTCTATAAAAGTGGAGTGATATAGTGGTCAAGCAGCATTAAGAGCTTTTTATATCTCAGGATGATCTTTTTTCATGGTGTTTAATATACTACCAATTTAGTTTCATGCAATTTACATTCTAGTTTTTAAGCTATCTGTTTTTATGCGCCTGTGTGATTATTATACCAGGGTGCTAGTTTTTTCTCACCAATAATTTGTCTTTTAACAGAGCAACATTATCTAGATTATGATGTAATGTTGACTCTAAACATTCAGTCACATGATTGAATTTGGTGAGATCAGATGGTGATCCAATCATACAGTAGTTGAAAACTAGGAGATTACTGATGAAGCTCTATGCAGTTGATTGGATTTAATGTGGTAGCATGGCAATGTCCATAACAATGTACAGTACATACATTATTACAAAGATACACTTTAAATGAGATAAGATGGTGATCTGAGATAACTTCAGACTTGGGAAATGCGCCTATGTTTTTTATATTTAATCTGAACATAGGTATTAAATATAGCACTGATTTACCCCTACTCAGAGTCCAGAATGGACAGACATGCTTTGTCAAAAGAAATGACCAGGTTTGAGAGGAAATCCATGAATTCAGAGTATGTCTCCAAGGGTCCGAATTAATAATTAGTAGAATATGTTTATGTTAGCATAGAGAACTTTATCCAAGGTACTGTATCCAAGGGGGATACAGTAATGCAATTAATGTAATGCTACGTACTCGTTCTGTTTGATTCCCGGCCAGGCTTGATTCTCTGTGTGCATGGAGTTTGCATGTTCTCCCCGTGCTTGGTGGGTACTTTGGTTTCCTCCCACAGTCCAAATAAATGCGGATTAGGCTGATTGGTGTGAATGAGTGTGTGAGTGAGTGTATGTGTGTGTGCCCTGCGATGGATTGGCACCCTGTCCAGGGTGTACTGTACCCTGCCTCGTGCCCTAAGCTTCCTAGGATAGGCTCCAGGCCCCCCGCGACCCTGAATACAGGATAAAGCGATGAGTGAGAGAGTGAGATGACTAAAAACAGACTTTTTGAATCCATCCTTCTACATTTTTGTTTAGGTCAGGGAACAGACACAGTCTCAATATAGTGGAACCTTATATTACACAGCCTGCACCAACTGCACATACTGTAAAATTTTCTATTTTCTTATATTGCCTTTTTTATATTTTCATTATAATGTATATAATTATACTGTATATTAACAATCATAACTACTTCCCTGCAACTTTGCACCAGAATACTGGATATTGCACAATCTGACCCAATTGTGCATGAACCATGTGCAATATATGTACATTCTATTTTTTAAACTTATGTTTTTATATACAGTGGAACCTCGGATTGCGAGTAACGTGGTTTACGAGTGTTCCGCAAACCGAGCAAAGATTTTTAATAATTTTTTATTCGGAAACCGAGCAAGTATTAGTTTACGAGCGCCGAGTATCATGTATCACACATGCGACTCTTATTTTGACACCGAGCGTCACTCTCTCACCTCCCCGCCCCCCACGGCTTCGCAAACACACAGAAACTCTGCTCGTCTCTTATGAGTGTGCGTGCGCAATTTGACACCGACACACACAAACACACAGAAACTCTGCTCTGTCGCGATTCTTTTCAAAGGTAAGGTGCTGGTTCATTTGTTTTTTTTTTTACTTTACAGCAGTGATTCCGTTGGTATGCTCTCCCGCCTGGTCAGAGAGATTTCTTTTTTCCCTGTTAAAACGGTGTTTCCGTGTTTGTGTGTCCGTTTGTTGGGAAACTTAAGTGATTCTGTTAGTATGCGCTCATGCCAGTCTCGCTTTTAGGCGTTTGTTGTGAAACTTAAAAAGTGAGTCCGTTAATATACGCTCATGCCAGTCTCAGAGAGATTTCTTTTTTTCCTGTTAAAACGGTGTTTCCGTTGTGTGTGTGTTTGTTGTGAATCTTAAAAAGCGAGGTGGGGAGAGGGAGGAGGAGTGTTACTGTGTAAAATGAAGCAAGGGAAGGGGCTAATTCCACACACACACTGCGCGCACCAACGGAAACACTTATCTGTCAGGATTTTTTAAAACTTTTTTTTAAAGGTAAAGTGCAGATTAATTTGTTTTATTTTCATTTTATAGATTATATTAATTATTTTTATGTATTTATTTTTTGGGGCTGTGGAACAAATAATTTGAGTTTTCATTATTTCTTATGGGAAATGATGATTTGGTTTACGAGTGTTTTGGAATATGAGCCCACTTCCGGAACGAATTATGCTCGTAATCCAAGGTTCCACTGTACCTTATATTATGCACCCTTATTGCTTTTTTATATGCATTTTTATATGATTATGACATATGACAAAATAACATGGAATCAATTTAAAAAGATTTAAAATAATTAAGTAGACGGCGTGTTGTTTAAGACGACATAACGTTATCAGATGTGTGTTGTTGCTGAAAGTGCTTCTGTGACTGGGTGTGAATGTGGGTGTGGTCAGGCAGCTGCTCTCTCCTCAGTACTGCGGACCGTTCAGACCGACTCTCACCCACGCCGAGACACGCAGTTAGTGTCAGTAACCACTGGACAACACCTGGGACACTGAGTGATACACATAGTCAAACGTCCCCATGCTGATATGATGTTATGCTCTATATCAGCACTCATGGAAAGTCTCTCGGCCAATCGGATTAACTGTTGCAAAGACAATCAATCAACACCTCCTGACCAATCAGAATCTAGAATTAAACAGCGCTGAGGTGTAACTTCAACTGTTTCACTCTGTGTAAATCAAAAATCAGTTGCTAGCAAACAGCACCAGTGAGCGGTGTCTTCACTTTACTGACTAGCTGCAGTCAGTCCCTGCGTCTGAGCTCAATGAATCTAAGGATTTGTTCATCATGACGATGATGTTTGCAATAGAATAAGAGTGTATCTGTGTGTTTAATCCCCTACAGTCAGGAGTACACACGTCATGAAATAAATACAAAAGTGAAGCCACACGAATGTATAACTGTTCTGTTCTTTGTTCTAGTTGAAGTAAAATGTACTGACCGGCCACGTGTGGCCAACGCCCGAGCAGCAGAGGAATTAAAAGTCTCCTATAATCACGGAGACACTGTTAGATTCATATGTAGCAGAGGCTATAAGTTTGAAGGAACCAACAATGCACAGTGTGAAGATGGAACTTGGAAGCTGCCAGTGTGTAAAGGTAAAAACTGTTGCATTTAGTTTATATTTTGCCTCAAACCATCATAATGAATGTATAGTATAAACATTTTAATGGCAATTTCCACAGTTTCCGAAAGGTGTACTTAGTCAAGTGATCAGGGCATATTATAATATTAAAAGGGGACCAGTTATTCAAAAGAGTGTCCCCCTCTAGGGGTTAATCCTGACATAATCCCCCCCCTGAGGTTTCTCCCTCAGCAGTGTTGACAGGCAGATCAGGGCCTACGCTGAGGCTAACTGGAAGGTCTGGCCTGGAGTTAGGTTCAATTAGTTCCCTTTCCAGCGGGGCGATCTGTCCTTGTCCTTCCTCCAGAAGGGTCTGCATAAGCTCATTGTTCCTCACAGCACGGCATCCGTTTATCTCCCTATAGCATTTATACAATATTTTAATGTAAACTTTACGGCCATTTTTTACAGTGTATAAGAGTATTACTTATAATTGCACACTGAATCTCATTGTACAGCACTGTACAAAAACACTAAAGAAAGTGATTCCCTAGGCGCAAAATATTACAATGTCGCCCCCTTTTGTCTAGAGTGTCTTACTGCCTTTTGCCCCACAGCAAATTGTAATCAGCCAAGTGTGGACAGCGGCCGACCAGCAGAAAGATTAAAAGACTTCTATAATGACGGAGACACTGTTAGATTCACATGTAACAGTCCTTATGAATTTGAAGGAACAGACACTGCACAGTGTGAAGATGGAACTTGGAAGCTGCCAGTATGTAAAGGTAACATTTCTGAATAATGCTTATTTTAAAATGAAGACTAAACTGACAAATTGGTTGGCATGAGTAGAGCAAGCATGTGTGTAGGAAAGAGAGAGAGAGAGCGAGCGAGAGAGGTCTGTGTAGTTGCATTTGGGTTATATTTTGCTAAAACAATCATAACTAATACATTTTAATCACTTAATGTTTAAACAGTCATAAAAATATGAATTTATATACAAAATTAACATTTTTATACCATGACAAATAAATGTGGTAAAACTGAAGCTACAGTAAGGTGGCACGGTGGTGAAGTGGTTAGCACTGTGGTCCAGGGATCTGTGGTCACTGTGGTCTAGGTCACATTATAATATTTAATGGGGACCAATTATGGATCAAATTGTAATTTATTTTTTAAATGATTATTCTTTTTTTTAATTAGTTAGTTCACTGGGTCTCTACTGTAAGTGTACATGCAAAAAAGTGAGAGAAAGAAACAGGGAAAAAATTCATGTCTATCTCTCTCTGTCTTTCTCGATGAGAGACAAATTCAAAATGTTTTTTTTTTCCTGAAAATAAAGGTCAGATGTGAATTCTAAAGTTGTAAATGCTACCATTTTAAAACAGTGTTTGTTAAGCTTGCTAGCTGAATTTAGACGCACTGTAAGTCTAATATTGCTAACTGTAGCTTGTATTGGCTTTTGGTAGCAAAAGATACACTGTGTGTGTATATAAGAGTATTACTTCACTAGTATTACTGATATCCTCTATTTCATCTGTTTAGTGATATGAAATTTAAAGCAGGAGCTAAATCTCTGGTCTATCTGTTTCTCAAACCTACCAAAGAATACCTTTTTAAAAAAATTTTTTTTTACATAAGTTAGATATCTGTAAAATATTGCATTCTGGCATGCCTTCAGTCCTTTCTAAAGTGCATCATTTCACTAAAGTTAATGTAATAATTAGACTGCCCTGGAAGTGCATATTTTTCTATACCCCCATTCAACCCCGATATTCCTTCCCATGGACATGTTATTATCTTGTTTATCTTTTTATTATAACATAATTAATAATCATAGCTATCTCACTTTGCATTTGAATTTGCATTAGAATACTGTAATATTGCACACCATGAGGTGATTGCACATGAATCATTTGCAATATAGGAACATTCTACTTTATAAATGTATGTTTTTATATTGTTGCCAATAGTATACCTTAATTGTGTTTTACTCCGTATCGATAAAGGGGGTTGCACACTGAATCTCGTTGCACTGCACTGTACAAAGACAATAATTGAATTAAATTTAGGCCATACAGGCAATTCCCTAGGTGGCAAAAATTACAGTGTTACATCTGTTTCAGCCCTGTGCCAGCGCATGGCACCACTCAGCGTGTCTTCATTTTTCTGTCTAGTTGCAGTCAGTCTCTGTGTCTGAGCTAAACTTCTTCTTCTTTGTCTTTCGGCAATTCCCTTTGATCCCTTGAGAGATCCTTTGATTCCCATCTTCATCCCTGCTACCTCCAGCTCGGCCTTCTGTCTTTTCTTCTGTGCCGCTGTCTCTGACCCATAGAGCATCGCTGGTCTCACCACTGTCTTATACACCTTCCTTTTCATTCTCGCTGATACGCTTTTATCACACAACACACCTGACACTTCTCTCCACCCGTTCCAACCTGCCTGTACACGCTTCTTCACCTCCTTTCCATGCTTTCCGTTGCTCTGGACCATTGAACCTAAGTAACGCAGCTTCTTTACGTTTGAGGCTGATCATAAGTGTCTGAGCTAAATGAATCGAATTAACCTAATACTCGATTATCATGATGATAGTTTATGCAGTAAAATAATAGTGTGTGTTTTATTCTAAAATCCCCTACAGTCAAGAGTACACATGTCATTCAATAAATACAAAAGTGAAGCCTCACACATGTATAAATGTTCTGCTCTTTGTTCTAGTTAAAGTCAAATGTACTGATCAGCCATATGTGTACTACGCCCAAGCAACAGAGGGATTTAAACGATCCTATAATCACGGAGACACTGTTAGATTCACATGTCCCTACCCTCATGAGTTTGAAGGAACAGACACTGCATGGTGTGAGGATGGAACTTGGAAGCTGCCAGTGTGTAAACGTAAGTGTCCTTATAAAAAAAATACTAATATTTCTGAACAACACTTATTTTACTATAAGTGTTATAGGGGGTGGGTGGGGTGGGGGGGGGGGGGGGGGTCAGTGTAGTTGAAGTTTGGTTATATTTTGCCCTTAAATCTCAGTCATCATTTCTCATTAAATTCTCAATAATCATTTTAATGGCTAAATGATATAAATAATTATCAACATATTCATTTATCGGAAGCAATTTTGCATGACAAATCCCATTGAAATTAATGGGACTTTTTAAATAAAGTGTTAAAAAGTTGGGAGGTACGGTGGTGTTGTGGTTAACACAGTCGCCTTGCACCTACAGACTCGAGGTTCTCCCCTTAATTGGTGTGTTTCTGCCAGGTTCTCCTCCCACAGTCCACAGATTGTCCATCGTGTGTGCGTGTCATTTTGGACAGTCAAATGGGTCTCTACTGTATGTGTACATGCAAAAGACAAAAAGAAAGAGAGAGAGAGAGAGAGAGAAGAACTCATGCCCTACTCATTTTCATCTTTAAAAAAAACTTTGAGACATGTCCAAACAGTTTTTTTTTGTTTGTTTGTGTCACGAGCTAGCTAGACTCACTGAGCTCTTCACTGGCCTAAATCCGTTACGGAGTTTTCCCCCACCACTTATCTCCCTGACCTCATCCAAGACGTCGTTCGTTTAGTCAAAACAAGCTGCCAGGGCCTTTCTAGATTTAAAGAGGCATTTCACCTCGGCCCCTATCCTTCTTCAGCCAGACCCTGCCCTTCAGTTTGTGGTCGAAGTAGATGCTTCAGACACAGGAGTTGGGGGAGTCCTATCGCAAAGGTCTCCCAAAGATAATAAGCTGCACCCATATTGTTTCTACTCCCACTGACTCTCCTCAGCCGAGAGGAATTATGACATCGCCGACCGAGAACTACTTGCCGTCAAACTCACTCTGGACTCAATTTCCTGGTTTTGACAGATCACAAGAACCTGGAGTATCTCCTGACAGCCAAACGCCTAAACTCCCACATGCTGCAGTGGGGACATAGCTCCAGACTGGCCTGTCACTCAGGCACAGCACGTACATTAGCCCTGGTCCAGCAGCGATTTTGGTCGCCCACCATGAGAGAAGACACACGCTCCTTCATAAGTGCGTGCGACTCTTGTGCCAGGAATTAGACCAGGTGGTTCCCTCAGACCTCTCCCAATCCCTCACAGGCCCTGGTCCCACATTGCCGTCGATTTTGTCACCGGACTCCCCGACTCCGAGGGTAACTCATGTGTTCTTATGGTGGTTAATCGCTTCTCCTGCCCACTTTGTCCCCTTATCTGGCCTCCCTACAGCCAAAGAGACCACCGAACTCTTAATCATGCACATTTTCTGGCTTCATGGGCTCCCGACAGACATCACATCGGACCGGGGTCCCCAATTCAGTGCCCTGTTCTGGTCCGCCTTCTGCAAGCTAATCGGCGTTACCTCCAGCTTATCCTCAGTTTACCACTCTCAGACAAACGGACAGACGGAGAGAACCAATCAGGACCTTGAGGACCCATTCGGTGCATGACCTCTAGAGGTTCCCATTCCTGGAGCCCGATGCTACCATGGATTGAGTATGCCCACAATTCCTTGCCCACATCAGACACGGGTCTCTCTTCATTCCAATTTTGCCTCGGTTACCAGCCTCCTCTGTTTCCCTCTTAGGAGGTGGAGGTCTCAGTCCCCTCTGCCTGAGCTTTCATTCGTCGTTGCAGAAGGACATGGCTGAATGTGAGGTCTAGGATTTGCCAAGCTGACCGGCACCGCTCCAGGGCACCGCCATATCGTGTGGGCCAAAGAGTTATGTTGTCATCTCGCTACATTCCCCTCAAGACGATCTCCCAGGTTTATTGAGACCTCCTCAGAGGTTTATTGATCCATTCACTATCACCAAAATCATCAAGCCCTGTACCGTCAGACTTCTTCTGCCATCCACCATGCGCCGGATAAATCCATTCTTCCATGTCTCTCAAATAAAACCTCTGGTCTCATCCCCACTGAATCCACCTACCCGCCCAGCTCCTCCTCCCCGACTTATCAATGCCTTCACCATGCACAAGCTTTTGAAAGTCAGACAACGAGGCAGAGACCACCAATATCTGGTAGATTGGGAAGGTTACAGCCAAGAGGAAAGAAGCTGGATTCCTTCTAGATAAATTTTGGACCCGGCCCTTATTGATGATTTCCACCGGCAACACCCCAACGCACCAGCCAGAATGCCAGGTGGCGTCCCTGGGGGGTGGGGGGGTTACTGTTATGAGCTAGTTAGACTCACTGAGCTCTTCACTGGCCTAAATCCATTCCAGAGTTTTCCCCCGGCACGCTCCGCTCTCAATCACAGCACATCTGTATCTGATCAGGTAATTATCCCTTGGGCTTATAAGCACGCCGAGGGTGTCACTCAGCGCCACAGTGTCTCGCTCGTGTACCCCGTATTTTCCTCGTCAGTTTGTTCAGTGTATTCCTGCCTGTTGCCGACCCCTGCGTACTCTTTGGATGTTTCTCTCGTCTTTGCCCTTGGTTATCTCTTCTGCTTTTAGATTGATCTTTGTGTATGACCCTGACTGTGCTTTGGATTCTGGTTTTGGACTTGGGCCTCCGGATTAGTCTGTTCTCGCGGCTGGGTCTTCGGTTAAGGACACTCACCAGGAACCACGCTGATTTCTCCCCGTCGCTCCTCGGCTGCAGCTGCGTCCCCCACTCTGTGTGCACACACTTCCGCCTTCGCGGTGCAACGCTCACGCCACTCGCCGGCCTCCTACACCCCAGCAAAGGCAAACCGGAAAACTCGGGTATTCTCTCTCAGTTCGCGCGGTGAACCAGCGCCAGGAAAAGAAACAGCCGCAGCAATCTCCAAGGATATTCTTGGACGCTCTACTTCCAGGTTCGCGGAGGTTTCCCCGACGTCATCGCCCCGCCCCCTCATTGCGTCATAGGGTATTCCCCTACCCTTTCCTAGATCGTTTTCACATACACATGCACTCACACACACACACACATAATAGTTCTCTCGCATACACCTCAGCTCTCTCTCACATGCACACACAAACTGCTCCTGTTCATTTAATCCTAGTGCATTTAATAAAATAAATTCTAAGTCATCTGTTTCTGCTATTGGGTCATTTCTCTTTCCACACTCGCCCCTGACAGTTTGTTTGTTTTTGTGTTTTTTTTGTGTGTGTGTGCGTGCTTGTATATCAAAACACTGAAAAAAAGTGTATTTCCTCCATAAGAAATAATGGAAACTCAAAAAATATTTATACAAAAATTATTAATACAAAATATAAAGTAAAAATAAAACAAATTTACCTGCTCTTTACTTTTCAATGGAATCCTAGCTGCAGTGATTGAGACCAGAGAGAGGAGAGGAGGAGGGGGGGGGGGGGTTCCTGCTGTGTAGGGGAAACACACATACCCGACAAATCAGAATGCAGAAACTAGAAATTACTCCTTTTAACCCACTTACAGATCTATGAAAAAGTATTTGCCCCCTTCCTTGGTAAGGTTTTTTGCATATTTGTCCCTCTTAAATGATAAAGATCATCAAACAAATTTCACAAAGATAACGAGAGTAAATACAAAAATGCAATGTTTAATTGATCAAATGAATCGTCATTTACTCACTCACTCACTCACTCATCATCTGTACCGCTTAATCCTGTATACAGGGTCACGGGGGGGCCTGGAGCCTATCCCAGGAGACTTAGGGCACATGGCAGGGTACACCCTGGACAGGGTGCCAGTCCATCACAGGGCACACACACACACTCACTCACTCATTTACACACTACGGGCAATTTGGAGACGCCAATTAGCCTAACCTGCAGGTCTTTGGACTGTGGGAGGAACCCGGAGTACCCGGAGGAAACCCACCAAGCACAGGGAGAACATGCAAACTCCATGCACACGGAGACGGGAATCGAGCCTGGCCGGGGATCGAACCTGGACCCTGGCGGTGCAAAGCGACAGTGCTAACCAGTACACCACCGTGCCACAAATCGTCATTTATTAAGAAAAAAAAAGCTGTCCAAACCAAAGTAATCGCCCCATTGCTAAATCATGAATGAACTGTGATTAACCACATTTTTGGAAAGCTGAGTTAAATTTCACTTACCACACACAGGCTTGATTACAAAAAGTATAAAAATGGTGACTCGTGGGCAGAGCAGCGCCCCGAGCAGGAGGAGGAAACATTGCTGGACAATTGTGTAGACAATTTTTCAGTATTGATCCCCTTAAATGTAGTATAAGTATATCTAGCAACAGTATAAATAGAATACTCCAGGATTTTGAGTAATGTAGTACTGTAGTAGTAATGTAATTTTTTAATTTAAGATTAATAATAACTGTTTAAAATTCGTTAAACTTTCAAATCCACTACAGTCAGGAATAAGTTACAACAGGCATGCAAATGACAATAAAATGTTAAAGTCATGCATGTTCTAATGGTTTGTTTCAGATCCAACATGGTGTTCTACCCCACATGTGACAAACGGCCGTCCTGAAAACCCATCAACAGTGTTCTATAATGACAGAGCCTATGTTAGAGTTGTATGTGACAGTGGCTATGAGATACAATATGGCAGCCAAGCAAGTGGACAATGTTTTAGTGGAACTTGGAGGCTGCCAGTGTGTGTAGGTGAGAGTCCTCATTACAAACATGACTGATGTTTCTGAACAGTAATGTGGTTCATATCAGTACAATTTAAAGGGAAAACCTTCAAGAAGCAACAACTGTTTTTTAATGACCTTCACAAAGGAACAATTTTATTTGTGTATGTTTAAATATCACATTTTCTTCACTGCAGCTTGATGCTGTAACTAAAGCGCATGCTAATCATTCTGAATCCATCCACCTGCTGCATGACATACATCAGTCAAGCTGGCAGCTGATGTAAATAAACGCAAAATAAATAAGAAATATCACGCATACAAATAAGGAGGGTACAAATAATGCTTTTTACAACTGTGGATTATAAACGAAGCCTTAAATACTGTAAGAAGATTGTTTATTTAAAGTCCACCATTTGATGACTGACAGCCATTCTGGGCAGACATGCCCCTTATGGAGTGAGTTCCTGGTGCAGATAGGGGAGAGAGTCTGGTCTGCAGTCACAGAGTTGTCCAAATAATAACCTATAACTAAAAATAGCAGTAGACTTTTCGTCGTTTTTGCCTTTTTCATTTTGCACCTCATTTCCGTAATGGATATTAGATATTTACCACTGCAGCTAAGGACCTTGAACTGCTGTCCGCGTCTTGACTCTATGAACACTGCCGGACTTTAGGGATTCTCTGGCGTCCACGGTACATCCACCGCTCACGGCGTGTGTTCATGCGTACCTTTTGCTCTAAGCCTGAAGCCCTTCCGTGCATCTGGACTAACCAAAGATTAACCGCTTTCAAACAACTGCCTGCTGGCCGTACTGTTTCCAGCATTCCAGCATTATTATTATTATTATTATTATTATTATTATTATTATTAATAATAATAATGCTCACTGGTTTGTGGTTTTAGTTGGAGAATTAAATGTTGTGCTTTTTAAAAATTATTTATTTACTTAATATCAAAATTAAAATGTCATTTTAAAAACTGAATATAAATATAAAATCTATTATGATTAGAAATAACTTTAACCAGGTTTGCATATACATCTAAGAAATTACATTTTAAAGCCATGTATAAATGTGTTTTCAGCTCAAGCTGGAGCACCGTGTCCTCCCCCACGTGTGGCAAACGCCCAACCTGCTCAATCATTATCAACGTCGTATCCCTCAGGACGCACTGTTGCATTTAAATGTAACCGTGATTACGTGTTTGAAGGAACAGACACTGCACAGTGTGTTAGTGGAACGTGGAAGCTGCCAGTGTGTAAACGTAAGTGTCCTCACTACACACATCATTGATATTCCTGAATAACGCTGTGATGTTATAAAATAAAGTCAATCTAGTCTAGCAAAAACCATTTTTAAATATATTATATATATATATATATATATATATATATATATATATATATATATATATATATATATAAATATTTTAAAATAATTATTTTAACATTTAAAATATATCTTTTCTTCTGATGTTTTCAGCTAATTATATTCATTTTTAACATCACAACAACTCCTGTATGGCCATATTATCTTAAATACAAAACAACAGGAGTGGTACGGACAATACAGTGTTTTAAAACCCTTAAAAACAAAAAGTTTTTTTAAATGAATTTTCACACTTTTGACTGTTGTAGCTCCTATGGGTCACAATCATTTGCTAACCTATTAGGATTAATGTATTTGGCTGGTTTAATGGTTTAACTATTACATAAAATAAAATGCATCACAACATAATTATATTAACATGTGGGTAACATAATGACCACAAAGAGGCTGCAAAACTACCTCGAGATTATTATGGGATGCCTTGATGCATCTTTTCAGGGTTGTGGTATTTCTCCCAGCGATTGCGTTCCCCCACTGCTTTTTCTCTCTGGTTGAATATAAAGAAAATGGCCCCGAATATCGTCCTCTCTTTGGCCCGAGTACTGCTGCTGTGACCATGAAGAGTTAAAGACGACTGAGGTTGTAACATCCCGTCTCTGTGCATGCAAACTACTTCTGATAGGCCGCACGCGGTGACCCGGGAAACGCCGCTGCTCATGCCATAATGAATGAAGACCGTACCTCAGCGGATTGTGACGAAGATGACATGTTGACGAAAATGAAGACGTTTTATTAGTTTTTATTTTTTCGAAACCACATTTTGGTCTCGTCTTTTTCCGTCAACAATATTGTATGATGATTTCGCCACCATCACTGTTCACTGACATCCGTGATGTCTCGTCATCGTCTCGTCTTAGTCGCAGAAAAAAGAAATTGCCAGTGTATTTTTTTTCATCATTATTTTAGTTGACGAAATTTCCACTACTGATAGGAAATGCTGCATAGAGACTTTAAGGATTCTGCAAACTGAAGAACTCTTCCAAACAGAATAATCAATGGCACTTTGTGTTAATGGATGCAGTCTGAAGGATCATGCAACAAAGGGTTAAAAAAAAATGTCAGCACATAATCTTTCTTATATAACTTACTGAAGTCTGAGTCCCTCTTTCAGGTGCAGCAGGTGGGGGCGGTGGTGAATTCCTACGTCCTGATCAGTTTGGGGTTTTGCTGCCAGGTAACAATCACAAATCACGAATTCACTCATGAATTAATAATAAAAATTAAATGTTTCACATTTCGCTAATCTGCCCCTCACTCGTGCACCCTGTAAACACCTCAGTCTCATATTTCCTCCTGAAGTCACACTTCATACAGGTTTTTGTTTTTGCTCTAAGATACAGTATGTAATATTTTTGTGTGTAATCATACAGATGTACTGTAATATACTGTGCTGTACTCACCAGTATAATAACCCATATGTGTTTATTATAATTAATGTTAATCTCCATGTCCTCACACAAATCGTCTGTGATTTCAGTCAGTGCTTGTGAATCTCAACCTCTTATTCCAAATGGAGATGTTACAGAGCTGCCAAGTGGAAAGGAATTGAAAGTTCAGTGTGTGAGATATTATAAACTAGAAGGGCCTCAGACTGTAGGGTGTGTGAAAGGGGAATGGACGGCGCTCCCAGTGTGTAAACGTGAGTATTAATTACACGTTGAATCCAATTTACAACTCTGACAGAACAAATGAAGTCAGAATTCACAGTCACAGGGACGCAGGTGTCGGGCACAGAGAGGAAGGACATGTCCTGAACAGTTTCATAAGAACTCCAATCTGTTCCTCACTTTTGAGAAAAATAGAAAAGTGATGGCGTGGACAGCGTGGAGAAGAGAACATTAATGTACACTTAGTAGAAATTACATACCTGTTCCAAAATGTTGGATGAACAAATACTAGCAACCCCTAAGTACCTAAATAAGTACCTAAGGCCAAAATGAACTCATTCGTTATGCACACTGCCCAGTGTGTTAAAAAATCAAAAAAAACAAACAAAAAAAACAGGAAACGAGCACGTCTACCAACGCCAGTAAGCCAATGAGTCCAGGTAACTACAAACTAATAGCAATAAAAGACATAGCTAATCATAAAGAGGAAATTGCACATAACGTTCATATCTGAGATGAAGGCGATAGGAAGAGATTTCACTCCTGAAGAGTCCAGAGGGAAGCTACAATTCAATTTAAGTGAGTGCCTTTGCCCATGAGCATAGAGAGGAAAGGAGCATTTATACCTGAGGTGAAAGCGGAAGCAACAGGCGCGCAGCAACAGGAAGTCCTCCAACCGAGGGTATGGCAGCGCATATAAAACACAGAGCAAAAATAGTTGTAAGTGAGGCACTCTCCTTCACCCATCTTACAAACATGACAATAAAACTGATGACTGGTGACCAGCTCATCCTGCTACACATGGCTCCACAGGAAGTCACTATGACTATCATGACCATAAGAGTGTTAAAGAATAAGCCCACATTACCTGAAGTGGCTCACGCATAGTGGTATAAATATGTATATGCATATATTATATGGTTGTATTTTAACACTAGAGACGTTAAGTCTAAGTTTGGTGATGCTCACATTGCAGAAAGCTCTCCTGTGGCCCTGATTCTTTAACATCTTATTGCTTTCTGTTTTTTGTTGTTGTTTTTTTTAGCTCCGTGTGTAGTAGACGGTAATCGTATTTATGAGAATCCCTCTGATGAATATCTGCCAGAAGGTGAAGAAAAGACGTTTTACTGTACTTATTATAAGACAATTACCGTCAAATGCATCAAAGGAAAACCAATCTATGGTGAATGTAAGTGCACTCTGTGTTTTATGTAGACAGACAGTAACATTGATTTATCCTGCACAATATTTCTGACCATTATTATGTAATGAATAAAGCCCTCGTGCTGACTTGTTAAATCTAACAGCTCTTCCACCACAGCAATTTTAGTTGAAGAACAACACTTCACATTTTGTGGATCCGTTCTAAAAACAATTTAGTTCCTGTTTTCACGTACACTAAAGCGGCTATAAACGGCTGTTCTATCAGCAGCCCTTTTCTGTTCTCTCTTTTCATAAGAAAATAAATGAGAGAAAAAAAGTCTTACACACCGAGCTTAAACTCTTCTGTCTTGGAGACGTTTCTGTGTTAGAAAGGTTCAGATTTACAGCTTTAAAACTGGAGACTCCTTCCATAACCCTCCTTACAGAAAACTTCACCATATCAATAACTACATGCAAAATTGATGTTTTCTATAGTAGCAATAATCTATCCAAATTTGAAGCTGCGCTGTTACAGCAAATTAATCAACACCTTCTGACCTGTCATGGTCCAGAATTAATGCGTGCTGTGGTGGACGTGCAGTAATATTGGGACTAAATCGGGGTCATTATTGTGTTTTAACAAGGCTCTAAGGTTTAATTAATCAAATACTGAAGAGGATTTGAAATCAACATTACGGTCTCTAATTACTGATTGTGGTCTCTAATTTTTATTTATTTTTATTTTTTTACAGGTAAATTATTTGGCGTAAGTACATAAGCACCTTTTTTTTTTTCTTCTATGGCTTAAAATCGAATACTAGTGTAACATTGTCTGTAATACAGTGCTACATATCAGTATGCCTAACCATAATTCTGATGCATTAACTGTTTGTGTGCTTGTTTTGGCAGTGATGTGTATCAGCATCTGCAGCGCTCCTGCTAATGATCGGAAATCTTCCTTGTCAGAATAAAAACTTGCTTTTTTCGACCTAAATACAAGCTTTGTGTTTGTTAATCATTAGATAGACAGATAGATAGATGCAACTTTAATAGTTTTAAGGTGTCACCATTTTATTAGAGGAGTGAGTCACCAAAGAACGTAACATGGGTGTGGTCGTGACACTGTAGACAATGAACATCATTATAGTTTACAGACAATGTTATTTTATATGTACTGTATAGCATATGTTAACAATGAAGAAATATGGAAACTGTCAAGGAGTGTTTCTCCAGTGCATTGTGGGATTTTAAAAAAAATGCATGTCAAAAATTGAGTTAGAAGCCTACACATAGAACGAATGAGAACGAATGAGTTCTTGTAGGGCTCACTGGATAATATTCCTACTGCAACTAATAATAATAATCAAATCTTTGTGGTCTCCAAATCTGTCTGATTTACAGTGCAGTTACGTACATGATCCATTTAGAGCCATCCTACTGGCCAGATGGCATACATTTCCACATCTAAAAAAAAAAGGGGAAACTGGATTGCCTTTTAAAATTCAATGACATTAATGTACAGCCATAAAATACAGGGGTTGGACAATGAGACACTGGGCAATTTCGTGGCTAAATCTGATCGTCATTGATTGCACATTCCCCCAGTAAGAGCAGAGTGTGAAAGTCATAGCACAGTTTTGCTTAAAATATTGCAATGCACACAACATTATCAGAGGGTGACATATCAAAGTTCAAAAGGGGACAAATTGTTGGTGCGCGTCTCGCTGGCACTTTGTGCTGTATCAAGAGCTGCGGTCTCCAGGGTAATGTCAGCATACCGTATAGGAAGGATGAAACATATCCAACAGGAGCAACTGTGGCAGTAAGCTGTCTGAAAGGGACGTCCAGTGCAAACCCGGATTGTATCTAAAAACACAAAACTACAGCTGCCCAACTCACTGCAGAATTAAATGTCCACCTCAATTCTCCTGTTTCCACCAAACCTGTTCGTCGGGAGCTCCACAGGGTCGATGTACAGATGTGGCCATTAAGAATGCACGCGTTTTCCCTCGAAATGCCGCAATTCGGCGTACGCCATGCTGCGAAATCAACATTCGGGAATTTAAATAAATGTGTTGTGCTTCACTGAATATCTAGTTAGCCTAAAACAATATTGTTTCCAATGCTGAAGCAAATATGAATTTAATTTAATTTTACAATAGATCTTTCATGATGAATGTTCGTATATACTGTATGTGCTTCATATTATTTTCATCATGATGAAATGAGATGCCCAAAATCGTGCTTTTTCTTATATCGTTTTTGTAATGTCTTAACAGGGACAAAGCAATGAAACACATGGCAATGCCTCAGTTTAAATGGTCTATCTGATAGCGTTATCTATGCGAATGTCCTGATTCATGAATATGCCAACATATATTCGTTAAAACGTAAAAATGTGTCGACATTAAGCACCATCAGAAGACATGAATGAACAAAACAAAAAAAAATTATATATATAGTAGTTAGTCAATGGAAATGTCTACTCTGTCGTGGCAAGATGGCAACGGGCAAAATAAATCAGTCGCATTTCATGTCATTCATGAAACGACCGCCAGGTGGCGCATAGTTACATTTTCATTCGATGCAGTTTTTAAATATTGTACTGTTCTCCTTGCATCTACTCATGCAATTTAACATCCAGCCAAACTCCATTCATAAAGTACAGACGAGTCAGGATTCATCTTACTGATTAACGTTTAATAAGATGCCAGGTGCCTTATGAATTAAGAGTTAAACTGAAAAAAATAGCAAAGAAACAATAATCAGAAGACAAAGAAAACAGCAAGAAATACTAATATAGTAAGCTAGGCTAATATCTAATGGCTATCCCCATATTACATAAAATTGAAGCTTTGAATAAACACAATATTATGCACAAATATATGCAAATATATATATATATATATAATGAAGTATAATATAATTTAAAAATGTACTTACAGATGATGCGTTTATAAACAACACAAAGGATGGCATCCAAACATTGCAGTGAAACCAACCGCATGTATAACTCTTAAAGTAACTGCCGCTAGGGGGAAGCAAACAATTTTAACTCACCAAGTCTGGAGCGGAACAAATAAGATTTGAAAATTAAGTCATAAAAAAGTCATATGTTGTATCAAAGAAATACTAGTGATGGTAATTTCCACATCAGTGTATTTTATACAACAAACATGAAAAATCAGTACCAGATCTACTGACATTTACTGTACAATAATGAGTTTTAAAAAATGTTAAAATGTTGTTCACTAGCAAACAATTTTATTTGTATAAAGAACTAACTGTTATATACTCTCTATTTGTATCATATTAATGTTATTATTATTTTTTTTAAATGTTACATTTAAAGACAGCAAACTTTAAATATAAGAATTACTGGAAAAATAGACTTTCAGAATAGAACATTAGAATAACTCAAAAAATACACTCTAAAAAATGCTGGGTTGTTTCTGTAATCTTCTTTTCTAAAGACGCGGGTTGCAGAGCCGCGCATAAACTGTTCAGAATGGGGAGATCCGCAGGTGGAGTTCTGAATTCAGCATTTTATTAAAATATAAATAAATAAATAAACCAAATTAAATTATTCCATTTGTAAAATAGCATAAAAATCATGGGTTGTACAGTGGAACCTCGGATTGCGAGTAACGTGGTTTACGAGTGTTCCGCAAACCGAGCAAAGATTTTAAATAATTTTTTATTCGGAAACCGAGCAAGTATTAGTTTACGAGCGCCGAGTATCATGCTTCACACATGCGACTCTTATTTTGACACCGAGCGTCACTCTCTCTTTTTTTCCTGTTAAAACGGTGTTTCCGTTGTGTGTGTGTGTGCGTGCGTGTGTTTGTTGTGAAACTGTTGTGAAAAAGCGAGGTGGGGAGAGGGAGGAGGAATGTTACCGTGTAAAACGAGGTGAGGGAAGGGGCTAATTCCACACACACACACACACACACACACACGGCGCGTGCGCGCACCAATGGAAACACTTATCTGTCAGGATTTATTTGTACTTTTTTTAAAGGTAAAGTGCAGATTAATTTGTTTTATTTTCATTTTATAGATTGTATTAATTATTTTTATGTATTTATTTTTGGGGGCTGTGGAACGAATAATTTGAGTTTTCATTATTTCTTATGGGAAATGATGATTTGGTTTAAGAGTGTTTTGGAATACGAGCCCACTTCCGGAACGAATTATGCTCGTAATCCAAGGTTCCACTGTATATCGAGCGATTAAAAACAATAAGGCATGTTATGATAAGTAAACTTTCCATCTCTTCCATAAAAAACAGTAACAATGTAACAAAAGTAACAACGTAGGCAATTTTGGAATCCGCAGAAGCTCAGTTGACCGCGAACAATGTAATAATCTTTTATTTGATAAAAATGACTTGTGGCATGAATCCACACGAAGCGCTTCAGTTTCAAATAATCATTCAACGCTGCACACAAGCAGAAAAAAAGCATGATAATAATAACCATAATAATAATAATCATCATTCTTTTTTACTGTTTTGTGTCCAGCATTAAATAATTATTTGACCACGAATGGCTGGAATGGATGAAATAAAGCTGCTCACATCGCGCGCACTTTCACTTTTAAAAAATGCAGTGTTTATTCAGCAAGTATTTATTTGTGCTCTGCTGTTTTTCTGGGGTTTTACATTTTGTTTGCTTTGCAAAAGTCGCCCCTATTTATGATAGATGAATATTATGACTGAAACAAAGCTGCTTGTAGCGGCTCATAGCGGCAACGAGATGAAGTGCAAAGTGAGAAAGCGTGTACCAAGAACAGCAGTTACATTTCATTCATAAAATACTCTGATTATAAACAACAACATACAGTAGCACAATGCATGTGTGTGACTGGCTGAAATGTGGATGTGAATAAGCCTTTTAGTGAATGTAAAATGTTTGTGTGTATAAGGGACCACCCCTAGAGGGCACTGTGTGCACGATTATTTTTTGTTTGTGTAGTCCTGTTTGTAGACTCAGTTTCCCAGAAGGCACCTCGGTCAGTTGACGGCGGAGCTCACCTGAACCGAGGTAGCTCATTAGATATGTTATAAAAAGCTGTTAGTTCTGGGAAACTGGGTCCAGTATCAATAATGTCTAGTGGGCATTTCTTTTGCTTGGTTTTGTATTGTTTTTATTTTAAGTTGGCTCTGAATAGTTACATTATGTGTGTTATGGTGGTCTGGTTAAGTGTACCTTTAAGTTTGTTCTTTGGTCTATGTACAGTAAGTACTGTTCAGTGTGTCTCTAGTTTCTCCCCTGTCTTTAGGTTCTCCCCTAATCTCTAGTGTCTCCCCTGTCTTTAGTCTGGTCTGTGGTTTTGTTTAGTCTCGAGCGTGTGTAAGCTCTAAGCCTGTGTGTTGCGCTTAAAAGAGCCAACTTGTAGATTTCTTCCTGTTTTCAGAGTTTGTTATTATTATTATTGTTATATCATTATGGTTTGTTTTATGTAAAATAAAGGACTATTTTTTTTTCAATAAACCCTCTGCGTCTATGCCTGCCCTCTTAAGTCCACGGCAACAAGAGCAGCGTGCAATACCATCAGGTTCATGACAGAGTGACCCCGCGGCGCGCATGCGCTCTTTCACTTTGTGGAGTTCTGATCAAAAGGCAGATGAACGCGCGCGCCATTCATCCCCAAAAATACAACAAACACAAATCAAATTTATACTTGCTAAATAAGCGCTGTGCGAAACGCACGCCGATGTGAGCCGCTTTATTCCAGTCATAATGTACTAACATATTTTTGTTGTGTAGTGGACCGCGCACAGCCTCTCTTGGGCAAGTCTTTCTCTGAATATACTTGTTTTAACGGGGGCGGGGCTAAGAAAGTGAAGTGAAGGAGCTATGAAGGTCATCATGTCATCTCGTCATCTCCGCAGCAGTGTATGCGCCAATAATTCATGTTTCATACGAATTACAGAATCTGTTTTCCATTAGTTTATATAAAAGCAGACATTCTGCATTCTATAAGTATATCTTTTTCATGTCTGTGAGGCAAGTATACAGTATACGGAGTTTCGGTTCATTTTCTAGAGCGCTCAAGTTCCCCGATACAGAATAGCGCTGCTGTATCCCTGTTTGCTTTCATTATTTTACAAAATAATGACATTTTTTGAGAGAGAGAGAAACAGAGTGTTAAAAATCTTACATCTACAGTAGGTAGTCAACCAGAATGCTTATTACCGCTGTGTTCACCGCCGCGACAAAACGACAAAATAAATCAGTTGCATTTCAAAGTCATCCACACTGTAAACCCTAATGTTCAAAGTAATTAAACACATTGAGTACTCTTAACTTAAATAATTGCAATTAGGTCAAATTAATAGAGTATTCAGAACTTTTTGGCATTTATGAGTTTGTAGAAATGACGCTTTTCAAGTTAGCTAAACAAATTTGATATTTTATATAATCGTAAGTACTTAAGTAACAGTAAGTTAAAAAATTAAAGGTAAAACTTCCACCAATGTAAAATCTATAGAGCACTCGTGGCGCAGTGGTAAGTGTTTCGCCTGCTATGTGGAACGCCTGGGTTTGATTCCTGGGCAGGATGGTCTGCTAAATTTTTTTTATTTGCGCAAGTTCAACAAACTCAAAAACTGATAGTTCTGTTTACTTAAAATGGGAAACTTCATTACTTAAAAAATTTGATGTAACTGATTACCTCAAATATTTTCAGTTTTGGCAACTTAATCGGGTTTACAGTGCATGAAATGACCGACAGGAGGACTTTTTTCCAAAACGGCAGCAATTTCCACCGTTTTTAATGGTAAATAGAGCATAAGTCATAAAAAAAAGTAATAAGAATATGTTCTTTCGAAGAAATACTACAGTGATGGTGATTTACACATACAAGTACTTTATACGACAAACATGAAAAATTTGAACCAGAGCTATTGACATTTACTGTACAATAATGAGTTATTTAAAAAAAAAAAATTTAAAAAAAAAAAGGTTATTTATAAGGTTATTTATAACTGTTATTTAGACAGATGATCAAGTTTACTAGCTGACAATTTTATTTGTAAATTTTATTTACAATGTTCGTTGTAATTTGTACAACGAACCATTACATTGCCTCTCTCTGGTTGTATTGTTTGTTTGTTTTTAAAGTCACATTTAACGACATCAAACTTTAAATATAGAAATAACTGGAAAATAGACTTTCAGAATAGAACATTAGAATAACTCAAAAATATATTGTCTTACATTTGTGTAAATGTTTCATAGGATTTTTTTCAGGGATTTTGTAATATTTATACACTATAATCAGGGACTTTTAATTCGCTATTCGTTCTCGGTTGTTGCTGTTTTAGTGTTACTATGTGCGCTTTACAATATCAGACAAAATTTAAATGCAAATAATTCACCTTTCCCCACTTTAAGCTAACTCAAGTCCACTCCTGGGCTTTCTGAAGACCTGCAGTGCTTCCGGCATCTTCTTAAATTTGTGCAAATTTCAAATCTTTACCAAGTTTCACTTATTTACATAGAGCACAAAACTGACTTTCATAATGTGGCTGATGTAAATATGTTAAATTCATGTGCGACTTTTAAACTTGTGTCAAAGAAAATACAATTTTCAAACTACAGCAGAAAAGTATACATTTGTGTTTTGTTGCGTTTCTGCGGTACTGTTGTTGAAGTTTATTTTACTCTCACTTTGCAAAAGGCAGCACTTAGAGTATTTATACACCACTATACTACCACGGATCCTATACTTCCTCTGGCCCACAAAAGCCCCCACTCTCTACACAAGTAGCCCCGCCACAATCACACACTCAGATCATAAAGAGTGGCAACTCCCGCAAAGACGACCAAATGCAAAATCAGCAACCGTACCCTAGAAAAACAAAAAAGAGATTATCTTCATTCAAGCCCTTGTTGTCCCTCTCCACAAACAGCTCAGCACTAAGCATTTACTTACATCTGATCCGAGTCGTTTACATAAATCACTGATCAATAGCTCATGATACATACATTTAAACAAGGTGCTCATACAGATGTACCTGTTTTACATGGAGGTTTACAGGCTTGTCACTGAACGATTTACCCTGATAAAGAGCCGTATAAGAACAGTGGCAGCTGGCACACCTAAAAATAGATGCAGGATTATTTTTTATAGTCCAAATAAAAATGTTTTTCAAAACGTGGGCTATTGTTGTTTACTTACGATATTTGTTAATTTACTGTAATTTAAAGGAGGTCTGGGCTCGGGGTGTTAATCCGTGATCCTCCTCTTTAATTTCCCCTGTAGTCTAATCAGCGCTCCACCGCACACGTACAGTTCTCCAGAGCGCACCAGCAGGAGTAGACTAATGATTATTAACGCGTCGGGGAAAAACAGCAGGGAGACTGACTCTGGCCATTTTAATAATTCATTGATAAATTAGTGATTTCTTTGTTTTCAGCTGTAGTGATGAAGGTAATCATGTCATCTCAGCGCCTCCGCAGCAGTGGATGTGCCAATAAGTCACGTTTCATACGAATTACATAATCTGACATTTGTTTTCCATTAGTTTATGTAAAAGCAGACGTTTCTCTTTCTATAAGTATATATTTTTCACGTCTGTGAGGCGAGTGTACACAGAGTTTCGGTTTCATTTTCTGATGCGTTCAAGTTCACCGAAACCAATACAGTTTCCTTCCATTATTTTACTTATTTCACTATCATAGATAGTCTCATAAAGATTATGTAGCTTATATAGTTTTATTATATAGTTTTTGCACAATAATCTGACAATAAACTTTTTCCAGACCAGAGTCTGTTTTCTGGCTATATATATATATATATATATATATATATATATATATATATATATATATATATATATATATATATTATTATTAATAATTTTGTTTAAAGAGCATTTTTATTTCTTATTTCTATATTTTTTTTACTGTGAACTAGCATCTACTGCTCTAGCATCTAAAGAACTATAATTATCTGTGACGTCATAGCCATAATGTGAATAAACTCATCTCATAGATGTGTATGTGAATATCTTGCTTTTAAATATTCATATAAATTCTTCCTTTGTCTGTAGACATATCCGCAATCTTTCAGACGCCAATCTTTGAGATGCCGCACAATTCAACATTAGTTGCTTCATCAAGGCAATAATGCTGGACTATTGGCTTTACAACTTTGAAATGTTGCAGGAAACAACAACACCACCACCAGCAATAATAACAATAATAATAGCTCAGGGCACTTTCAAGTTTTTTTTTTCTTCCTGTAATTTGGCATGTCAGTGTTTGGAGTTACGAAATCTGCAGTGGTGAAATCATGCACTAGATTCGTGGTTTCTGGTAAAGGGAGGCAAAATAGTAAATCATTAACGCTGCTTACAAACAAAGCTTTTACAAAGCTTTTACGCTGTAATCTCAGGTGAAAAACATCAGAGAAGATGAGGATTATTATTCTGGCTGTTTTAATGTGTGCGTGTCAGGCTGCACAGGGTAAGATCTTCATATTTATACTGAAGTTTTCATTTATTATTTACTATTTCATTATTTTAAGTAACTTCAGCTACAGTTTTTAAAATATGGTATGGTATACATGGTTTTATGCACCATTCTACTGTACACAAATGTTTTGGCACCCCACAGGCTCTTGGAAAGGATATCAATCTAAGACAAAAATAGTTTATTCAAGTGACATACAAATAAACTAAAAAAAAAAAAAATAGAAGGAAAACTTTAAGGAATACACTTTCCTTTTTATGAAAGAAAAATTCTTATATTGTACGTGAGCCCAGTCGCTCATGTACAATTATTGTGGCAGCTGCATGGCGATGGGCAACAGAAACAGTAACACTGGACGATTACGACACCCTAGGACTCAAGGAAACACAGGTTCGATTCTACTTAATGAATTAGCAAGAGATGTGGGTACCAAAAATATACTATGTTTGATTAATACAATTAAAAATTATTTTATAATTAAAACAACTAAAAGCTACTTGCTGCTGATTCTCCAAATACACACAAACCACACACACACACAAAACGTGTTTTCAGCTCTGTGGCCAACTGATCTCAACCTCCTACAGAAGCACACATTTCACAGTCACACAATACCCAGTGAGATTACTGTTAAACAACACAAGACTGCACACAATGACAAGACAGAACCATCACCAAGTGTTGTGTTGGACCCACAGCACCTGTAATTAAATAAACCAAAAACAACTGATTGCAAATATTCAACAACAACAAAAAAGAAAAGCATATGAATAAACTGAAAGAAAACATAATTTGCATATACACACAAATCAAAATAAAATAAACAATCAGATGTTAAAGCTAATAGATACGGCCACCATATGCTCAGCATATGACAACATCAAGACTGATAAGGCCTTATATAAACAGATGCTAAAATAAAGGCCAAATGAACCATCCACTAAAAACAGGCAAAGGAAAGATAACTAATGTGAAAATTATACAAAACAAAAATATAAATAAATGGAGGAACAAGACAATGAATTGATAAACAAAAATTAATGTAGGAAAAACAACAACAGCAGTGCAGTTTTCAGGCTAATTCAGGCTAGAACACATGCACCACCGCAGGCACCCATTACTGAAACAAGAAAGATCACACGTCATTAAATAAGGGTAATTCAATATATGAAACCTGCCACCCTCAAACATGTTCCAGTCATACATACCGGACACTGGAGCAGTCAGTCACATTACATTAGCTGAACTGGCGTAGACGCTGAACTGCCTAAGCGACGAGTTGACACTAATCAGCTGGAAAATGCCGTCAACTGCCACGCCAAAGCAGAATCAACAGACCCAGGTAGAAGCAAGGGCCTGACAGCAACGGAAGCGTACTGGATAATACAGCTACCTGCCACACAAAACAAACAAAACCAGCACCGTATGGGAGCAATGAGATGCTAAAACAAAATATGAACAGGGCTTAACTTCTAGAGCTAAACTCTCCCATTAAATGCAAGTAGGCAGTCTGACCAAACACAGGTTGCAACTATAAACCAGTCTACTGTACTGCTTACCTTTCCAATAAACATATAAAATCCACAAAGCGAGCCGTGACTGAATTAGCCACAATGCTACAAACCCACGTGCTGGACGCCAGAAAGGCGACGAATCAGCCCTATATAAATACGCCTGCCTACTGATAGATTAGCAGTCTTCTGACATCAAAATCAGGGAGGGTCTACCTACCCTGCTACATTATGGCTTACTTCACACTGCAGGCTGAAGTGGCCCAATACCATATCTGATTTTCTTATGACAGTCTGAGCAGCGCAAATCCGATTGTTTCAAATCAGACCCATGCCACTTTCCTATTTCATACTTTCAATAAACTCTGTGTACATGAAGTTCCTCATGTAAGAATCCCACCAGTCCTGGCTCCGACTCCGCACCCACACATTCCTCTGTCCAGAGGTAGCAGCCACTGCTCCACAAAAGGTCATAATCAAAATTTGTGCTCTCCTTCTTAATATTCTTCTTCTTATCACTTCGTTATTTATGCTTCGATTGCACATTAATTAAAAAATAGCTACACACATGCTATCATGTGCATCCTTTTTTATTCCTGCAAACACAGTGCGCTGCATCACATCTTCTTTTGCACATGCAGGTTCACAAATGCAACTGATGGCAGTCGCATTTAAATGACAACAGGGCAAAAAAAAATTCAGCAAAAATTCGATCTGAGCGTTAAGAGCTGCAGTGTGAACTAAGCCAAAGTTACACCTGTGCTGTACTGGCAAAGATTGACAACTCTAACAAAGTGCTCTACAAGTGGCATGAAAGAGAGAGAGAGAGAGGGAAGAATTAGGCATGCTATCAGTCACATAATGTATAAAGTGAATGTATTTTTAATGTAGAGGCCAAGCAGAGACTCCTATGATAGGACTGACTATGACAGTGTAGGGTTTCAGCTCTGGGCCAAACGGAATCAAATCTTTAACGATTCAGGTTAGTTTGATTAACTGATTTACAATTTATAGCATACACTTTATCCACTATCCGTCCACCGTATAGCATGTGGCCAACGAGGATAATACAAAACCTGGTATTTATCAATTATGAGCGAGGTATGGTAAGATCTGGGCAAATGTTTAGACTGTAAAATACATGACCAAGACAACAGTTCTTTATAAAGAAAATATAGAGTTTATTTGACTACGATGAGTTTATTTGACTTTATCTACGATGCATGAAACACACACAAAAACAGTTCAGAGGGTGAAAGTTAATGCAGTTCTTTTAGCACTGTTTACTAGACCAGAGAATGTCACAAGAGCAGAGCCTTGGGTTTAATCTTACGGTTTAATTATGAATTGAGCACCAATTTTCAGCAAGGTACAAAGTTTTGTTTGTTTACTCCCATTGCATTTCAGTCTTCCTTTGTGATTCACCTTCAGTAATAGGGAATCACAGCATTGCTGATTGGCTGGTGCTCTGATGCTGGGATGACGTCTTTCAGGGAAGCCCTTTGGTAATGCGTTGGTTGCTTGGTTATTGACTTCTTGGGAAGTTGCTTGGGACGTCAGAGTTCTGGCACGAAGTTTCTTGAAGGTCTTGGAGAGCGAATGAGTTTTTCGTTTGCCGGGCAGACGCAGGGTGAAAGTCGTTCCATGGGTGATTGGTCCAATCGGAGGTAGTTGCGGGCCTTAGCCACACCTCACGGGGTTCCCTGTTTGTGGATACATTAGCCCGATGTTTCGGCTGTCACGTGGGGTCCATCTGGTTGAAATATTTAATAGCTTTATAAAGTAATTTTTTCACTCTGTTCATGCTACCAATTTTCAGTGTACACATTATTAGATACTTATTTTATGTACCTATGCTATTCGTTGGACTTCATTATAACATGCATTATATTTATTTGTAGCATTTCTTGTATTTCACTATGCTTAACTGTATTTACTTATTCATTGCACATCTGTATGATTAATTCACAGTGTACATGAACCTTTTGTGAAAAAAATAAAATAAATGAATGAATTGTTGAAGTTGATGATTTGAATAGATTAGTGAAATTAGTTTAGTCTTTTGAAGTGTAAAATATTCAGTGCTATATCTTTATGAACTATATCATTATTTATTAAATTATCTGGTTTTAAAGCTGGATTATTTTGCAAGATATTTTTAATTTTTCAATTATCTTCTATAGGAGTAGAGAGATACATCAATCTAGCAGTAGTAAGAGCATTTTTTATAGTTCGGGTTGCTCTTCTTCCATCCTGTCTAAAATACTACCAATTTAATTTATCACGATTCATATTCTAGTTTGAAGATCCGTAATAAGGTGTGTGATGGTTATACAAAAGGGCAAGTTTTTTCTCTATAATTAATATTCTTTTAAGATCAGCCATACAATCCTAGATGCAATTGAACATTTGCTCTAAACATTCAGTCACCTGATCAAGTACTGTGTTGTCAGAAAGTGACCCAACCATAGATGGATCACTTTGTTAATTCGGGTAGATTACTGGTAAAACTCGGAAATAACTTTGAACTTTGGAAATGTCACTATATTTTCTATATTCCGTCCGCAGGTTAGTATTAAATCTAGAGTTTAACCATATTTATGAGTGGGTGTTTGTTCTCAGAAGGTGGATTTTCAAATTGAATATTCAAGTCTCCAGCAATTAATGCTTTGTCAACAGAGAGGACCAGGTTTGGGAGGCTCTGTAAATAATAATAATAATAATAATTAGTGGAATCAACTGGGCACTTGTATTATTTGTGTTTATGTTTGATATGTCAGTATAGAAAACATCAAATGCATTAAATATGTTTATGTATGATGTTCATATTAACATTCTAATAACTGCTACATCTCCTCCACTACCACATAAACAAGGCTGATGTCTGGCCAAGGCTGATGTTTATGAAAATTAAAATTGTGTACCATCTGCATAGCAATGGTCTAACAAGCAATGTAAGTAAATTATTTCACCAAAAGACTGGGTATAGAGGAAGAACAGAAGAGGACCGAATACTAAGCCTTTTGGGACACAAATGGAGAGTTTGCATGGAGCAGAGCTAGATCCCTTCCATTTTACCTCATATGACCAACCTTCTAGGTAGGAAGCAAACCGTTGCCATACTGTGCCACAGATTCCAAGACTTGGTGGTTCAGAGTGTAAAAATGCAACTGGGAAGCCCAGTAGGTTGAGGAGACGTGACAGTTTGGCTCATCTTGCAGCATGCAGCTTCTCAGTGACAGATAGAAGGGCAGTCATACTTTAAATCCGGATTTGTTAGGATCTTTGAGGTTGTTCTGTAAGGGAACGGAGAGACATTCGATTATAAACAGCGCATTCAAGAATTTTAGAAAAAAAGTTTTAAGTTACTGATGTCTGCTGGATCCAGACAGGGTTTCTTGAGGGTGGGAGTAACCCTTGCCTTCCTAAGTCTAGCAGGAACATGACCAGATGATATGGAATAGTTGACCATGGTTGTGATGCAGGGAAGGAGGTCTCGTGAGATGTCCTGAAGCATTGTGGAAGCGATTTGGTCTAATGAACAGATGCTGAATCTCATCAGTTGTCAGGTTGAAAAATTGAGTGTATGTGTGTGCCCTGCAATGGATTGGCCCCATGTCCAAGGTGCACTCTGCCTTGTGTCCAAAGAATTTTAAAGTACTTTGACCTCTATTAACTGCGCTAACTTTTGCTCACTAACCATTGATTGCAGAAAACATCACAATCATACTGATATCAGCACAACAACAGCACTCCCTCTTATGTGATACTACTTAAATAAGAGGAGCTCTGCCACTAGTGTTGCTGCAAATCACAGGTTTACTGTATGTGAATGCACTATTTCTAATCTCTTTCCATATTAGAAGCTTGTGTTATGCAGGAAACTTAGAACAAATGATGCAGTAACATTGTCAGAAATATGTTTATTTAACATTTATGGGAGGAGTCTCCAGTGTGGACACTTTGTCACAGTCAAAAACTGTACGATGTTACTATGCACATTCGATCATTCATCTTCTATATAGCAGGGTCATGGGGGCCCTGGAGCCTATCCCAGGAGACTTTGGCACAAGGCAGGGTAAATCCTGGACAGGGTGCCAATCCATCGCAGGGCACACACTCATACACACACTCACTTCAATCTTTCACACTTTACAGGCAATATGGGAGTGCCAATTAGAATAACCTGCATGTCTTTGGACTGTGGGTACAAGGAGTACTCTGAGTGCCTGTAGTTTAACTACCAAGCACTGAGAGAGGATGCAAACGCCATACACGCATACCCCGAGGCGGGAATCAAATCCAGACCCTGGAGGTGTAAGGCGACAGTAAAAAGCACTAAGCAACACTTTCACAAACCTTGCCAAAAGGTGTACTTAGTCATGTGATCACAGCATATTATAATAGTTAAAGGGGGCCAGTTATTGAAAATTCCTAAAAAAAAAAAAAAAATCATGACTCAAGGAAACTCGATTCTGCAAAGAAAAGTGGCACAACAACCTTTTAGTGTTAACTCACATGCACACACAATTGAGACATATTTGACTGTCCAAAATTAGCAAAAAGTGAATTTTGCATAATTGGTCACCTTTAGTAGTATGATTGTACAGAAAACATGAGGAATTTAATCAAGTTTTAAAAAATTGACTGATCATGACGCAAATTAACAATAGTAGTGAGCTTAAAACTCAGTAAACTCTATAATATAATCAGGAATAAATTACACATGCATGCAAACTCATGTGCGTAAAAATTTAAAGCATCGCATCCTGTGATTTTCTTTTTGTTGCTGTTGTAGATCCAACATTGTGTTCTGCCCCACACGTGCCAAATGGCCAACCTGAAGAACAGATAAAAGATCTCTATAATGATGGAGAGTATGTTACAATTGTATGTGACAGAGGATATGAGATTGAAAATCGATACCGTTATGCAGTGTGTGTTAGTGGAACTTGGAGGCTGCCAGTGTGTGAAGGTGAGTGTCCTCATTACAAACATGACTGATGTTTCTGAACAGTAATGTGGTTTTATATTAAAGACAATATTATTTAAAGGGAAAACCTTCTGGGAAGCAACAACTGTTCCTGAATAATGACTTTCACAGTGGAACAGTTTTATTTGGTGTGTATGTTTAGATATAAACTGTTCCTCATTGTAGATGTATGTTGTAACCAAAGCAAACAATAATTATTCTGAGTCCCACCACCTGCGGCACTACACAGCCGAGCCTGACAGCAGAAGGAGTTTTACTAGTTGGATTAGTGATCAGTGATGCTAATTGCTCATGGATCACATCAGTGGCTCCCAAACACGTTCATGTCTCTGGCAGCTGACATAAAGACACTGAAACAGAGATGGGCTGAGGTCAAGGTGCTCAGCTCATGACATCATCTGTTGATGGGTTTAGATGGTAAGCAAATTCTAATGGGTCATTTGTCAGGTAGTGAAGAAATGATGAAGTCTCTCAATGCACTTCATCACAACTGTGGTAGTTGTTGAGGGAAGCAGCGCAGGGTTTTGTTGGGACAGGAACAATAATGGATTCTTTGAAGCCTGTGGGGATTACTGAATGGGATATGGTTGAATATTCCTGTGAACACTGGTGCTCACTGGTCAGGTTCTGAGGACTCAGCCTGAGATGCCCCCTGGTCCTGTAACTTTCTGAACTGTGTTCACCCCCCTGAAGGCTCTACTAAAGTCATGTTTGAAAACGATGAACACGTTTCCTGTGTTGGCATTCTCTTCCCATCTACAGCCATTATCTCTCACTCATCATCTATACCGCTTTATCCTGTATTCATGGTCATGGTGGCCTGGAGCCTATCCAAGGAGAGGGAGTGGGGAACATCCTGGACAGGGTGCAAATCCATCATGGGGCACACACAGACACACAATCGCACACTCATTTCTACAGCCATTATCACCACTAGAATTGTTAGCATTGCTGGCACCATTAGCATTGTTATCTGCATCCTCGTAGTGAGGAGGCCCAAAGTACACCTGCGTTTATGTGCTACGACCAGTCGGAAATTTTTCACTGCTGCATAAGACTGAGAGGTCTCCCTACATGCACACACACACACACACACACACACACACAGTATGCTGGACTTTGAACTTCTCATACATTCACATGCACACCAAAATATTTTGTATAAAACTGTAAATACAGTGGAATCTCGGATTGCAAGTAACGCGGTTTGTGAGTGTTCCGCAAGACGAGCAAAGATTTTTCTCTCTTTTGTGCTGCTCGGTCTTAGTGCGCATCTCTCACGGATATAATCAACATCCACGCACCCGTGTACTGTTTACAATAACACTTTGACCATGTGTGTGCGTGTAAAACATATTTTATTTTGTGTTTGTATGCATGTGTGTACAGCGCGCATGTTTTATAACACACGTGTGTGCGCCCGTGTAAAGCAAAAGCAAGTCTCATTAGAGAGGTTAAAGAACCATTTCTTGTTTATTTTCCCGATAAAAAAATGTGTGTGTGAAACTCAAATAAGAGAGGAGGGAGAGTAACTGTGTAAGACGAGAAGAGGGAGAGGGGAGGGACTCATTTTTCCTGTCCTCTTACTTTAGCTTCATACACACACACTGCGCGCACAAACATAAACACTTATCTGTCTGAATTTATTGTTACTTTTTTTTTAAAGGTAAAGTGCAGGTTAATTTGTTTTATTTTGCCTTTATGTTTTGTATTAATTATTTTTATGTATTACTTTTTTTGGCTGTGGAATTAATCATTTGAGTTTACATTATTTCTTATGGGAAAATTCTATTTGATTTATGAGTGTTTTGATATACGAGCCCACTTCAGGAACGAATTATGTTCGTAATCCAAGGTTCCACTGTAGTCATATTTTGTGCATTGCATTGATTTGTATAATACACATTTAGGTTTGGTATATTGAGTGTCCTTTGTCTGTTTATGTTCTTGGGTTTTGTTAACACCAGCAAACAAGATGAAAGTCCTATGTTTTGTGTGATCTCAGTTAATTAATTAATATGAACGTTACGAGCTACTGTTCAGCATTAAACACATGCGGCCTCCCCTTGACTTTCCCGATTCCATAGTTCTGTCCATGCAGTGAACCGGGAAAAACCCGGCTGTCTGGATGACCTGGTCTGGCACTTCGTGGGTTCAGCCATGTTTCAGTTAAGCAGAGAAGTTTGTATTCCCCAATGTCTCTCTGTGACTTAACCCTGGCCCTGAGGTCATCAAACTTGTTTTCCAGTGACTGGACGTTGGTGAGCAGGATGCTATGCAGAGAAGCTCCCAGCCTGTTCCTGTCACCGGCTTTTCTTAACTTTAAGCCTGCGATTTTTTTTTTAACCAATAATTACATTAGGTATGACAGATATACTCTCATTTCTACTGGTCTACAATGCATTCGCAATTTGATGATTATAGACGCAGATCCAAGCTGGCTTAGTGAAATCCTGAAGCAGAATAAAGTATGCAACCCTTATGGTCAGCAGTCAGAGAGGTTTCAAGGAACTGTTCAAATAATAATCTATGCCTAAAATACCACTATAGGATAGAAATACACTATTAGAATAGCATGTGGCATGAGATATAGCTACTGTACTGTTAGTCAAGGACTGTTTTTTGTTTTTTTGTTTTTTGCGCTTTGAGACATCTCACGTAATCCGTCAAATAATCTGATATATAACCTCACCGTTCACTGGGTTGTGGTCTTGGTTAAATATTAATACTTAATCCACTATAATCAAAACGAACTATAACTACATGCACACACATAACTAATAAATTCAAAATGACATGTGCGTATAAATTTTGTGTTTTTAGCTCAAGCTAGAACATTGTGTTCTGCCCCACAAGTGCCAAATGCCCGACCTGAAGTACAGTTGAGAACACTCTATAAAAATGGAGAATACATTAGATTTGTATGTAACAGAGGCTATGAGCTTGAACATAGAGACCCATATGCACAGTGTGTTCATGGAACTTGGAGACTGCCGGTATGTAAAGGTGAGTTCCTTCATCGCAAACATGACCGATGCTTCTAAACAGTAACGTTGTACAGTGTAATGAAGACAGATTATGTAGAAGCTAGATTATGTAAAGCCGCGTGTGAATGTTGTGTTTTCAGCTCGAGCTGGAAAGCTGTGTTCTGCCCCACGCGTGCCAAACGCCCAACCTGCAGAATCATTATCAACGTCGTATCCCTCAGGACGCACTGTTGCATTTAAATGTAACCGAGATTACGTGTTTGAAGGAACAGACACTGCACAGTGTGTTAGCGGAACGTGGAAGCTGCCAGTGTGTAAACGTAAGTGTCCTCACTACACACATCATTGATATTCCTGAACATTTTATATGATAAAATTTTGTTAGTAATAAAACTTTACAGACTTTAATTCTCTGTTTGAGAAGTGCCATTAATTCATTGATTGATTATTTCTCCTGTTTCGTGAAGACACTATCACGTGTAATAGCCCAAACATTGGCCATCGATTTGCAGACTATTTGTGGCATATTAAAAGACAATGAGCTACTTCAGAAACATTCAGCCGTGTTTATTAATATTTTGTGCAAATGCGTTCCCCGATTAAACCAAACTAAACTTTTCCCCCACCAGATTTGCAAAAGTTTCAGTAGCACAGAGCCCGAAGCACAGCTCATTCAAAAGTGAGAACACAAAGCAAAACCAAATGGCAAACTAATGAATGGCTATGACTATAACCTCTGTTCCCTTAGGGAGAGGAACAAGGTACAACACATATCACATGGGATATCACGCCTACTCGTGTCCTGGCTGAAGCCATCTATATATTCACGCCGTAAAAGCAGGCAAACCGTGGTTGACTCTCCGTTCGAGAGCCCCTGTTCGTTGAGCGTAGCTGTGACACGGGACAGCAATGTGTAGTACCTCATTCCTCTCCCTCAGGGAAGAGCTGGTCATAACCATCTGTGTTCCCTTACAGTCGATTCACTCGGTACAACACATAACGTACGTGACATATATTCACACTCCGCCTAGCATCTTCCAAAATTAGCAACAAGAATCCTGATAGCTGCTCTACTACGTCATGGACCCCACGCAGAGGACACAATGGGCCACCGAGGGGGCTGTTTTATCAATGCGGTAGAACCGGACATAATTTTGCGGTGAGGACCAACTGGCTGCGGCGCAAATATCACAATATTAAATATGTGTGTGTGTGTGGGTGTGTGTGTGTGTGTGTGTGTGTGTAGATTTAGCTCCGCCCACTGCCAATTGCTTCATTCTACAGTACTCGTTGATCAATGCGGGCTGGTTCACTTAGTGAGGGAAGTAATGGCAGACCGAGCCAAACCTTTCATCTCATTTCGCGATTCCAGTGTGGAAATTAATGGAGAGAGGAGATCATTTGGAGCTGGGCAATTTCATTTGATCAAATCTGTGTGAAACAGCGTTTATTTGTTTGTTTGTTTTTTGTCTTTGAAGAATTTCATTTCATAAATGAAACTTCACGTCCACATTTTAATTTGCCTCATGGACAGTTAATTGAAGGCTCTTAATATTGTATTGTCTTTTGCTTAATGTTCCTGTATACAATTGTATTGCTGCTGCTGTTGTTTATTTTATTACGTGTTATTGAAAGGGTTCCGGAAAAAACAAACAAAAAACATTTAATAGTCAGTTGAGTTGAAGCTAATTTTATTTCAAAATTTCTTAAAAAAAAAAAAAAAAAGAAGAAAAGTTTACTATAGAAACATTAAGATGTTAGAACATGCAGCTGCACTGTCTGGGCTGCTGTTATTCGACACCTTCTGACCAATCAGGGGCCAGGATTTACAAACAGCGTTGTGGTGTAAGACAGCACTAATAATAGAAGATAGTTGAGATAGTTTTTTATCCTCAGTGTTTTGACAAGGTTTATTACATGAGTTTTTTTTTTTTAGTTTTTTTAGTTTCTTTTGAAGAAAATGTAGAATGAAGATGTGAACTAAACATGACGGTCACAAAATAAATCGCAATTTATTTTGTTTACAGGTCAGTTGGGCGGGGTAAGTACATAAACACAGAACACTTTACAATGGCTACTAATCATAATACTATTACTAGAAGATTAACACGATCTGTGATACAGTGTTGATACTCATGCAGAGTTTAACTCATACAGTATATATTAACTGTCTATGTGCACTTGTTTTGGCAGTGATCCGTATCGATGGGTGCAGAGCTCCTGCTCTAGATCAGAAAACTTCCTCGTCACAACAAATGCTCGCGTTCAATCAAAATAAAAGTGTATCATTTCTTACTTTGTGTTTCCTTATTGAAATTCCTCCAGTATCTTTATTTAAAAGCAATGACTGCGGTAGACAATGAACTTCATTATGTGTTTTCATTTGACACTTAAAAAAATGTATTAACCAGAAGCAACTCTCATAAGATATATGTTAGGGGTTAGGGTTAGTGTTTCCACTATGTGCCCCTGTAAAAAAAAAGAAAAAAAAAAGAAAGAAAAAAAAAAAAAGTGCACAGTGTAATGGCAGACCCTAGACACAGGATTTGGGGCCTGGGTTACATGTTTTGTTTATGTATTCTTAAAAAGATCACTGGAAAATATCATTAATATGGAACATGTAATGAGTGGCTGAAGGTTTCCAACCTATTGTTGTTATTATTAGTTTTAGTAAACATAAACTTTACCTCTTACATTTACCTCTACTTCCTCCACAAACTGAGGAAAGCACAAGTCCCACCTCCCGTCATGGGGACAGAGGCTGCACTGCCTCCTGTCGAAAAACTCTTCAGCTTCCTGCCTTCAGGGAGTCGGTACCAGATCCTCCAAGCTCAGCACGGCTTTCTAACAGCTTCATCCATCACGCTGTCAGGATGCTGAACTCTGTCCATTCCCTCCTCGTCTCCCACCTACTCCTGAATTTTAAAAATGTACAGCTCACCTCGTTCATTACGCATAAGACACCTTATACTGTCTGCAGAACACTGCACACAAGGGCCTGTTTACAAGCACATACAGTATTTTAAAAAAAAAAACTTTACATGTACAAGTCTCTTTATATGTCTTTTTGCACTACTTGCACCTTATAAATGCCTTTATACTCGGAACATCAAAATGTTTACACACATTGGATGTACAGTATATTTCAAATTGTTTACCTATATTTGGACATATATTTGTATTTTAACAACATTTACAGTTTACTTTTACTCAGATGTATATTCATTTAGCAGTTTACAAGACACATTCTATCTAATACTATCATACAAACATCTGTTTCTATATTGATATTTTGATACAAACTTTCAATATTGCATTGACAATGTGAACACTTAATGAGAGAGAAGAGAAACCGTTTGATTCCCCTGTGTGTCCGCACATATGGTGGCGTTGAGAAATAGATCCTTGAACGTTAAAGCTTACCATGCAAAGTTCAATGTCCAGGAAAAGAGAGAGAGAGAGAGAGAGACATAAGAGTAAATCAAATCTTCTGAGTTTCGTGGTCTCCAAATTCTTCTCCTTTTTCCTCTTCCCGCACTTTTGGGCTCCATTTTTATGTTTATAAACTACACTGATAGTTTAAGTTTCACAGAAATGTTACAAACTAAGCAGTGAAAAACAAAAAAAATCATTTTAGAGCAATCCTATTGGCTAGATATACAGACATATTCCAGTTCTACATTTTTAAAACTGAGGAAAGTGGATCATCACATTCCATAATATTACTGATGCATTCTTTAATTTGATTGGTCAAAGCAGAATGATTCCAAAACAAAATGTCTAAAAATTCGTATGTACGTCTGTCCAGCCAGATTTGTCACAGCATCACGCAAAACTGGCTGGACAGAACGTAATGACTGAGTCCTTCGGTATTTGCCAGAAGTTAAATCAAACTTGAGGCATAAATTAAATCACAATGTTGAAAGGAAAGTCATGAGTTATTGGTTCATTATCTGTATAAATAAAATAAAGGTTTTGTCTGTTTCAAACAAATATGTTATACATTGGAGAACCAAAAACCAGTCTCAAAAAATTCTCTGTTAAACAATAAAAACAATATGAAACAATAATATACATTAAAAAAAAAATAGTCTAAAGAGTACTGTCATTTTGAGCTTTTATTTTATATTATTATTGTTTCATATTATATAATAAAAGCTCAAAATGACAGAACACTTTAGACTAGTTTTTTCTTCCTGTAATTTGGCATGTCAGTGTTTGTAGTTTACGAAATCTGCAGTGGTGAAATCATGCACTAGTTTCGTGGTTTCTGGTAAAGGGAGGCAAAATAGTAAATCATTAACGCTGCTTACAAACAAAGCTACTTGGGTTGTTTGAAATAGCATGTATCAGTGGTTCATCTGAAGCTTTTACGCTGTAGTCTGAGGTGAAACACATCAGAGAAGATGAGGATTATTGTCCTGGCTGTTTTAATGTGTGCGTGTCAGGCTGCACAGGGTAAGATCGTCATATTTATACTGAAGTTTTCATTCATTTATTTATTATTTTATTATTTATTATTTTAAGCAACTGCAGCTATGGCCTGTAAAATGTGTTTTATTTGTGTACAGTTCTATTGTACGTAAACATTTTGGGACCCCACAGGCTCTTCGAAAGGATATCCGTCAGAGAGAGTAATGGATGGTGTAAAGTGTCAAAATGTCAAAATTTTGATTGATTGCTGATTGATTGCTTATAGGTCAAAGGTCACCATAAGATCATAATTATATTGACCTCTCAAGGTCAAAGGTGCCATATGGAAGGGTCATTAAGGTGTTTACAACTACCCCTGCCTTCTAAAAGTCTTTTTGACCAATCAGATTAAAGTAACTGATATCACGTAACACCCAGTTTCCTTTCAAATATGGCAGCACTGGGTAAGGAATAATGTTGATTTTAAAGTCTTCAACTATGGCTGCTTGTCCGGATGCACCGAAAAAGTCTAAGGCTACTTTGACAAGAATTCAAACATTTTCAGAGCATGAAAAGATTCAATATTGGGGATTGACGAATGGATGTACCGCCGGCTTCATTTTCAACGAAGAAAAAGAAGACGTGACTCTGTTTAAGTTATCGGAACCAGGACGCATACACTGGAGTAAAGCTACAGAGAGAATAACTTTTGATCAGATTAATTGGAAAAAGTTCCGTAAATGGTGTAAGGACCATGAATATTACATAGTGCAGAATGTGTTTTCACCAGAGGCTTTCAAACGTAAATGGACAAGCAAGTCATCTCCGCAGGACACGTATCACATGAGGCTAACAAATTTTGCTAAGAATGAGGTTTCGCTGCACTGCTACATCGTGTTTTTTGGTGATGACTGGTTAGAAATGAACAAGCATAGCGGTTGTGTGAGGTACGACCGAACTAGCTGGGAAGAGCTTCGATGCTGCTTTAAACAAATTGACGACTTATTTCTACAGTTGGAAAGAAACAAAGAAACATCTGAAATAAAGCTAAGTCTGGCTGATCTCTTCTGATCACCTCTCCTTCCCACGAAACAACGCGCCGCCTCCAAAACACACATACACACCCTATGGACTCCTCCCCTTCGCTGTATAAGAAGACTTACCAGATTTTTAAAGAGCATCGGCTTTTTGAGCACTAGCAAAACAGTATGGCTTGCGAATACAGCCCCAATTTTTACAACTCTCTCGCTACCGAGGCAGCCTGCTCGGGATTTGAAGAAGATGAAAGCACCGGCGAAAGACTGGGAAAAAGAAATCTCACCTATATACCATCCGGTGATGAACATGACGGCTGTCTGTCCACTACCGCTTTAGCCATCATCCGCGCTGTGACAGGGGAGCTGTTGGACAGAGTTATTGATCAGGATCTGAAAGACAACTGCCATGGATGTGCGATTGATCACCCGAGTCAACTCCAGCACGCGTGTTTGTTCGATCCTGACAACTACTATCTGCACATGAACGCATTCAGATTGTTGAAAAAACTGTTTAAACCGTGGATGAAATACACTTTAGCAAGAGCTCTGAAGTTGTGTGGAATCAACCACATGCCATCCCTGGAAAAAATTCAAGGCATTGCTGAAGCTGCTGTGTGCGATTGGCGAGATGAGATTAACATCAAATCTGTTGTGAACGAGGTGAAAGAGAAAGCAAAAGAAATCTGTGGTGAACAAGTCTATGAAGATGTGATCGATTTTTGGACCTTTCACTCATCCCTCGAAACGGCTGACAAGTCACACACATGGGAAACCACAAAACGTGCTACATCAATGCTGACTGCAAGAAAAGCCTGAAGACTGAACTGACCACCATGCTTTTTAAAAAAAAAAAAAAAAAGAAAAAAAATGCTTTTATCATCCTTATGACTGCAAAACTAGTTATGTATTATGCATCTTAACCTATGTAACCGATGTGTGTTTATAATAATCAAATCTATAATAATTTTAAAAGCTGTTTGAATCATTTTAATCTGATTGAATATTTAATGTATAAAATGTAAACCTTACTTGAATTATACGTTACCTGAGAATAAATGCATAGTCTACACCGATGTTTTGGTCATTCTTGTCCTGATACTCCAAAATGACTGAGCGTTTGTTGAAGAATGTGTATTATACACCGTCAGACCCTGGGTCGTATGGGGGTATTGAAAGTTTGCAAAGAGCTATCATTGAGAAAATAGGAAAAAGAGTTAATGATTCTGAGATAAAAAACTGGTTAGCAGAGCAGGACGCATACACTCTACATAAACCGGTATATACAAAGTTTAAGAAAAACAAGGTTTTTGTAAAAAACATCGATGAACAATGGCAAGCTGATTTAGTTGATATGAGCAACTTGTCGGGTAGTAATGACAACGCAAAGTTTATGATAACATGTATAGATATTTTATCCAAGTATGCCTGGGTGCGGGTGCTGCAAAACAAGTCCGGAACCGAGGTCACTAAAGCTTTTGACTCAATTCTGAAGCAAGGAAGAATACCCAAAAAACTACAAACCGATCAAGGGAAGGAGTTTTTCAACAAACAGTTTCAAACCTTAATGAAAAAACACAACATTACACACTTTGCCACTGGTACGGGGCAAAAGGCTTCGGTGTGTGAAAGATTCAACAGAACCCTAAAGACTAGGATGTGGAGATATTTCACAGCTTTTAACACGAAAAAATACACTGATGTAGTACAGGATTTGGTTCATGCCTACAATAACAGCCACCATTCCAGCATTAAAATGAAACCTACGGAGGTAAACGATGCCAATTCTTTTAGCGTATTTAAAACCCTCTATGGACTATCAACACCAAAATTAAAGAAACTAAAATTTAAGTTCAAAGTTGGTGATACCGTTAGAATTTCACGTTTAAAAAGACAGTTTGAAAAAGGTTATGAGCAAAACTTTACTGATGAATATTTTACAATTTCTGAACGGATTCCGAGAGATCCACCGGTATATAAACTGCGTGATTACGATAATCAAGAAATTGAGGGCGCGTTTTATGAACCCGAGTTACAAAAGATTATCATTGGAAAAGACAAAGCGTTCAAAATAGAGAAAATCTTATCCGTCAAGATCCAAAACCGAAAAAAAGTTTGTCTGGTGAAGTGGGTGGGGTGGCCTGATAAATTCAATTCCTGGGTTCCTGCCAAAGACGTGGTTAACATATCAGCTGAGCTTAAAAAAGGTCGTCACGAGCAAAATAGAAATCTATAACCGTTTAACCATGGAAGAGAGCGGATTCTACTTAACTCTTCCAAGCAACGCGTCGCTGGATATTTACCCTAATAACAAGATTTCTTACTACACAACTAAATTAGCCAAACCAATCGATCTCAAAGGTGAATGGGAGGTAGCGCTTTCAGAGGTTCAATATGTCCATAGTTGGTACTCATTACCACTGCGAGAATCTCTATGTCACGTTACTAAGCAAGAGGGAGATAAAACACATAAATATCTTTTTAGTATCAGTTATGGGTATTATAACAGTATCAAGGAACTAGTTAAAGAAATTAACAAATCTATAAAAAGACTGGAACTTGACATGGAGATATCCTATAACCCTATAAAAAATAAAATACACTTGGACGCCTTGAAACCATATACCTTCAAAACCAGCGGAAGCTTAGCCTACATGCTCGGATTGATACCCGACATACCATTATCATCCAACCATCTAGAAGCGCCAAACCCAGCCGATATTCATGCGGGTTTTTACACGATGTATGTATATACGGATATTATCGACTATCAACGAGTCGGTGACAGCTTTGTCCCGTTACTGAGATGCGTACATATTACAGGGGAAAACAATAAAGTAGTCACTATGACTTACGACAAGCCACATTACGTACCGCTCACCAAGAACCACATTACTGATATAGTAATCGAAGTTAAATCGGACCAGAACAGACGAATACAGTTTAGCTACGGGAAGTTTATAGCTAAACTACACTTCAGACCCTCTAAACATTCGTTCCGTTTGTAAAAAAAAAAAAAAAAAAAAAATTATAATAATTATTAAAAATAAAAAATGATAAACAGGGGATATGCAGATCCGCAGGACTATATCTCATATTATGTCACGCAAGCGGGATCAGGGATGCCTGGATATTCCGGCTCGGCCATGATGTTCGGCGCGGGCTTAGGAGGATTATTCAAGAGTATTTTTAGAATGGCGGTTCCGTTCATCAAAAGAGGATTCTCTATTGCTAAACCTCATTTAAAAACAGCTGCCAAGGGTGTTGTTAATGACGTAGTGAGCAACGTTATGGCCAAGATGCAATTTCAGAATCAAGACGGATCGGGTCTTGCAATGATTGCGCGTAAGCAATCTAAAAGACCTCCGGGGCAACGTCATATGATTCCTAATAAAAGGCGCAAGGTGACTAAAATCAAGACCAGTGTGAAAAAGAAGCAGAGAGGTAGCAAGACTCATCGAGTCTCTCACAAAAGGAAGCAGCTAAACATTTTTTAACATCATGGCTTTCTTACACAGTCTGTCCCCAGAGTGTACAAAGTCAGAATTGGATATTTTCACACTACCTTATACCCAAACGAGTATTGAAAATTACACTTATGTTGAAATTCCTCCACTCTCCGCACTGTCGGACAACGCGCCTTTAGAATTCTACATACCAGGAACCTCAGAATCTTATCTGGACATCAAAAACACCTTTTTACATCTGACCTGTAAAATATTTAATCCTGATGGCACCAACATAGCCGCCGATGCAAAGGTGGGGGTCGTTAATTACCCTATAGCCTCGCTTTTTTCACAAGTGGATGTCATGCTCGGAGACCGACTGATTTCTCAATCTAGCAGTACATACCCGTACCGGGCCGCTTTTGAATGTCTTCTCAACTATGAAAAAGATACATTGGAAACTCAATTTTCCTCCGGACTGTTCTACAAAGACACAGCGGGGCATATGGATGACACTGATCCAGAAGGTCGCAACGAAGGTCTTAAACAAAGGGCCAAGTTCAGCGCTGAAAGCAACACCTTTGACTTGATTGGACACATTCATTCAGATATATTTTTTCAGGAAAAACTTTTACTGAACGGCGTTGATTTAAGGATTAAATTGGTTCGCAGTAAAGATGAATTTTGTTTAATGAAGGAAGGAAATAACAATTTCATTCTGAAAATTATCAGCGCATCTCTTTTTGTGAAGAAAGTTTCCGTTTCTCCAGCGGTAAAACTCGGTCATGCACAAGCGCTACTTACCGCTACAGCGAAGTACCCTATCGAGAGAATTTGCATGAAGACCTTCAGTCTAGCCGCAGGGAGTCGCATTTGTTCACAAGAGAATCTTTTCCTTGGACCGTTACCTAAAACTATCATTTTTGGAATGGTAGACAATGATGCGTTTAGCGGAGCGTATAATAAAAATCCTTTTAATTTTAAACATTTTGACACAGAATTTGTGGCGCTCTATGTAGATGGAACACAACACCCTGCAAAACCGTTTCAACCTGTCTTCCAGACGGGTAATGTGGTTCGTGAATTCCACTCTTTAATTTTAGCGTCAGGAAAACAACTAAAGGATCATGCATTAGCAATCAATAGGTCGGAGTACACGAACGGGTATACACTGTTTGCGTTCAACCTGAATCCGGATGATGATTGTGGGCAGCATTTATCATTGATAAAGTCTGGAAACATGCGTTTGGAACTCAGATTCCGACAGGCCCTTCCGAGAACGGTAAATCTGATCGTTTACGCCAGTTTTGACAGCATTTTGGAAATTAATAACCGAAGAAACGTGCTGATTGATTACCAGTGAAGAAATGGACACAAGAGAACTAACGGATGTTATGAGAAGTTGTCCTAAAATAGATAAAATATTTCACGGAGTGGTGGCCTGCGACGACCTACCTATGAATACGCTGACTGAGTTTCCGGCCATGTTCATAGTGAATACACATCCGAGACACATGCCGGGCGAACACTGGTTAGCTTTGTGTCTTAATGATGAGTCGTCCGCAGAATTTTTTGACTCGTACGGAAACCCGCCAGACTATGAACTCTTTCCTCACTCGATTAATGATTTTCTGCAAAAGAACTGTAGCATTATAAAATATAACCCTGTACAAGTTCAAAACTTTACTTCAGTATGTTGCGGGCAACATTGTGTTTTTTTCCTATGTCGCAGAGCTAAAGGCTATTCATTTAATCATATTATGTCTATGTATAGCAAAGATTTAAACAGAAATGACAATTATGTTGTGTCTTTTGTTAAAAAAATGTACCCTAGAGTGAATAGAAATTGTTCAGTTACTTGTATACAATGTGTTAACTCTTTAGATTTGTCACGATTTCGTGTTTAGTTAAGTGTGTATTTTTTGATTAATCATATTATGTATATGTACCCTTAAGTAATCAAATAAAAATCATTTTAGCTTACCATATGTTAATCTTCCGTGATTTCCGTGTAGTGGAATATAAAATGAAAACGATTCACAAAATTTTTCAATTTAAATAGTTTATTAAATAAATGATAAAATACATCGGTCATAGTCTTTGTAAGTCAATTAAAAATCTACCCAGTTAGAACGTTTAAGAGGGGTAGGTTTAAACATGGGATTAGGGTTATATGAATCGTCGTCACTTTTAGGTGGTGAAGAAGATGGGGAAACAAAATGAGAAGCTGGTGATGGGTGGTAGGAAGCTTTAGATCTTTTTATGTCAGATATTTTACGTCGGACATCTCCGTTAGGCACTGTCGAAAACGGTATGTTTAATTTAGCTATAGTGTGTAATAACTCTTTCCACCCTATTGGTCTCCGTTCATCGGAAACTTTATAAGGAGCAGTGAGACTCCTAATCAAATCCACCATGTGGGATCCCTCAATAGCTTTTCCTTTAAAAACAAATTCACCGTCATCATTCCACGAAGCATCATTGCTGGACTGTAAAATTTTATCCATAATGTACGAAGCATTTTTCTTGCTCCTTGCAGAAATGTTAGAGAGCACTTCTTGCACAATTCCATCTTTTTGGGGCTGAGGAGCTTCGGTTGCTGTAGCTTCTGCTTTACTTTCCAGTATATTCGGTAGAGACAGGGTCAGCTGAGCGGTTTCCTGATCACCTACTTTAACCAAGTTTAAAAATTTCTGCAGGGCCGACGTGTAGAGCTTTGCCTTCTCATATTCGTTCAGATCAGTCCTTGACAAAATGTGTCGGATTGTCTCGTCCAAGTTGTTTTCAACAGTTTTTCTTAGACTTTCATGTTCCGCTGTCATGTTTTTAAGTTTGTCAAGCTGATGTTTAGGAACTAAATACATTTTATCCGCTGTCTCCATGTTAACTGTTACGGGATGCAATTAAACTGCTTATAAAGGGAACAGCTACGCTGAGCAGAGGCAGAAGAAATCCTCCAGACTGGTTGATAGCTTTCCTTTTCGTTTCAACAGATGATCTTTTATCTGCAAAAAGTTTGATGATTTTTTTCTGCTTTTTCAAAGACCGGTACTGTTTTGTTGTCAGCGGTATGTTTCCTCGAAGAACGTTTAAAGCTAGTTCACATATACTCAATATGAGTTCGGTCGAAGCATCACGTAAAATAACCTTTCTCTTTCGGGGGTGAGACGCATATAATGACTTTAACAACGGAAGGGATTTTTTCAAGCGAACAGACATTATCATCAATACTTCAAAGACTTTTTCTTAGGGACATAAACAGCAGGATTCTCCTGCGGAAACACCCCAGACCGGAGACGGAGTTCTTCTGGTGTTTGAGCTTTCAGGTCAACAAATAAATACCCGTAAGGTCTAGAAGTGGCATCTTGAAAACATTCTAAAAAATACTTGCTTTTACCGGGATACATTTGACGCGCTAGTATGCTGATCTGTAACTTATCTCTAGGGTTTTTGAAAAGAACCATGTAGTTGGTGTTCAGGTTGATCGTTCTACTTGTCTTGCCTTGAAAAAAGAGATTCTGAACCAAATAAATAACCGACAGGTTGCGATGATGTGTGTATTTAGTAAAAGCCTTTTCTACTTCATCGTTTTTACTCGCAGATTCCATCAAGTCGTCGATTACCAATAAGTTTGTTTTGCTAGGGGGAAACAGTTCATCATCACACAGAGAATCAGGGATTCCTTGAAGAAATTTTATATTTATTCTCCCCAACAATTCATCGTACAGAGGCTGCCAACATGTGTAACACCATACAATGTTTTCAGGAACTAGCGACATCACGTCTTCACAGTTTTCCAACAACATCTTTATAAAATAAGACTTTCCACTATTACTGGGTCCGCACACAATACATGAAAAAGGCACTAACATCCTCGCATCAAAAGCAGAGCCATTCATGTTCGATCAAGTTTTAAAACACTACGAAAGCATAAATCAGATATATACATATATACACATATACAATTATTTCGATCAAGTTTTAAAACACAACAAAAGCATAAATCAGATATATACATGTATACACATATACAATCATACACATAAACGTATATACATAAAGAGTCTTAATAACCGTAAGGGAGAGTTGTAAAATCAGCCAGTAAAACACGCTTATCGTACACAACCCTGAACTTTTTCAACTGTGGCTTGTTTTTCAAATGAAAGCCCTTTTTATCTCGCACAATTTGATTTTGCGCGGTTATAAGCTGACTAGTTTGATCCGGATTTTTTACATGATTATCCACCAGGTCTGTCAGTGATTTTAAATTGACTACTTTAGAATTGCTGTAATTTAAAGTGATACCTTTAGCTTTCATTGTTGTTTTACCTTTTATGGTTTTGTAACCGTATGTTTTGGGTCCGGCGCTGACGAATTCAGCTATTTGATCTTCGTGATCTAATTCGCTCGTTAAACCACCTAAATAATCGCTCAACGGGGGCATCCAATCACCTTCCTTACTTTTAAAAATTACACTATCGGTATCGGTGTATAAACACCTTTCCTGTAATCGATCGATCAAATTATAGAGCTCAAGTCTCGCGTATGCTGTTGTGAAAATGCCGATGAATACATTAGCATTCCCAGGTTGTATCAGCCTATCATCTGCATAACGCCATTGCACAATCGCAACATCATCGTTCAAAAAAGAGAACTGATTCACGTTATACATATCAGAAAACATGAACTCTAAAAATTGTGAGGGATCACTGATTAAAGTGGTGTTCGATCTGTCAGGTCTTTGACACATCTTCCCCCAGAGTGAATTTAGTGCTAGTTTAGCCACAGATCTTTTAGCCGGATTAACAGAAATGCATGCCGGATCCAACTCGATCCCCTCATTTTCCAGGTATTTGTTAATGTAATCGCGTTTAGTCCTTTCATCAATTACCCAGGATGGATATCCTGAACTTTCCTGTTTTGTCTTTAGAAACATTTTAATGTAGTCTGCAAAAAGAGTATCGGATGTATTATCAAAATGCCAAACTTCAAAGACATTTAAAATTTCGTACCCTTTTTCTACAGCTTTTGCAATTTCGATAGAAGCCCATGTCCCAATAAGGGCTCTATCCCGATCTGAGTGGTTACACTGCTTTTGCTGAAACTCGGCGCATATTCTGCATAAAGGAAAGAGGAGTTTGCTTTTTACACGAAAGGGAAGAACGGGCGCCCACAGACCTCGAGGCGGTAAAACTTTTGCTCTAATAAGGCCAAAGTAGTTTTCTAGAGGCTCGAAGTTACGGAAAATTATGGTTGGGTGACCGATCGGGTACGTCTTTGTCTTATTTACGTACGGATAAAGAGATGTGAAATCGTAATAATCAATTCTCTCACCCGGTTGTGCAACATAATGTAAATGAAGCGCGTTAGTTCGACCGCCATAAAGTGCATCACGAGGGTTTAAACGCTCTGGAAAATCAAAGTCCTTTAGAAAGTTTATGACACGGTTATCAGATTTCTTCATTTCATTCCAATCGTGTTCCCACATCGCTGTGACTTGTAAATTATGAACTTCTCGCAAGTTTTTAATTTTTTCCATCGATTTTTGACGGACATCTCCGAAGCTAGCGTGAGATGAGCTAAGAGGATGCGGGGTCATGGAGGGAAAACACTTTTCACAACCGTGATAAAAACAACCAAGAAACTCAAAAGCCTTTCGCGTCTGACCCACTTCGCAGTAACCGTCTACAAAAAAGTTACCGAACCTTACTTCACCCTCGTTCAAAGCATGTCGAATGGGTAGATTTTGCGTGGCCGAAATGTAGTTGAGCCATTGAATTGACGGTGTTGAGAAAGATTTCTGCCTATTGATGTAATTGTCAAGAGGTGGAATAGCTAGAGTGTTTTCAGGAAGAAACACGGTCCTAAAGATTTTCATACAGACAGAGGCGATTGTTATGCATTTAAAAGGGTCGACCTTCGTACTTTGGAGTATTTCATTTCTGAAAGCTAAACAACCCTTTCTCAAAATGTCGACGTCGTTTACACAGTAATCCCTCATCTCTTTCTTAAAATCAAAGACTTTGCCAGATACCGTTGCATACCACTTGAAAAACTCTTCTCTGTCTTTAGACATCATGTTATCCACACCGTAAAATTTAGGCTCAGGATAAGGACCAACATAGTTTTGATGATCTAAGGTGTTCCAGAAATGTGGAAAATAACCTTTCTTTTTTTCTGAAAACCCCATGGCTTTAGGGAGGCTGCTAAGCTTCATGGGTAAGAAAGACAGGCTATCGATGTAGGACTGACGAAAGTCGGAATCTGTAAAACATAGAATTTTACCACCTTGCGCAATGATATCAGGCGTTATCCCTTCTTTCACCAAATGGTTTAACAAAAGGTACGAATCAAACCCTCTAGCATTATGTGCTATAAAGGTATAACCCTTGTATTTGTTACGCCGAAACGACTTAAAAAACTCAGCAACACAACTGTCTCCTTTGAACAACCACTCCTTTCCGCGAAAATCAATACAGCATAAGAAATTAGCTATATGAGTTCCTGTTTCCTGTCTCGTCTCAAAATCATAAAATATGTACTTTCTAGTTGGCATTTCTTTCTTTACCGGTTGTATGAAACAGCTATGCTCAGTATCTCGATCAAGTTTTTCACCGCAGAGTTTACACTTCCTCTCAAGACACAGGTGTTTTTTACGGTTAAAAGGGTTCTGGTGTATTACGCTATTGCAGTTACCGCAGTAGAAAGCCGTTTCACACATTGAATATTCACCGTTGCTCGACTGAAGCTTTGATTTATGTACATCAAAACAAAATTCAGACCTACACAACCTCGAACAGTCTGGGCATTTAATTATCTTTTGAGCATGTTTGTAACAATCCGAATTACGACAAATATTACAGTTAAATTCGCATCGATGTTTCCGAAGATCTCCAACCCCTGAGTGACAGAAACAACAAACGTAACTAGACCCCAAAAGCCCCGTGATGCTTTTAACCCCGTAATAGTGGTTGTCGTGCAAAAACAAGTACAGCGTATTTTCATGCGGTGTCTTACTGGTTTGAAAAAAAGAGTATCCGGCCTTATTGACAGAACAGTAAACGATTACAATTTTACAGTTCAAAGACGTCTCAAATTTTGATACATCAGCGAAGGTTACCGCTGTGTCCTCAGTTAACCCAACATCGTGTTGGATTTGCTTAGCGAGCTTTTCTATTTGAAAACTGGTTTTTCTAGGATACAAAAGTTGTGCGACGCATAAAGCAAAACACATGTTGTCTTTATTGTAAAAGATGTACAGATGTCTCATTTTTTTCTGAACAACTTGAGAACTGAAGATTGAACACATTTTTCTTTTACCTATACCGCCACGAGGTGGCCGAACTATTTGGATCACTATTTCAAGAGTATCGTCCGTAAAAATTTCACGCTTACTTTGAATTGCATTTTCAAGCATGATCAGAAAAGATTGCAAATCAATGGAGCCGTTGACTAATTGAATGCGTGATGACAGATTGAGCGTATCGCCTCTAATTTCAACAGTGACCACATCCTTGGGCGAAATCATTTCGTTTGCCACATCTATCAAACTGTTTAAAATCTCTAAAACATAATTATAAAAATCCGCAAAGCTGTCAACATTAGCGATCGAGGAAAAATTCACTCTCCTTCTAATCTCGGTGTTATTGAATCTGTCACGATTAATTACCCTGATATTAGGATCTAACCCGTTACCGAATTGTGCATTTTGAACATCGGGAGATGGTGCATTCTCCTCATCAACATCTATTTGCACATTTTGAACATCGGGAGATGGTGCATTCTCCTCATCAACATCTATTTGCACATTTTGAACATCGGGAGATGGTGCATTCTCCTCAGCATTCTGAACATCAGTTACAGAGTCTTGTGAAAGGTTGGCAGGGGGGTCAAATAAGTTAACCAGATTGTGATGTAACATGATAAGACTTTGATTAAGATCATGAAAAAAATCTGGAGGAGGCAATGGTTCTTGAGATGTTTCTGGAGATGCGACGTTACTGATGGGATATTGAGGAGATAAGGCCAATGTTTCATTCAAACAATTGACTGCTTCGATTAGATCGGGGTTCAACTGCGTAGATGACGATTGATCATTTAGGCTATTTTGCAACATTAATAAATTACGATTTAATTCAAAAAATATGTCCTGTTGCGTCGTTGGTGTATCGGGTACATTTTGGACTGAGTTTTGGCTGAAATCTTCAGACCAAGTATTGCTCAGGCCTGACGGTCTCAAACTTTCATTTAGCCGGTTGACTGCGTCGATTAAATAGGGGTTTAACTGCGTAGATGACGATTGATCATTTAGGCTATTTTGCAACATTAATAAATTACGATTTAATAAAAAAAATATGTCCTGTTGCGTTGTTGGTGTATCGGATGCATTTTGAAATGTATTTTGACTGGAAATTTCACTTTGGCTAGCAGCATGGTGGGGCGGTGTTAAATTTTCATTTAACTGGCTGATTACCGCAGTTAAGATAGGGTTCAGGGCTGTGTAGTCATTATCGGTTCTGATTTTTTTATTGTTACACTCTACGTACGAAATGTTGTTAGAACGTTTCTCTGCCATAGCTAATATGAAATCTCCTTAACAAATCTACAATACTATTAGCACAACTATTCAACGATTCAAGATTATTATGCAACAATGAAACAATCTCCACAGGTGACCCGTTATAAAACACGTTATTAAGATGATAAAAATTTTCATTCATAACATACATTTGATGTCGAAAATCATCCAGTGCGTCGTTAATCCCATGTCCTTCATCAGCTGCGTGGTAGTCTGGATGAAAATCCTCTTCTACATCACGCTCATGTCTGACGCTGCTCGCACCTAACAAAGAAAATTAAATATTTTGAGTTTTTGCACTCAAAGGATAAGGATATATATATATATATATATATATATATATATATGTAAAAGCAAAATATGTGTATGTAATATCAACTCACCTGAAACACTTAATTCCTCGTCCCTGAGAATATCTTCAAATTCGATCTCATCAGGTATAACTAGAACAAAATGTATTATTATGAGTAAAACAGACGTTTTTACATTGTATTATTTTGGTCAAAAGTAGGTTAGAAGGATGGAACAAAATCATACCCAGATTGTCTGGAATTAGTGGATATGGGGTGGGGTTTCGCTCTACTCTGTCAGCGACTTCCTCTTCTGGTACAACTTCTAAATTGGTAATAAATGACTAATATAATTATGCAAATGAAAAAAGACATTATAGTATGGATTATTTATACTTTTATTTGTAACTTACGCATAGGTCTCACAGTTGCTATGGGTCTTTGTAAAGAAGAGTCATGCGTGAGGGTTTCAATCTCATCATCGGAAATTACAACGAATTCATTTTCTAAAAGATCAGAAAACGTAAAATATTCTCTTAGTAACCTACCAACCAGTTTTAACTCACTACACACTTCTATAAGACAAATAAATTACCTAGTAAGTTTGTGTTCGT
>CM059205.1:1709156-1906212 GCA_030347435.1 Clarias fuscus | reverse complement strand
TTGTAACAATATCCTACGAGTGATCTTACTCTGTAATAAAAACATACGAATTTAACTATTAGTTAAAAGTAGAAAAGTACATGTAAATTTACTACCATTTTGATAAGTAAACAAAACATCGAAGTCTGACTGTTCTACGTCTCCATTAGTTTATTATTGTAAAATAACTTGAATATCATCAAACAAGGAAAAGTGATTCTTCTTACCATTTAGAAAAGCCATGGTCTCAGAGGAAATGGTGAGGTTCTTTGGAGACTTGAAAGTGATGGCCTTCACTTGGATGTATGCCAAGTTGACCATCTCTCTTCATTTATAACATGTTAAAGCGGCTATTGGTGTGGGGGCAGTGTTATTGGGGTGGGGGGGGGGGGGGGGGGGGTGGGGGGGAGTGGGTTGGGGGTGATTTGGGGTAGGTGTGGTCGTGATGGGGTATGTATCTCCTGGGGTGTGAAGTGAAGAAAATTTAGTTTTCTAAAAAGTTAATTTTGTAAAATAGTTATCTTTACGACAACAGGGACAAGCAAATCAGGTAAAAATGTTTTTTGTCGATTTGTACTGTTTGCGCAGTATTTAAGTCAGAGAAATAAGGAAATGATTCATGTATTATTAATGCATACGAAATTGCTATTCCAGACGCTATGATTATTCTCATTCCCCTACAATCATTAATTTATTAATGTAGTTTATTCTAACATAAATTAAATTTTCTGTTATGCTTTTATAGAAAGTTTAGGAAACATTTAATTGTGTCTTATTGTGTTAATGTGTTTAATGACTTAAACATTTACTTTCACGGGGAAGGAAACATCAACTTTCTTAACGACTTAAACATTTGTAAAACTTTTACTTTCACGGGAAAGGAAACTGGGTGTTACGTGATATCAGTTACTTTAATCTGATTGGTCAAAAAGACTTTTAGAAGGCAGGGGTAGTTGTAAACACCTTAATGACCCTTCCATATGTTGACTTGAGCCGTCAAAATTAGGTTGACGTTTTGTATATCCCGGAGGAAATAAAATCATTTACTCTTGTGGGAAAGGAGACACCAAACTTCCTTAATGACTTAAACTTGTGAAAACTATTAAGAGACACCTAGCCTCAACACCCACCTTTGACCTATCAGCAATCAAACAAGATTTGACATTTTGTATATCCCGGAGGAAAGAACTAAAAAACATTTACTCTCGTGGGAAAGGAGACACCAAACTTCCTTAATGACTTAAACATGTGAAAACTATTAAGAGACACACATCCTTAACACACACCCCTTTGACTTATCAGCAATCAATCAAAATTTGACATTTTGTATATCTGGAGGAAAGAACTAAAAAACATTTACTCTCGTGGGAAAGGAGACACCAAACTTCCTTAATGACTTAAACATGTGAAAACTATTAAGAGACACCTAGCCTCAACACCCACCTTTGACCTATCAGCAATCAAACAATATTTGACATTTTGTATATCCGGAGGAAAGAACTAAAAAACATTTACTCTCGTGGGAAAGGAGACACCAAACTTCCTTAATGACTTAAACATTTGTAAACTTTTACTTTCACGGGAAAGGAAACTGGGTGTTACGTGATATCAGTTACTTTAATCTGATTGGTCAAAAAGACTTTTAGAAGACATTAAACACCTTAATGACCCTTCCATATGGCACCTTTGACCTTGAGAGGTCAATATAATTATGATCTTATGGTGACCTTTGACCTATAAGCAATCAATCAGCAATCAATCAAAATTTTGACATTTTGACACTTTACACCATCCATAACTCTCTCTTCCGTCTGAGACGAAAATAATTCAGCACTGACGTACAAAAGACACACCATGATAGCACAATTTAGAGTTTTCTCTTTATGATGTTGTGCAAGTTTTGTAATTTGACAATAGCTCTTGTACGAGTCACAATCACATATGCAATACGGTACAGCAAGCTTTGTTCACATTTTAACTTTATATGCTTCTACTTAAATACATTTAATTTATAACAATGTAGGAAGAAAATCAGCCCATCAGCTACTGTTATGCAAGTACAAAGACCTGATACCCAGCTTTAAAAAAAACAACAACAACAAAAAAAAAACAGAAATCTTTATAGACACGACATAAAACCGTACATCATTATTATTTAGATAACATTCCAGTCTTACGTAGTCTTAGTCTTTACTTAGCGATTTTTTTTTCAAACTAAACCACATTTGTCTTTTTGATTTATTTATCATTCATGTCTTTGTAAAAACAGTGTATAACTTGCATCTGACAAGTGGGTGTTGTCTGCTCCAAACATACTGACGGACACAGCGTGTCAGAGGAAGGAAACACACCTCCTCCAAGAATGAAAGAAAAACCTTTTTTTTTTTTGGCAAATTTTATCTTATCGACTTGCTACCTCCCGTATTACTAGATGGGATTACGAGCTGCTGGCCGTGGCGCATTTCGGCGCCCCGCCCCCGTGTCGCTGTCCAAGGTGCGCTGTTTCCCATCTGAGCGAAAAGCTGCGATTTTATGTGCCGTGTGGGTGGTGGATCTGCCGTCACACTATCACACACCATATGCAAACTAGATATGCCTGTATATGTCTGATGTCCCTGTGATTGACAGTAGAGATTGTATGCCCCTCTCACTTGCTTAAAGACTTCCAGCGACAAATGGCCGTTGCACCTTCAGGATGGGATACACAGTTTTCTATAACCCCAGTTAGGAAGATGGGCGCAACGACATACTGCAGCTGCCCTTCAAATCCTTGGAAGAGGAATTCAAGGTAACAAAGGCTAGAGAAGTGTTGCAGTATAGGGACTCTAGTGATCCAAAGGTGGCTAAAGCTGGGATTCAAGTACGGACAGGTAGGCTGAGTCAAGGCTGGGGCATAGGAGCCTGGTGGGAGTGGTCTCAAAAGGCAGAGCCGGCTTAGGATCCTCTCTAACTTCTCAAATAAACATCAGAGGAAAAGGGAGGTGGCGCCTTGTTCAAGAGGAGGTAAGAGAAGTAGTTGAGGAGACGAGATCCTGTAAGGCTGTGGGATTGAGGCTACAGGGGGCCTGGACAAGATGGGAAAACACAGTTGAGAGGAAAGTGACCTGGACTGAGATCTGGAAAGCCAAGCCTCACCGCATTAAATTCCTTATTCAGGCAGTGTATGATGTGCTTCCAAGTCCATCTAATCTACACACATGCCCGATGTGTTCCAGGAGAGGACACCCTAGAGCACATCCGCAGCTGCTGCAGTACGGCACTTGGAGAAGAACGATACCGGTGGAGACATGACCAAGTCCTTAAGACCATCGTTGAAGTTATCAGCACAGGACTGGCGTGGGCAAACGTTTTGTCCCTCCAAGAAAACAATCGCCTTTGTTAGAGCTGGGGAGCAGGTAGCCTCAGAACTCCGGCAGGGATTCTGACCTCAGCTGGAGACTGGCAGCTTTTTTATTGGACCTTGAACAACAGCTGAAGTTCCCCAGCCATATTGCTGTTACCACCCTTCGACCAGACATGGTACTTGTGTCTGAGACTACAAAGCAAGTTGTGCAGTTGGAGCTTACAGTCCTTTGGGAAGATCACCTGGATGAAGCTTTTGAGAGGAAGCTCTCCAAGTACGCGGGACTGGTCAGTGATTGTCAGCAGGCTGGGTGGAGAGCAAGGTGCCTTCCAGTGGAGGTTGTTTGCAGAGGATTTGCGTCCCGTTCCTTAGTCCGAGCCCTAAGCAGTTTAGGCATTATTGGAGAGCGAAAGAGAAGAGCCAATGATTTCAGGAACATCACTGAAGATGTGTCCAGACGCATCAGTAGATGTATTTATATAGAGGCACTAAAAGTACAGATTTTAGATATTGTAGAAATGGTGTTAAAATATTTTCCATGTCATGCATTTCACCTATCATTTTATTTTAATAATTTTTACTAACTGTGCAAAAAATAGATCCAGAAAACTGCCAACCTCCACAACTCCAAAACAACGGCTTTTTTGTCCCAAATTCGGAGAATTACAGAACCGGAGATAAAATTACCTACGGCTGTAACACGGGTCTGAAACCTGACCTGAAAACATGGTGGGGGGAGATAACATGCAAGAATGGAGAGTGGTCACACACCCCACGGTGTATCGGTGAGTACAATACCATCGTCAGTACAATACTTGAAACAGCTGAAGAGGTTTTTATTTTTCTATTTATTTTGTTCTACTATCAAATGCCAGAAGGGTAGAGTAGCCAAAAAATTTACTCAAGTAAGAGTAGTTGTAATGAGTAACTGTTTTAATCGTAATGTCCAATATATTTTTTGAAATATAAATTATAATAATTATATACAAGTATATATATGCTGAAGTGTGTAGATAGAGAAGACACCGCAGTATGAAATTGTTCTTTTGTGAGCAAAACATGCTTTGTATATGATGCCAGGGACGCATCACATGTGTGTTGGCGATTAATTCTGTACTGAAATATACTTATATATTCACTGTTAAAGTTACATTATTGTAAGGGATTACCTCTAGAGGGCGCTGTGCGCACGTTTTTCTAATTGTATAGTTTTGTTAGTCGACTCGGTTTCCCAGAGGGCACCTCGGTTAGGTCATGTCGGAGCTCACCTGAACCGAGGTAGCTAACTAGAATTGTTATAAATAGCTGGTACTTCTGGGAAACTGGGTCGAGTATTAAAGATGTCAAATGGGCATTTCTTTAGTTGGTTTTCTTTGTTTGTTTGGTTTGTTTCTTTTGGTTTTGTGTTATAATGGCTCTGAGAGAATTTGTGTTTAGTGTTTTTGATTAGTCTGTCTTCCGTCGCAGTGAGTCTGGCGAGTGCTACTAGCTCTCCCCTGGGTATGCGTTCTATCAGTGTATGCCTTATACCCCGTGTATGCAGTAGATCTGTATAAGCATTAGAACCTGGATAGGCTTTAAGCCTCTGTATGTCCTAACTTCTGCTAGTTCTACACCAGTGTATGCCTAAACCAGTGTCTGCTTAATGCCAGTGTCTGCTCTAAACCTGGGGTTTGCTCTAAGCGAGTGTGTGTTGTCGCTCGCAGTAGCCCGGAGTGTGTGTTTGGTTTAGAGAACCCAGTAGTTTATGCTGTTAGGGGTGTCTGTCTGTAAACCATATAGAGCCGGGGTATTTATGTCTTGAGCTAGCTTGCTTGCTAAGTGTATGTGACCTGTGTGTTTAGTTATGTGTAGGGAACCGGTGACTGTTGTGTATGAGCCTGTATTTTGGTTAAATTAAAAGACTTTTATGTTGGAAACAACCTCTCTGCGTTTATGCCCGAACTCATGTGCCCATGGCAGTCAACAACAGCCCGAACTATTAGTGTTGCGCTACAGATCGTGACAATTATATGTACAATTAAAGTTAACATATAATCACACAAACATGAAAAAAAGCATTCTATACTCACCACAAGATTGTACACTAACCGCAAGATCCCACTAGTAGCAGCGTGGATTTATGGGTGCGCCGCAAAATTAGAGAAAGATCCGGAAATATTTGTTTGCGCATGTGCAATGAGCGTACAGTACAAGTCGGATGAATTTATAGAACACCTGCTGAAGACCTGATTGGTCAAATGGAGTCATGTGATTATTGTTGCTGCGTCTGATTGGTGAAACAGTCATGCGGTAGATCCACCGGCTGCATGTGGAGAATAAATGGAGCTGTTCAGACAAGTAGTTCGAAAAGTAACGATTCGAGTGTAGGCGAATGTAGCGGAGTAAGAGTAGCGTTTCTTCTTCACACATCTACTCAAGTAAAAGTTAAAAGTATGGTGCAGTAAAACTACTCATAGAAGGACTTTTTTTTTCAAAACGTTACTCAAGCAAATGTAACTCGTTACTACACAGCTCTGTCATACTGTACGCTTACTTTTACTGTAAGACCACTACATGGCATGAACAGTACATGCATAATATTTATACTGTTGGTCAGCACACACAGGGGTTAGGTTGTGATTTGAACACTGGATTTTAGGAATAGAATCTGATCATGACGGGAAAAGCACATACTTACGGGATGAGACATTTCAATCATTTTTGCAGAATCTAAAATGAGACTTCGGATGAAATCAGACAACCAGATCATTTTGATTTATACATATTTTCTCTTATTTCATACACATTTCCATAATTTGACTTGATTTGATTCTGTAAAGCTGCTTTGTGACATTACCATTGTTAAAAGTGCTATACAAATCAAATTCAAATTAATTGAAATTAGCAATTAAATACACATGGAAATATGAAATGACAAAATATATAGTCTAAATAAATTGTCAAATCACTTTATATGTACTGTATATACAATCAATTATATAAATTTTCTTATGTTTGTTTTTGTAGATAACACATGGTGCATCACCACACATGTGCCAAACGCCAAACCAGATGTGTTACAGGCATCCCGTCCTGGTACGTATGATTTTGAATGTGACCACGGCTACTGGATTGAAGGTGGAAAGTCAATAGCAGAGTGTGTAGCTGGATCTTGGACCCTTCCAGAGTGTAAGCGTAAGTGTCCGTGCTGCAAGCATGACTTATATTTCATTAACAACCCTGTGGTGTTATAAAACGAAACTTAAATAAAACAAAGCTTTTTCTTTTACAGAAAAACCCACCTCTTGTGCTCCTCCTCCCCGTGTTAACAATGGAATGATCACAAGACCTTACCGCAATATTTTTGAAAATGGGGAAAAGCTTGAATATATGTGTGCAAGAGGATACAGGTTGGATGGAGACATCATGAACACTTGTAGGCGCGGCACGTGGTCCTCTAATCCTACATGTGGTAAGATTCTCACACACTGCTAGTGTCATTTTGGCATTTTGGGTTAAGTGATGATCATATTTTACATATCTTTGAAAATGTTAAGTCCCTTAATTAATTGTAAATCTGATCTCGAGGCTTCCATGCCATGAGTACTGCAACCAGAAGTGGAGCAACAGGAAGTGTTATGTGTAGAATAAGAGAGAGAGAGAGAGAGAGAGAGAAAGAGAGAGAGAGTTTTTACACACACTTTATTGAGACATTATTAATTAACATTTATTATTGAGTGTGTAGTTGCGTTCATTGTATTGCTCTGACCCAAGTTACTGTCAGTGTCCATGTCTTGTGTTTTTCCTTTGCTGGAAGCAGGTTTCACTTTCTGTTAACTGTTGTGAGATTTTTGAGCATTTTATTGTTTGCAGGAAATCTTTCAAATAACTGTAAAACTTGGTTTATTTGTTCTTCGACATCTCACTGCGGTTCCCCCTGTGTGTGTGCTGTGCTGCATCCTGCTTCTTCGGTCTCCTGTGTTGCAGTGTTCAGAGTTTTGCCCGTCGGTTGTTTGTTTACTGATGGGTTCTGTGGTGGACGTCTCATCTCTTCTTCTCCTGGGTTTGACTGTAGTGCTCTCTTTGGGTGTCAGTGGTGGTGTGCAAACTCGGGCTACTCTGTGTTTTCCAGCTGGCTGTCCCCGCGCTGCTGCCGCCCTTTCCAGGCCAAGCCGTCCCCGAAGTTCCCCTGCTGCATAGCTCAGCCTTTTGTGTCCAATGTCCCTGCACTCAAAACACCTCAGATGCTCCATGGTAGCGAAAAACGGTGTAACTGCTGTCCCCCTATTTACATTTAAAATTTACATCGTGTTCCTTCCTGGTTATTTTAAATTATTAAAACCTGTCTGTGGATGGACAGTACATGTCTTATGCTGGAGCTCTTACACCCGAGCGCGATAGTTCTCATGGGGCTGGCAAACTTTCTGATGTGGGCCAGGTCCTTCATGATTTCCTCGTCCTTAATGTATTTGAGATCACCATTCCTGTCGCAGTGGCAGACAGAGGGGTAACCTGAACCTCAGATCCTCTCACACATATTTCGCTCTTCATGAGTTCAATCATGAGGTTTATCTTTGTGAGAAACACCAACACTGCTTTGTTCATCCGGGAGGCAGAGTAGACCTGCTCTCCCATCGCTAGCAGCACCTCCTCCACCTGTGCACTGTCCTCCAGCACACACCTAACACCATTCTGGAGAGACAAAGTTTTCCCCCCAACCTCAGAGGTCATGGTGCCCCGCTCACTCTCTCTCACTCTAAAGTTTCAAAAAATTTTGTGTAACAACGTTCACTATTGAAAAGATAATAATAAATGAAGTGAAACTTAACGTATCACACGCTCTCCTCTCACCCAGTGCATGCACAGAGAGAAAGAGAGAGTGAGAGAGAGAAGAATTATGTATGCTTTCAGTCACATAATGTATGAGGTGAATGTATATTTAGTGTTAAGTGCAAGAAGTGACTCCGACACGACTATGACAGCATAACTAAAAGGGAGAGTCAGAAGAAGGTAAGATGAAGGCAGTTATTACAGCCAAGACTTAATCACTGAGACTGCCAGAGTCCTGAACATTAACTGAAAGGCCACCCAGAGAAAGCTTACTTCTAATTACATGTGGTTCTAGTAGTAGTACATCTGTCTTGTCAGCATTAAGCAGAAGGAAGTTAACAAGCATCCACTGTCTTTACAGATTCCTCAACTTTATTGAGGTAGTGTCTCCATCTGACTTTGTGAGACGTACAACTGTGTGTGCCATCAGCGTAAAAGTGGAAGCTAATACCATGCTTACGAATAATGTTAACCAGGGGAAGCATATAGATAGAAAATAGCAGTTGGCTTAAAACAGAACCCTGAGGAACACCAAGCTTCACATTAGTACATGTCACTATTTACATCTGACGAATCAGTCCAATAAGATCTGATTGAGAAGAGGGCAGTTCCCTTAATTCTTACATTTTCTAATCTATCAAGAAGAATATGATATGATCAATGGCATCAAAAGCTACACTTACAACATAAGCAAAGAGACACAACCCTGATCAGATGCCAGTAGTACAGTAGGTCATTTACCACTTTATCCAGTGCTGGCTCTGTACTGTGATGTAGCCTAAATCCTGACATCCTGATAAAGAAGAGGTTTGATTTTGGTCTATAGTTGGACAGCTGACGGGGGTCAAGGTCAGGTTCCTTATTTAGATGTTTAATAACGGCTAGTTTAAATGATATAAGGTCATAGCTATTGCTGATGAAAAACTAAATTCTTTAAAAGGGGTTCAGTTATTTCTGGTATTATCTTTGCCAAAGGGATAAGTGAATTTAGTTCAGTCTTTTTAAGTAGAGTAAAATACTCCAGTGCTGACCCGATATATTTAGATTATCTCCTACATTATTCTTTATTAAATTATCTGGTTTTAAAGCCTGAATTTGCCTAATATTTTGTAGTTTGTCACAGAAAAAAAAATTAATGACGTCCTCACTACTCCATGATATTGGTATGCATGTTTCTGTGGTAGTTTTATTGCTCGCTATGTTTAATACAGAATTAAATAAGGATCTAGGATTATATTTGTTATCTTCTATAAGAGTGGAGTGATATGGTGAGAGCATTTTATATCTCAGGACGTTCTCCTTTCATGGTGTCACTACCAATTTAATTTCATGCAAAACTGTTTTAATGTGTATGTGTGATCATTATACCAGGGTGCTAGTTTTGTCTCACACATTATTTTCCTTTTAACTGGGGCTACATTGTCTAGACTATAATGTAATGTTTACTCTAAACATTCAGTCACGTGATCGAGTTCTGTGAGGTCAGATGGTGATCCAATCATGGTTGAAACCCCTAGAAGATAATAAACACACTTTAAATGAAAAAAAGTGATCTGAGATAACTTCCGACTGGGGAAATGTCCTTATATTTTCTGTATTTAATCTGAAGGTAGCTATTAAATCTAGAGTGTGACCTGCTGTATGATTGAGTCAAGTAGTCAAGTAGGCTTTTATTGTCATTTCAACCATATACAGTTCAGTACACAGTGAAACGAAACAATGTTCCTCCAGGACCAAGGTGCTACATACATGCAACAACATAAATTAACAACACACTTTACCGGAACCAGCTAGCTAACGAAGGGATCTAATTAGCTGACTGGCTCAGATATGACAGATTTACATTTTTACATTTAAGTTAACCTAAAAAAAACTATCAAATTCTATACAAAAAATACACAATAGACAACAAAGTGCACGTGCAAATGTGCAAACAAAGAGCCACATGACAAACACAAAGAGCAGCACAGGCAGGTAGGTATGTACAAATTGAGGTGGTTGTAAATCAGTGTGATTGTGCATGTGTGTGTTTATCAGTTCAATCCAGATGTTATTTAGTTCGTCTGAATGATTTGTGTGTGTGTGTGTGTGTGTGTGTGTGTGTGTGTGTGTGTGTGTTATTCTAAAATCCCCTACAGTCAGGAGTACACACGTCATTAAATAAATACCAGAGTGAAGCCACACACATGTATAAATGTTCTGTTCTTTATTCTAGTTGAAGTAAAATGTACTGTCCAGCCATATGTGGCCTACGCCCGAGCAACAGAGAGATTTAAACTCTCCTATAATCACGGAGACACTGTTAGATTCATATGTAACAGAGGCTACGGGTTTGAGGGAACAGACACTGCACGGTGTGAAGATGGAGATTGGAAACTGCCAGTGTGTAAAGGTAAAAACTGTCCTCATTACAAACATTACTGATATTCCTGAACAACACTTATTTTTAAATAAAGATGAGACTGTAACACAGTGATCAGAGAGACAGACAGAGAAAGATAGAGAGAGAGAGAGTTAAAAATTCAGTAGGTAGTCAACCAGAATGCTTATTACCGCCGTGCTCAGCGTCGCAACAAAAACGAAGGCAGCCAAAATAAATTAGTTGCATTTCAAAGTCATTCATGAAATGACCACCAGGAGGACATTTTGCAAAATGTCAGCAATTTCCACCATTTTAATAGTAAGTAGAGCATAAGTCATAAGAGTCATACCAATATGTTGTTTCAAAGAAATAATCCAAGTACTTTATACAACAAACATGAAAAATCTGACTTCCGGTTCCGGGTGCGGATGGAGTAGACGCGTCTATCTCGTGGTTCCTGTGCAAACAAATTTTTTGCTTGAATTTTCAAATCCTCCACCAGTTATCTTTAAGGTATTTGACTATGAACAGGCTTAATGTTTAAGGAGATTAAAAATGGCATCGAAGTCGACTAAGCAAGTGAAAAAAGACACTGTCAAAGACGATAAACTCACACCACATGCAGAGTTTAGCATGGCGGCCTTAACTAGCCTTCTGGAAGACCACAGAAAAGGCCTGGCTACCGAGTTCAAAACCGCCTTAACGTCTTTGGAAACTAAGCTGGATTCAGTCCAGGCGGCAGTACTGGATCAAAGTAAACGAATTACCTCTATGTATCTAATGCAGACTTTCTTAGTGAGAAAATTCGCTCGCTGAAAGTGGTATGTTCGGAGCTAACCGGGACGTGTGCTAAATTAAAGGCCACGACGTCGGACCTGGAGGGTAGGAGTCGGCGTAACAATATCAGGATTGTTGGAGTGCCGGAATCCGTCGAGGGCCCCCGACCGTCTGCGTTTTTTTCACAGCTGTTGATGGACATTTTGGGCGAACAAACTCTGTCCTCTCCTCCGGAGATTGACAGGGCATATCGAGCTCCTGTGGCTAAACCGAAGCAAGGCGGAAGACCAAGAGCGGTGATAGTTCGCTTTCACCGCTATCAGATTAAAGAGGCCGTGATGAGGGAGGCTCGGAAACGAAGGGGCTCGCTACAATATCAGCACGAGCCGATCGCCATCTACGATGACTACAGTCCAGAAGTTATGGAGCAGCGAGCGCAGTACCGTGAGGTTATGGCGGAGCTGTATAAACAGGGCCTTAAACCATCCCTTCTCTTTCCAGCAAGGTTGAGGATCATAACTAAAGAAGGTGGACAAAAGTCATTTACCTCGGTGAATGAGGCCGAGAACTTTTTGAAAATTTACTGTAATACGTAGTAGGGAACGCTACGAGGCTTCAGTTTGTTTTGTGTTGACGGACGTTTGCAAAATGTAAATACTAAGTCATATACGGACTGTACGGGATTGTTATGCCTTATAAGGAGGACTTTTTGATGTACAGGGCTGAGTTTGCATAAGGTAAGGAGAGATTAGGAGGTGTGTGAAGTTGGCGGGTGTGTTTAGGAGGTTTGTTGGTGTTATGCTTGGGGGGAGGGTTGATATAGTGGGAGGGTTGGGGGTTATTAGAGGGTGGCGCCACAATTGTTGTGTATATTTTTTTCCCTCTGCATAGTAATGTGGGTCTTCATGTTCCATTTAAGACTGTTCCTTATTTTTAAATACCGTTTGCAGTCCAGAACTTTTTTTTCTTTTGTACCATGGGTAGAGCATTAAGATTTATGAGTTGGAACATTAAGGGCTTAAATAATACAGTAAAACGAGGTAAAATTATTGCGCATCTTAGGTTGCATAAAACAGATATTGCTTTTTTACAAGAGACCCACCTGCGCAACTCAGATCATTCTTACCTTAAGCACAGGTGGAATCGACATTTTTTTCATTCATCATTTCAGGCAAGGGCAAGAGGCGTGGCTATTTTGATTGGCAGGAATGTACCTTTCACTCCAAACAATATCATAGCGGATAAGAATGGGCGCTATATCATTGTTACAGGTACCCTATGTAACAAGAACTTAATTCTAGCAAATTTTTATGCTCCAAATTTTGATGACGTCACCTTCTTTAAGCATGCCCTCTCGCAATTTCCGGACCTCAATTCTCACTCTCTCATACTTGGTGGGGATTTTAATTGTTGTTTGGATGCTGTCCTGGACCGTTCTTCCACAGGAAAGTGTGCTTCCAGTAAATCCTCCAACTACTTAAACAGTTTTTTCTCAGATAATGGTCTTTCAGATATTTGGCGCTTTTTGAACCCTCAAAAGAGAGATTACTCGTTTTTTTCAAATGTGCACCATTCATACTCTCGAATTGATTATTTCATTTTGGATAATGCCCTGATATCTGATGTTTGTTACTGTGCGTACCAAGGTATAATTATTTCAGACCATGCCCCCCTAATCTTAGATTTAAGGTTTTCGAATTTACCCTCTCCCAAAAGGAGCTGGCGGCTGAACACTTCGTTGTTGGCAGATGATGACTTTGTTTGATTTATTTCTGACCAGATTTCCTTCTTTTTGAATGTTAATGTCTCTCCAGACATATCTAATATAATAGTCTGGGATACCCTTAAGGCATATATTAGAGGTCAGATCATTGCATATGATGTCACTAAGAAGAGGAAGCTGAGAGAGAAGCAGTTATCTTTATCTGATGAAATTGCTCGACTGGATGGTCAATATGCTAGTTCACCAACTCCGGACATATACGAGAGGTGTCGTAAATTGAAAACAGAGCTAAACTTATTGTTAACCAATGAGACTGAGTCCCTTTTGAGGAGAACGAGGAGTGCGTTTTATGAGAGTGGGGAGAAGTCTGGGAAGTTACTGGCTAACCAGCTGCGGGGGTTCCAGGCAAAGCAAATCATTGGTGGTCTCCGCCTGGATAATGGTGACATCACAACTGATTTGCGCATCATTAATGATAAATTTAGAGACTTTTATAGTTCTTTATACGCTACTGATTCTCCCCCACAAGGAGATATGGATCACTTCTTCACCCAAATACAGGTTCCTACCATATCCCCTGACACCTGTAGCACTTTAGAGGGACCAATTACGCAGGAAGAGGTGGTGGCTGCTGTTTCTGCCATGCAGTCTGGGAAATCACCAGGACCTGATGGTTTTCCATCAGAGTTTTATAAGAGGTTCTGTAAGCAGCTTGCCCCTTTTTTGACAACAGTTTATACTGATTATTTTAAATCAGGGGCTCTCCCTTCTACCATGAGTCTGGCATGTATTTCGCTGCTGCTTAAAAAAGACAAGGATCCTTTAGACTGTGCTTCTTATAGACCTATCTCCTTACTTAATTGTGATGTCAAAATTTTAGCAAAGGTGCTTGCCTTGAGGTTAGAGGCTGTCCTCCCTACTATCATCTCCCCTGATCAGACAGGCATTTTTTAACATACGCCGATTGCTGAATATAATTCACTCTCCACACCACTCTATTCCAGAATGTGTAGTTTCCCTGGATGCTGAGAAAGCATTCGACAGAGTAGAGTGGGAATACCTTTTCCTAGCTTTGGAAAATTTTGGATTTGGCCCAAACTTTCTTTTATGGGTCAAGCTATTATATAATGCACCCTCTGCCGTAGTGTTAACCAATGGGATGTCTTCCTGTCCATTTAATTTACAACGTGGAACTAGACAGGGCTGTCCTTTAAGTCCATTGTTATTTGCTCTGGCCATTGAACCACTGGCAATCGCCTTGCGCGAATGTCAGCAAATTGCTGGAGTCGTGCGAGGCAAGGCCATACATAAGGTGACATTATATGCAGATGATTTATTGCTTTATATTTCTAACCCCCGGACCTCTCTGCCTGCGGCCCTGGCTCTGCTTGAGAATTTTGGTAAGCTTTCTGGCTATAAACTTAACTTGCATAAGAGTGAACTTTTTCCGCTCAGCGAGGCGGGGGAGCAGTCACAATACTCACAATACTCGAAGATAGTCGAAAATAAATTCACGTACCTTGGTGTCTGTATCACCCGCCAGTATAAACAGTTGTTTAAATATAATTTTGGTGTGCTTCTGGAGCAAACTAAGAAGGATCTTTTAAAGTGGTCACCTTTAAGGCTATCACTTATTGGACGCATTAATTCCATTAAGATGACAGTTCTTCCGAAATTTCTTTATCTTTTCCAAAGTTTACCTTTTACCTTTTTTCTGTCATTTCCACTTTCATCTGGGATGGTAAGCATCCCAGGTTGAGGAAGACACACCTTCAGAAGACTAGATGTGCTGGGGGAATGTCCTTGCCTAATTTTAAGCTTTACTACTGGGCGGCAAACATGCGCAATACATTGTACTGGTGGCATTACCACATACAGCCTTGTAAACCATCCTGGGTAAATATGGAGGTATATGCACATAATCAGGTTTCTCTTCCGGCTCTTCTTGCATCCAGGCTAAATTTAGTTTCATATAGTAAGGTAAACTGCCCAGTGGTGAAACACTCACTCAGGATACGGACTCAATTTAGGAGATCATTTGGTTTCGCAGGTCCTTCCCTCCTCAGTCCTATTGTTCACAATCATTTGTTTTTTTGATTTTTCCCCGATTTTCTCCCTAATTTAGTCATGTCCAATTCCTCCCCGTCACTAGGGGGCTCCCACATTAAGGCTACTACTACCACTCAGCCGGGAGGGCCGAAGACAATTCCTCCGAACCACGTGACGCCAGCCGACCGCATCTTTTCGAACTGCTCGCTCGCGCACCGTTGGGAGCGGCGTAACACACTCGGAGGACAGCGCTATCCGCTCCCTCCGTTGCGCGAGCTCACAGACGCCCCTGACTGGCTGTAGAGCCGTGATTAATGTGGGAGCACTAAGTACCTCTCATCCCTCCTCTCTGAGAGAGCTCGGCCAATCAGCTCTCTCTGGACCTCCGGCTGCGAGAGGTTACAGCACCACCCGGGATTCGAACTGGCGATCTCCGGATGATAGGGCGAGCACTTTAACCACTGCGCCACTCGGAGGCCATAGCTCTTTTAAGTCTTGGTCTGATAACATGATTTCAGGATTTATTCATAAATAATGTATTTGCATCTTTCGATCAGTTGATGTCACATTACGGGTTGGTTAAATCTGACTTTTTTAGATTCTTGCAAATAGGAGACTATGTCAGGTCCCTTTCAGACGATTTTCCTATTTTACCACATGAGAATCCTCTGGACTCCTTTCTTTCCTGCAATGTATTAGCTAAAGGTTCAATTTCCGTACTGTATAGTTTACTTCTGGATCAGTCGTCATCCCCTACAGATAAAATTAAGCAGGCTTGGGAGGAAGACTTTGGTAGTTCAATTTCCAGTTGATGAAATATGCCTATAAATCGGGACATCACATCTTCTTTGGTGTCACATTTGTACACCAACGGTCATTTATGTAAAAGCATATCCCACCGCCTCGCAATTTCCCTGTTGATTCTGTGTTGCGATCCGCTCTGAACAGCTGGAAGCTCAGTGGGTGTGGCGCGTTGTCTGGAATGGCTTCATTCAGCCAGGTTTGAAAAGTCCTTATTTGTCCGGGAGAGCAGGGAAAGTTCATCCATTTTGTTGGGTAGAGAGCGGAGATCAAAACCTAATAAACAATTGTGTGGTGTGTTCTGCTGAATGTACAGCAGTTCATCCCTGGTATAACTGATTACATTTGACAAACATAAAAAAACAGGACAAACTAACAAAAACGGTAAGAGAAATGGAGAGCAACACACCAAGACAGCCATCCGCAGTGCCATCGTCAATACACAAAGAATTAGAATGACAGCTCTGTTAACTTCAGGGGATGAATCACAAACAGCCTTAAATGGGAACCTAGTCTACTAGAGTGTGCAATGCCTTGTTCCACACACTACAAAGTGGGCGGATTGGTTATAAAGAAATTTCTTGTGCTAGTTAACTTTGTAGCTAACCTTAGGCATGAATAAAACAATATGGAGACAATTCAGGAAGACTTAGAAGAAATTATTAAGTAGACGACGTGTTGTTTAAGGCGGCATAACATTATAAGATGTGTGTTCTTGCTGAAATGCTTCTGTGACTGGTTATGAATGTGGGTTTTGGAAGGCAGCTGCTCTTTTCGCCGTACTGTGGACCATACAGACCGACTCTCACCCACGCTGCGACCCACAGTGTAATTAACCACTGTACAACACCTGGGACATCGAGTGATACACATAGTCAAACGTCCCCAGTGATGTTATGCTCTATATCAGCACTCGTGGAAAGTCTCTCAGCCAGTCAGATTAACTGTTGTATAAAGACAATCAATCAACATAACTGTTTCACTCTGTTAAATCAAAAATCAGTTGCTAGCAAACAGCACCAGTGAGCGGTGTCTTCACTTTACTGACTAGCTGCAGTCAGTCCCTGCGTCTGAGCTCAATGAATCTAAGGATTTGTTCATCATGACGATAATGTTTGCAATAGAATAAGAGTGTATCTGTGTGTTTAATCCCCTACAGTCAGGAGTACACACGTCATTAAATAAATACAAAAGTGAAGCCATACGAATGTATGACTGTTCTGTTCTTTATTCTAGTTGAAGTAAAATGTACTGTCCAGCCATATGTGGCCTACGCCCGAGCAACAGAGAGATTTAAACTCTCCTATAATCATGGAGAGACTGTTAGATTCATATGTAACAGAGGCTATAAGTTTGAAGGAACAGACACTGCATGGTGTGAAGATGGAACTTGGAAGCTGCCAGTGTGTAAAGGTAAAAACTGTCCTCATTACGAACATTACTAATATTCCTGAACAACACTTATTTTTAAATAAAGATGAGACTGTGAGTTAAAAATTCAGTAGGGAGTCAACCAAAATGCCTATTATCGCCGTGCTCACCGCTGCGACAAATCAACAGCGGCAAAAATAAATCAGTTGCATTTCAAAGTCATTCATGAAATTACCATCAGAAGGACATTTTGCAAAACGACAATTCTAAATTTCTTCACTCCCTTATTTGTCTCTGAATGTTAAATTTACTCTTTAGAATATAATAACTTTGTACTCTACCCCACGGTCATCTATTTTTCACTTACAGTGGCTACAAGCAGTGTTAAAACTAGGAAAAAAGATGACACTGCGACTGCTCTAACAGTCAAGGCTATTTTTGCGCTGTTAGGTAAACACCGTGAAGCTTTACCAGCTGAAGTGAAATCCTCATTTAGTTTATTGGAAAGTAAACTAGACCAAATTCAAGCCCAAGTAGAGGACCAAGGCTTACCCTCATTAAAACTCGCTACGGATGACCTGATCCAGCATGTAAGTGTGTTGGAAAACATCTGCTCCGGTCTTCAGGTAAACAACTCTAAGTTAACAGCCAAAGTTGTAGACGTAGAAGGCAGGAGACAAAATCTGCGTATCCTAGGTCTTCCAGAATCTACTGAAGGTGGACTCCCCACAGAGTTCTTTTCAAAAAGTTTTTTGGGAGTGAAATGCTGCCATCCCATCTGAGATTGACAGAGTCCACCGTATACCTACATCCAAACCCGCTTCAGAACAGAGAATGAAGGAGTTAAACTCCCGCAGCGAATAGAAAAACTTGCAGTTGATGAAATATGCCTATAAATCGGGACAGCACATCTTCATTGGTCTCACATTTGTACACCAATGTTCATTGATGTAAAAGCATATCCCACCGCCTCACAATTTCCCCGTTGATTCTGTGTTGCAATCCACTCTGAACAGCTGGAAGCCCAGTGGGTGTAGCGCGTTGTCTGGAATGGCTTCATTCAGCCAGGTTTCAGTGAAACATAGTATGGCAGAGTTTGAAAAGTCCTTATTTTTCTGGGAGAGCAGGGAAAGTTCATCCATTTTGTTGGGTAGAGAGCGGAGATTCGCCAGATGTAAAGCCATGCTGTCGGAACATGACTGTCATGGTCGCGTAGTACTTAGAGACGGATGGTTTATTTTTTCTTTCCTTAAAGAGTATTGTCTTTCATACAAACAATAGGAACAAAAAACCAACGATGACTCCCCCAACAAATTAAAAGAAAGAATGAAAAAGAGGCTGATCAATTCGTAGCCTTGACTTTGATGGTGGAACGTCCAAACCACTGGTTACTCCAACCTACAGACACTGTTTAATCCTGGGGGGAAAGAGGACACAAACACGTAGCCATGAACACTAAAGTGAAAGAAGTAACCACATAGACACACTAGGGGGAGACAAAGCGTTGGCTCAGTAGTCCGGCGAGCTAGATCTTATTCCCCGTGACTGCAGTGGCACAGATGTGACATTAGCCCCCAACCCCGCCCACCCTCAGGACCGGCTTCCCGAGGGAGGTGAGAGCGCTCTCTCCGCATTACCGGAGGGAGTAGGGACCCACCGACCTGATGAGATTGCCGGCAGGCAGGGCGGCCCGGCCGTCGCAGTGCTGGGCGATCAGGCCGTGCTCTGTGGAACTCAGAAATGAGCTTGTGGTTAAAGATGTCTCGGGCTGGGACCCAACTGCGTTCTTCCAGGCCGTACCCTTCCCAGTCCACCAGATATTGGAGGGAACCCTCTCTCCTGCGGGAGTCTAGTAGTTCTTTGACTCTAAACGCGGGGCACCCTCTATCTCCATAGTCCCGGGGAGTGCTGGCTCTGCTACACCCTCATCCAGAGGCCCACGGATCACTGGTCTGAGAAGGTAAATGTGAAAGACAGGATTAATGCGTAGGTGTTTGGGAAGCTGTAATTTAAAGGAAACTGGATTTATTTGTGCGATAATGGGGAAGGGGCCTATGTATCTGGGGGTGAGTTTACGGCAGGGGAGGTCAAGGTCGAGAGGTGAGTTGAGTCTGAGGGGTGAGGGAGGTCCCGTGTCGAGAGCCACACCCTATCGCCTACCTGGAGCGGAGGACTTTCCCTTAGACGCCTATCGGCAATTTTTTTAAATCTATGAACTGTCTGGGAGATCTTTGTGTGCGTGTCTTCCCACACCTTTTCCGCTCTTTTGAACCACTGATCCACCAGGGGAACATCGGTGGGAGTGGTGTCCCAGGGACAAAGCGGTGGCTGATGCACAAGCACACATTGAAACGGCGTTAGGCCGGTTGCGGGATGACATAATGAATTTTGTGCATATTCCGCCCAGATTAAACAGTCTGCCCATTCATGTTGTCGACTGCTACAGTATGCCCGAAGATATTTCCCGAGTTTTTGAACAGTCCGCTCTGCCAGCCCATTAGACTCGAGGTGATAGCCCAACGTTAGGCTAACAGTGGAAACGATATCGTTCGAAACGATATCTTCCGGAATGCTGTAGCATTGAAACACAGTGGTGAATAGGGTTTCTGCTACCTGGATGGCTGATGGGAGAGAGCTAAACAGGACGAATCGACATCCCTTGGAGAAATGGTCTACTATTACTAGTATGACGGTGTACCCTTTTGACATTGGCAGATCCGTTACAAAATCCACAGCTATATGTGACCACGATCTGTTTGGTGTTGGCAGGGGCATTAATTTTCCAAATGGCAAACAACAAGGATTTTTTGCTGTCGCACAGATAGTGCAAGATAAAACAACTGTTCTTACGGTCTCTTGCATGTTCGGCCACCAGAACTTTGGTTCTAGGAGTTTGAGGGTGCGTGCCATGCCAGGGTGTCCAGAAGCCAAACTTGTGTAAGCCTGTATCGTCACTCGTTCGCGAAGTGGCTCCGAAACGTACGTTCGACCCGGGGGGAGGGCACGCACGGGGCGCGGGATGGGGTTCTGGTTTGAGGGTTGGCTCCGGCGTTGGATAATACTGCAATAAGGCATCCGCTTTCTTATTTCTTGTGCCGGGACGATATGTGATGTTAAAGCGGAAATGCGTAAAGAACAGCGCCCAGCGGGCTTGACGAGGGTTTCATCTTTTTGCTTGTTGGATGTACTTGAGATTGCGATGATCGGTGAGAACCATGAATGAATGTTTAGCTCCCTCCAACCAGTGCCGCCATTCCTCTAACGCCGCTTTAACTGCGAGCAGTTCTCTATTGCCGATATCATAGTTGCGTTCGGCAGGTGTTAATTTACGGGAAAAGAAGGCACAGGGATAGAGTTTTTCTTGAGTGCCTTGGCGTTGGGACAGCACCGCTATTACCCCTACCTCTGATGCGTCGACCTCTACAAAAAAGGGCTTCTGTGGGATCGGGTATCTTTAAGATAGGCGCCGTGATAAAGGCGGATTTTAATTGCTGAAATGCTGCTCGCGCTTCCGGAGAAAACTCACGAAGGCGTTTCGGTTTCTCTTTCAACAAAGCTGTAAGCGGCGCTGCCACCATGCTGAAGCCCCGAATAAATCGGCGATAAAAATTAGCAAACCCCAGAAAACTTTGTAGTGCTTTAACTGACCTAGGTTCCGGCCATTGTTGTAACGCCTCGACCTTGGTCATCTCCATTTCGACCCCCTGTGGCCCTATGCGATAGCCAAGGAATGCAATCTCCTTCTTGTGGAACTCGCATTTCTCCGCCTTCGCATAGAGCCCGTGTTTACGTAGACGCTAAAGGACGGCGGATACATGATGGACGTGTCCAAGATATGACCGAGAGTGTACCAGTATATCATCCAGGTATACTATTATGAAACGGTTCAACATATCCCTGAACACATCATTCAGGAACCCCTGAAACACCGCAGGTGCGTTTACCAGTCCATAAGCCATTACATTGTATTGATAATGCCCTGATGTCGTGCTAAACGCAGTCTTCCATTCATCACCTTTACGCACACGAACGAGATTATAAGCGCTGCGGACATCGAGTTTGGTAAAGATGGAGGCGCCGCGGAGTTGGTCGATAGCGGCCGGAACCAGTGGCAGTGGTTGCTTATATATTACTCCATTGAGACCACGATAATCAATAAAGGGACGTAATCCCCCGCTTTTTTTTCCGATAAAGAAAAAAACCTGCTGAAACGGGAGACGTGGACCTGCTGATGAGCCCCTGCTGGAAAGCCTCGCTCACGTAGTCCTCCATTGCCCGTGTTTCCTCCACGGACAAGGGATAAATGCACGAGTTCTGTGGTGTTTTCCCCGGCAAGAGCTCTATCGCGCAGTCCCACGCAGGCCGGTGAGGGGGAAGTCGTGCAGCTGCCCTAACACTAAACACGTCCTTGAAATTATCATACTCGGATGACACACTAGTCGATACTTGGGCGCTTGGACTTTCAATGGATGTTGTTTGGACCATCAATGTCGACGGGGAACATAGTTTAGCGCATCTGGGTGCCCAGGATATGATGCGAGAATTAGCCCAATCGAAATTAGGATTGCGAAAGCTGAGCCAAGGTAGACCCAGCACGACGGACTGGTCTGACCGAGGGAGGACGAAAAATTTTAATTCCTCGGTATGACCGGGAAAAGTTAATCAAAGGGGCGCGGGGATTAGTTCAGTAGGCGACAGCTTTAGATTTTGGCCATCTAGAGCTTTAACTGCGATTGGATATGGAAGCTTCGACACAGGAGCTCGCAGCGAGGAAATGAGTGCAGAGGAAATTTCCAGCTGATCCAGAATCTATGAGGGGGAAAACAGACAAGGAGTGAGTATCATAAGCTATTTGTGCTTTTAGACAAAAAGAGTGGTGAGTGCAAGGTGGTGTGTGTGGTGTTACTTTTCTTAGCGGGCAAGTGCCGATTAGATGTGAATCCCCCCCCACAGTACAGGCACAAGCCCGACATGGTGACGTCTTTGGCTGCGGAGGTGCTGGTCGAGCTTGATAGCCAGTTCGATGCTGGCATTGTTCGAGCAGGATCTCAGGTTGCAGCCCATCTCGGAATCTGGCTAACAAGCTCCAGTCGCACCAGCCACTGTCCACGGCTAACACTCTGAATTTCACTGCATAGTCCGCGACCGTGGCGTTACCTTGTCGCAGCCTCCGCGGTTGTTGCTCCCCCGATTTCCTGTGATCAGGATGATGCGCGAAAGGATGTCAGGAACCGGTCGAAGCAGGAGGTGATGATCCCGCCGGCGTTCCAGACTGCCGTCGCCCAGTCCATCGCTGAACCCATGAGCTGCTGAATCACGAAACTTATCTTCTGCCTTTCCGTCATGTCTGGATGCTCGACGAGGTACAACTCACAGGCGAGGAGTGATCGTTACACCCCTCCGGATTCCCAGCATATCTTTCCAGCGGGGTGGGGCGCGGTGGTGATGGTGCGGAGCATCGGCGAGGGAAGGGAGAGGGAGACTGACTGGTCCTGAGCCGACTAACACTAGGTCATTCACAGTTCGTGCCAAGCTGTCAATCTCATGCTGCTGGCCTCTCACATATTCCAGCAGTGGGGATTCATCCTCAGGCAGGGGGGTCCCTGCTGCGTCCTGAAGGGTCCGTTCATCTGTCATGGTCACGTGGTACTTAGAGACGGACGCGGATGCAGGTTTAACTCCTTAGTTTATTTTTTCTTTTCCTTAAAGAGTATTGTCTTTCATACAAACAATAGGAACAAAAAACCAAAGACGACTCCCCCAGTTGGGTCTGCAGGTGGGCTGGCAAAACAAAACAAGGAAAAACACAAAACCAACAAATTAACAGAAAGAACGAAAAAGAGGCTGACTCACTTCGTAGCCTTAACTTTGACGGCGGAATGTCCAAACAAATGGTTGCTCCAACCTGCAGGCACTGTTTAATAATGGGGGAAAAGAGGACACAAACACGTAGCCATGAACTCATAACAAAACGTGCTGAACAGTGAACGGACAAATTGCTACGGGTTCGGCTGGAATAAATAGGGAGACACACAGGGGAGACACAGGTGAAATTAATTTAGTGCTAAAGTGACCACATAGTGGTGACCACAAGTAACCACATAGACACACTAGGGGGAGACAAAGCGTTGGCTCAGTAGTCCGGCGAGCTAGATCTTATTCCCCGTGACTGCGGTGGCACAGATGTGACAGTGACGAGAGCGCCGGCTCTCTTCCCCCGCATGCGCTTCTTAAAGAATTTGAACAGCCCCGCTGCTCCGCTAGTGACAAATGTCCGAATAATCAAAACCTTATAAACAATTGTGTGGTGTGTTCTGCTGAATGTACAGCAGTTCATCCCTGGTATAACTGATTACATTTGACAAACAAAAACAGGACAAACTAACAAAAACGGTAAGAGAAATGGAGAGCTCCACACCAAGACAGCCATCCGCAGTGCCATCGTCAATACACAAAGAATTAGAATGACAGCTCTGTTAACTTCAGGGGATGAATCACAAACAGCCTTAAATGGGAACCTAGTCTACTAGGGTGTACAATGCCTTGTTCCACACACTACAAAGTGGGCGGATTGGTTATAAAGAAATTTCTTGTGCTAGTTAACTTTGTAGCTAACCTTAGGCATGAATAAAACAATATGGAGGCAATTCAGGAAGACTTAGAAAAAAATATTAAGTAGACGGCGTGTTGTTTAAGGCGGCATAACATTATAAGATGTGTGTTCTTGCTGAAATGCTTCTGTGACTGGTTATGAATGTGGGTTTTGGAAGGCAGCTGCTCTTTTCGCCGTACTGTGGACCATACAGACCGACTCTCACCCACGCTGCGACCCACAGTGTAATTAACCACTGTACAACACCTGGGACACCGAGTGATACACATAGTCAAACGTCCCCAGTGATGTTATGCTCTATATCAGCACTCATGGAAAGTCAATCAATCAATCAACACCTCCTGACCAATCAGAATCCAGAATTCAACAGTGCTGAGGTGTAACTGTTTCACTCTGTTAAATCAAAAATCAGTTGCTAGCAAACAGCACCAGTGAGCGGTGTCTTCACTTTACTGACTAGCTGCAGTCAGTCCCTGCGTCTGAGCTCAATGAATCTAAGGATTTGTTCATCATGACGATAATGTTTGCAATAGAATAAGAGTGTATCTGTCTGTTTAATCCCCTACAGTCAGGAGTACACACGTCATTAAATAAATACAAAAGTGAAGCCACACACATGTATAAATGTTCTGTTCTTTATTCTAGTTGAAGTAAAATGTACTGTCCAGCCATATGTGGCCTACGCCCGAGCAACAGAGAGATTTAAACTCTCCTATAATCACGGAGACACTGTTAGATTCATATGTAACAGAGGCTATAAGTTTGAAGGAACAGACACTGCACGGTGTGAAGATGGAGATTGGAAGCTGCCAGTGTGTAAAGGTAAAAACTGTCCTCATTACAAACATTACATATATTTCTGAACAACACTTATTTTAAAATAAAGACGAGATTGTCCAAAGTCGTAGACGTAGAAGGCAGGAGACAAAATCTGCGTATCCTAGATCTTCCAGAATCTACTGAAGATGGACTTCCTACCGAGTTCTTTTCAAAAATTTTGCGCGAGGTGTTTGGGAGTGAAACGCTGCCATCCCCGCCTGAGATTGACAGAGTCCACCGTATACCTACATCCAAACCCGCTTCAGGACAGAGACCTCGTCCGGTCATTCTCCGGGTTAAAGACCTTTTGATTCGGCAGGCACGGCGGAGAACGAAGGTAGAATACCACGTTCAGCAGATTCGTGTCATGGAAGTTTTATGCCAGCGAGCCACGTATAGAGAAATGATTTATTTTTAATGATGTGTAAGTTACATGTCTGTTTCTTTTTTAGAGTTACAATGTGACATGGGGGAGGGTTTTTTGTGTTTTTCTCTCATTAAGAGAATTCAGTATTGAAATGTTTTATTTATATATCTAATTCGTAGTTTATGTAAATTATACATCAGAGCTGAAGATGGTGTGGTTAGTGGCTGGAAGATTTGTTTGGTGAACAATGGAAGGATGGAAGAGCTTGCTGCTTTGTTTAATAGCAGCTATCTTGTTGATGATGTTCCTGACGCTAGGCATTTCAGTATTAGTTATGTTTACATACCCGCATCTTCTGTCAAGGAGAATGAATAGTTCTTTAAACCTTGTGAGCTGGAATGTTAAGGGTTTAAACCATCCAGCGTGAATGCACCGCGGCGAGAGGCGTCGTGCGTGACGTTAGCGTTGCGTGAATGCGGAAGCGCGCAGAGCCGGCGCCAGTGAGATGCAGCCTGAGATGTACTGTTTGCCGGCTTGTGTTGAGGCGGCAGCGCGTAGAGTCGGTGTGGGAAGAGAGAGCTCCGCGATGAATGCCGGCGTGGAGAGAAGGAGCTTGGGCTCCGCGAGGATTAATCGTAGTCGTGGAACAGGCAGGAGACGTAGATAGTTATATTACAAAATATATTTCAAGGAAAGAGTTTATTACATAAAAAGAAAAAGAAAATAATCAATCATTGGGAGCCACAATTCACATATGACACTTGAGGTACCAGAACAGAGGCCTAACCGCTGGGCATAAGGGCACAATCGGCCTACACACCAAAGCACCCTCCACTGTTTGTTTTTCTCTTTTTCTTTTTTTTCACCAAAAAACCTTCCAGCTCCACGTTTTTACGTTTCTTTCCTTTCCTTCTTTAAATATGCCTGGCGTCTAGTCTTTCTCACATATATAAAGCTGACTTGGAGTCAGGGAGGGGTGGGATGGGTGGTATAGGGGTTTATAAGGGGTTTATAAAATGTGCGTTATAAACACTATAAATGTTTACTCTGTTATATCCCGATTTAAAATCAATAAAAATATTGTTTAGAAAAAACAAAGTGTCTAACATTTGTGTAATTTTTTTTTGTGGATTTTTTTCAGAGATTTTGTAATATTTATACAGTATAATCAGGGACTTTTAATTCACTATTCGTTCACGGTTGTTGTTGTTGTTTTTTTAGTGTTACTATGTGCGCTTTACAATATCAGACAAAATTTAAATGCAAATAATTCACCTTTCCCCACTTTAAGCTAACTCAAGTCCGCTCCTGGGACGAGAATTACTTTTAACCCTCTGGGGTTTTTCGGGCTTTCTGAAGACCTGCAGTGCTTCCGGCATCTTGTTAAATTTGTGCAAATTTCAAATCTTTACCAAATTTCACTTATTTACATAGAGCACAAAATTGACTTTTATAATGTGGCTGATGTAAATATGTTAAATTCATGTGCGACTTTTAAACTTATGTCAAAGTACACATCAAGAAAACTGTAGATCTATAACAGAAAAACAGTGAAAATAGAGAATAAACACACCTCAGATTGTTATGAACACAGAACTAATGAAAAGTAATGAAAGTCTTGAGTGTGTGTCCAAAGCAAAACAACAAAATTATAACACTCAGAAAGACCTTTTATTTGGGGTAAAGTGACTGATGTGCCTTCAGTACTTTTTTCAGTAGAGCTTCTACTTCCCCGAATAGTCCACAGCTTGAACATGTAAGACCAATTGACACCTGGCTATTGATGTCTCCGCTGTTCACACCTATACACCTATTCCTCACAAATCAGCGAGCGCCCCACGTCGCAAAAGGCAGCTTTTATTAAGCGAGTATACGTTTGTGTTTTGTTGCATTTCTGCGGTATTATTATTGACGTTTATTTTACTCTCACTTTGCAAAAGGCAGCATCTATTCAGAGAGTATGTATATATGTGAGGGTTCACCACTAGAGGGCACAGTGGGCCCTATATTTTTATTTTAGTTTTGTAGTTTTTGTTTGTAGACTCAGTTTTCCAGACGGCTCCTCGGTCAGGTGATGAGAGTGCTCACCTGAACCGAGGTAGTTCATTAGACATTCTATAAATAGCTGTTTGTTCTGGGAAACTGGGTCGAGCATTTGTTATGTTAAGTGGGCTTTTGTTTGATTTGGTTATGGTCTGTTTTAGTTTGCATTTGTTTTAAGTTGGCATATGTTTCATAGAGCTGCCTTTGTTAAATAAGTTTGTTTCTTAGTCTGTTTGGTTTCCCTTGTGTAAGTACCACTGTAGAATGTTTAGTTCGTAGTCTGTCCCATACCTAGTCTGCTGTGTAATCAGTTTGTTCATCCCTTAGACCTTTGGCTACTAGTCTGTTAGCAACTAGTCTGATTAGCTACCATCCAGCTTAGCAGCTAGTGTGCGTAACAGCTAGTAGGCTAGCATCTATGTTTAGTGTTTAGTTAGTCCTCTTGTCTGTTTTGTATATTAGTCTGTCCAAGTTGTTATTTGGTTGTTGTTGTTGTGTCATGCTCCAATTAGTAAGCCAACAGCCTTTGTTTAAATTTAACAGATGTTCTGTTTTGGTTTGTTTGAATAAGAAGGACACTTTATGTTTCATACCACCCTCTGTGTCTATGTCTGCCTTTCTTCAGCCCACGGCTATCACCAACAGTTCGTGACAATATACCACTTCAAACACCTCAATCACACACACTCAGATCACATAGAGTGGCAGCTCCTGCAAAGACGACCAAACGCAAAATCAGCAACAGTACCCTAGAAAAACAATATAGATAGATTATTTATCTTCATTCAAGCCCTTGCCCTTGAGCATTTACATACATCTGATTAGAGTCTTTTACATAAAATCAATAATCAATAGCTCATGATACATACATTTAAACAACGTATTCATACCTGTTTTACATGGAGGTTTACAGGCTTGTCACTGAATGATTTACTCTGACAAAGAGCCGTATAAGAAACGTGGCAGCTGGCACACCTAAAAATAGATGCAGGACTATTTTTCATAGTCTAAATAAAAATGTTTTCCTAAACGTGGGCTATTGTTGTTTACTTACAAAGTTAAAGTTCTCCAGAGCGCACCGGCAGAAGTAGACTAATGATCATGAATGCATCGGGAAAAACAGTAAGGAGACTGACTCTGGCCATTTTAATAATTCAAGTTCACCGAAAAACAATACAGACTAGTGCGCTCTGTTTGTTTCATTATTTTACAAAATCATAATGTTTTGTCCTCATTGTGAGTGCACTTAATTATAAGTACAGTATTAAAAAGGCTATGTAGCTTATATAGTTTTATTATATAGTTTTTGCACATTAATCTGACAATAACAGTGACACACCGACTTTTTCTGACACACACCCAGACTGTTTTCTGGCTACGCGAGTGTTACACATGATAAGATCTAAAGTCTCACTGTGTTAACATTTTGCTTAAATTTGATGCAAATAAGAAACAACTACATTTAATTTAAACTCTAAATCTGCATTGTAATTTTAGTACTGTGATTATGAATTTGTCATTAATCCTTGAGTGAATGAACTACATAAATAGTCTATAGTTACAGAGCCATTTAGCGATAAAGGCAGCAAACGCACCCCCTTAATGCTGTCGCCGCGGGAGACACGGCGGTAAAACTGTTATTCTGGCTGAGTGCCATCTGTAATTGCTTTCTCAATTGAGGTCCAATCAGGTTTTGTGAAAATAACACTCAGATGTGAATTCTAAAGTTGTATCATTCACCATTATATCCTCAATTTCACCAGTTTAGTGAAATGAAATTTAAAACAGGAGCTAAATCTCTGTTCTTTTTCTCAAGGTTACCCAAATATACTTTTTAATGAATTAATATACATTTAAACATCTTACATTTTAATTCTCGAAATTCTGAAATCCAACTCAGATCCTGCAGTCTGGCATGCTTCGTTTTCTATCAGTTTCAATTCTTTCTAAAGTTCACCATTTCACTGGGTGTAGTTTTAAATAGACTGTTTTGGAATGCTCTTGTGGAGACGTGCATTTTCCTAGCCAATCAGGACGCAGAAGCTAGAAACAACTGTTTTCTAGCAGAAGCTAGAAACAACAATAAATTGGTTATTAGCAACCAATTTATTCTGTTTGTATTGTAGATTTTGAGTTTTTTATTCATGAGGACATCCTTAGTGTTCGGCAATAAAAAATTTGAGCAAAAGAAGGCTAGATTAGCCATTAGCGATTAGCCGTTAACCTACTTACTGTATCTGGCTCTTAAGAAACAGACGGAAATTTATGCTGGAAAATTACAGACACATTTCTGTAACGTGTAAACTTGTATAACTTGTTTAAAAGGAGTATCATTTGGTTAAATGCTTTGTCACATGACTAGGGCTCATTATAACATTTGAGGAAGCAACAGAGCTGAAACGAAAACGATGCAAAGCGTAACAGTAAGAGATTCTGCACAGAAGAGCTGTAGGGTGGCACCAACCACATTTGAGTCAAAGTGGAGTTCACACGGGACAGCAGTTTGATCTTTATGTCCTTTACATAAATTCATCTTTGGACATATTTTATTACAGTTATAACTATTTCACTGGAAACTTATATTGCAAACCTTCAGCCACTTGCACATGTATATTTATGATATGATATGTTGCAGATATATTTGTGATATATGTACATTCAACCCCCATTCTGCCCCATTTACATGTTATTATATTGTCTTTTCATTATAACATATGATTTAATTCTATATTAACAGTCATAACTATCTCACTGCAAATTTGCATTACAATACGGTAATACTGCACACCTATTCACTTATTCACTATTAACCTATTCACTTATTCACTTTTGCACACATATATTCACTTGAGCTGAATGAACATGAATCATTTGCAATATAGGAACATTCTACTTTGTAAACTTGTGTTGTTATACTCTATATCGATGAAGCGAATTGCACACTGGATCTCATTGTACTGTAGGCCATACGGGCAATTCCATAGGTGCGAAATGTAACAATGTCGCCCCCTTTTGCCTAGAGTGTCTTACTGCTTCTGTGCCACAGCAAATTCCCTACAATTTCTTTCTATTTTTTTTTTCTTCTATTTTTCCTTTTTATTTTTTTAATTGCTAATAACATACACATGTATAAATGTTCTGTTCTCTATTCTAGTTGAAGTAAAATGTCCTGACCAGCCACGTGTGGCCTACGCCCGAGCAACAGAGGGATTTAAACTCTCCTATAACCACGGAGACACTGTTAGATTCATATGTAACAGAGGCTATGAGTTTGAAGGAACCGACGCTGCACAGTGTGAAGATGGAGATTGGAAGCTGCCAGTGTGTAAAGGTAAAAACTGTCCTCATTACAAACATTACTAAACAACATTTATTTTTAAATATAGACTAGATTTGGGGGGGGGGGGGGGGCTGGGTGGGGGGGGGGGGGGTTGTGTAGTTGAATTTTGGTTACATTTTGCCTCAAAGAATGTCAGTCATCATTTTCTCATCAAATTCTTAATAATAATTTTAATGGCTGAATGATTTAAATAATTATCAAACTATTTAACAATGAAGCCTGGACTTTTTTTTTTCTTTTTTCGCTTGTTTGCTCAGATGTGAATTCTAAAGTTGTTAATGCTACTATTTTGACGTTAGTCTTTGTTAAGCTTGTTAGCTGAATTTTGGCGCACTTTTATGCCGGTTACAGTTCTGTGAAAACGTATTTGCCCCCTTCCTGTCGATTTTGTTGTTGTTTAGGTTTCTTTTTTTTTTTTTCTTTTTTTTTTCCATATTTGTTACACTTATAGTAAATGATCCTCATCATCAAACAAGTTTCAATATGACACAAAGGTAACCTGTGTAAATAAAAAATGCAGTGTTTAAATTATGATTTGATTTATTAGGAGGAAAAAAGGCTGTCCAAACCTACCTGGCCCTATGTCTAAAAATAATTGCCCCCTTGCTATATTATGAATGAACTGTGATTAATCACTTCTTTTTTTTTAAGTTGAGTTGAATTTCACGTGCCACACCCAGGCCTGATTACTGCCAGACGTATTGAATCGAGAAATCACTTAAACGGAACCTGTCCGACAAAAGAGCTTAAAAAACCACACACACACTCTCTCTCTCTCTCTCTCTCTCTGTCATATACTGTACACACAAGTTTTGTGATAGTTGTTAAATAAACTTAAGAGGCTGAGCCACGAGCTGGTGGAGGATCTCACCAAAGTGAAAAGGGAGGGGATGTGACTTTTTTTTTTTTTTCATGTACACACACAATAGACACCCATGTGACTGTCCAAAATGATTGAAAAGTCTTTTGCACTATTGGTCCCCTTAAATGTGGTATGGATTTATATAGTAACAATATAAATAGAATATTCATTTAATTGAGTTTGAGAAATGTATTGATCATAAAATTAATAATAACAGTTTACAATTTGCTAAGCTGTCAAATTCACTATAATTAGGGAGAAATTACACCATGCATGCATGTTCTTCATTGTAGCTCAGTGCTATAACTAAAGAGCAGACTAATCACTCTGAATCCCACCACCTGCTGCACTACACACGACGGTATCTGGTAAACATCAAAGCTTTTTATCATTATTAAATAAACTGAAACAGTGTTGCTGGGTGTAACTGAATGTCAGGACATAAACTATTGTATAGAAAAGTCTGAGTCACTCTTTCAGGTGCAGGAGGTGGAGGCGGTGCTGAACCTCTACATCCTGATCAGTTTGGGGTTCTGCTGCCAGGTAATAATGATCACAAATTCACTCAAAATGTAATAATGCTGTAAATATGAAGTGCTTGTAGCTAATCTGCCCCTCACTCGTGCACCCTGTAAACACCTCATATCTCATATTTCCCCCTGAAGTCACACTTCATCCAGGTTTTTGTTTTTACGCTAAGATACAGTATGTAATATTTCTGTGTTTAAAGAACAAACAGCGTCTGTAATCATACAGATGACCTCACCAGTATAATAACCCACAGGTGTTTATTATAATAAAATGTTTATAATGTTAATCTCCATGTCCTCACACAAATTGTCTGTGATTTCAGTCAGTGTTTGTGGATCTCAGCCCCTTATTGCAAATGGAGATGTGATAGAGCTGCCAAGTGGAAAAGAATTAAAAGTTCAGTGTGTGAGATATTATAAACTAGATGGGCCTCAGACTGTAGGGTGTGTGAAAGGGGAATGGACGCCTCTCCCAGTGTGTAAACGTGAGTATAAATCACTTAAAATCCAATTCACAACTATGACACAATGAATGAAGTCAGAATTCATCACAGGGAGAAAAATAGAAGAAGAAAAAAAATCACTGAGCACTTTTTAATCCAAGTCAGCAGTTTGATTGTTCTGGGCTTTGCATAGATTTGCATAAATTAATCTTTGACAATAGTTCCTGCCAGAGGTGTGTAGTAATGAGTAGCATTTATTGTGTTACATTTACTTGAGTAACGTTTTTTATAGCAACATTAATCACATGACTCCGTTTGGCCAATCAGCCGCAAAACCAATAAACGCATGGAGTCACATGACCACACAGAGGGGGGGGGGTGGGGAGGGGGGGGTTGGTGTCTTCAGCAGCGATAGATAGTAGTGAAGCCAACATGTCGCGGTTAGTTTAGCTGTTTTATATAATGTTGCAATATTAACAGATATAATTAGCAAATAAACTAGAGGCTAAAAAATATGTAATTTTCCTACATTTGTCCTGGACACAGTTGATGGTTCAGTGAGACTCTTGTACACGTGTTCTAAAGTTCTTTTCTATCTGCTGAGTCATTTGCGGGGCGACTGAATATACAGTATATCTTACACAGGAAATAGTTTCGCTGTTCAAACACACATATGTTATCTACAGTAGGGATTTATTACAAAAGGTTTATATTGTGGAAAAAGGAGATTAGGAAATTTGCGTTTCTTATTCCTTAATTTGCTATTTTGTAAAGATATTTCGTTTTATTAATTCATTTTATTACATTTATTTCATTCATTTTATCATTTGGAAAATGTCAAAATTTGTACATTATTTCATCATTTTGTCTGACTGCTTACATCATTTCTAATATATATATATATATATATATATATATATAGATCAGACAATTATGATGAACGAGTTACTCAGTACTTGAGTATCTTTTCACCGAATACTTTTTTACTTTATTACTTTTTGAGTAATATCTTGGATGACTACTTTTTACTTCTACTTGAGTAATACTATTTTGAAGTACAGCTACTCTTACTTGAGTACATTTTTTGGCTCCTCTACCCACCACTGGTTCCTTTGTGCTTTGTGCAATACTGCAAGTCATGAACACTCAAAACATATATGAATATTTTCAACTGGCATAGAAATGAAACGTCAACATTTAAGTCAGAATGCATTATACACTGTAGATGTAATGTAGATGTGATTATGTACTGAACCAGCGTTCAGCCATCTTTGACCCCACCAAAGGGCCGACGTTGGAGCACTGACAACAGGTTACCAAAATTTTGTTGACATTGGGCCAACAAAGTAGTGCTATCTGGGCAGTCAGGTGTCCAGGAACTGGTCAACTAATATACTAAATCCTATACCTAAAATACCTCATGTTCATTAGAGTCACAGTTACCTGAGATATTTCAACTCGAAGATTTATTTTGTGCTTTGAAGAAAAACATGAAAAGACACATCTATAGTAACTCATAAGATCATCCAATAGATAACATTAATGCTCACTGATTTGTGGTCTTGATTGGGGAATTTAACACCTTTTTTTAATTCAAATTACATTTTATAAACTGAATCTAAATATAAAATGTGCTGTGATCAGAACTTTACACATGTGATTCCCCTGCTTGAGTATAATAGCTAAAACTCTCCTGAGGATACTCACCTCTTAATGCAGCGATTGACTAATCAGATTTCATGTCCAGGCAAAAAGATTTTTTTAGTTATAGTTGCCTGGGAGGCAAGAAGCACATGAATCTCACCACCTGCTGCACTACACACATCGGTATCTGGTTGATGGGAGAACTGTTTTCACAAATAGACAAAATAAAGTACAGTGGAACCTCGGCTTGCGAGTAACTCGGTTTAAGAGTGTTCAGCAAGACGAGCAAAGATTTTTAATAAAATTTTGACTTGAAAAACGAGCATGTCTTGGTTTACGAGTGCCGAGATTTCTTTTTTCCCATTAAAACAGTGTTTCCGTTGTGTGTGTTTGTTGTGAAACATAAAAAGCGAGGTGGGGGGAGGGAGGAGGAGTTTTACTGTGTAAGACGAGGCGAGGGAAGGGGCTAATTACACACACACACACACACACATACACACAAATACAAGGCGCCTGCGCGCACAACCGGAAACACTTATCTGTTGGGATTTATTTTAACTTTTTTTTAAAGGTAAAGTGCAGGGTAATTTGTTTTATTGTTACTTTATATATTGTATTAATTATTTTTCTGTATTAATTTTTTGGGCTGTGGAACGAATTATTTTAGTTTTTATTATTTCTTATGGGTAGATTTGCTTTGGTTTACGAGTGTTTTTGGAATACGAGCCCGCTTCCGTAACGTATTTTGCTCGTAATCCAAGGTTCCACTGTACAATACAAAACCATCATTTATCTTTCTACAGCCATGGATAAAGGTTTTGAGAACGACACAAAAATTTGTGGCCCAGAAGCTGATTAACAGCGATGAACAGACTAACAGGGCAAATTGCATTGAAAGTGAGGTCTTTAAAAAGAAGGGTCAACACTGCAATTATTGACTTTTTGCAGAAACTTAATGTAAATGTCAATAAAAACCTCTGACGCTTATGAAATGCTTGTAATTATACTTCAGTGTACCAAATTAATTCAAAGTTATAGATTTTATGCAAATACTGTAATAAGTTTTGTGATGACATTAACATGCATCATAGCTGAAATGTTGGCCATTTGTCGCATATAAAAACACTATGTGCCACTTTGTGTTTGTCGTCTCACCCCCTTATTGCAAATGGAGATGTTACAGAGATGCCAGGTGGAAAGGAATTAAAAGTTCAGTGTGTGAAATTATATTAGACCTAAAACTGTAGGATGTGTGAATGGGGAATGGACGGCGCTCCCAGTCTGTAAATGTGAATATTAATCACCCTCTAAATCCAACAGAGTTACAACTCTGACAAAACAAACGCAGTCAGAATTCTTCACATGGACGAGGGGTCCATGGTTTAAAGGTTTAAAGAAGACAAAGTAGATCAGCTGAAGCGCAAATCATTATTAAATAAATACATAAATATATTCAATTTTTTTACACAGGATTATTTACTGTTTTTCTTCTTGGTTTTTTTTTTTTTAGCTCCATGTAAAGTGGAAGGTGAACGTATTCATTCTGGTCAGTCTGATGAATATCTGCAAGAGGGTGACGAGAAGACATTTCGCTGTGGTGTATACAAGAAAATAACTGTTAGATGCCTCGACGGAACACCGAGCTACAGTGAATGTAAGTGTATCCTGTGTTTTTATTTAGACAGGAAATGACTTTTCGTTCCTCGTGCTGATGTGGGCCAGACAGAGTTTACCGCTCGTCTACCACAGCGATGTTAATTAAAGAACAACGCTCCACATTTTCTATCTGTATAGAGATGATTTTAATGTTTGTGCATCCGTTCTAAAATCTTTTTAGTTCCTGTTCTCATTCATAGCAGCTGTTCCCTCAACAGCCACTGTTCTCTCTTTTTATGGCAAAGTTAATGAGACAAAAAAAAAAAAAAGCTTAAACTCTTCTGTCCTGGAGGCGTTCCTGTATTGAAAATTTAACAGCTTTATGCTGAAACTGGAGACTCCTTCCTGCTTCCACACTAGACATGTATGATTTGTTAGCGTACATTTATGTTTTCTATAGTAGCAATCCGCTGTCAGAGCTGCTGTTACAGTAAACTAATCGACACCTTCTGACCAATTTCATTTGTATGGTGCGTTTAACAAGGGTCACTGTCGCAAAGCAGCTTAACACAATCAAAGGAAATTCCTGCAGACTGCAGTCACTTTTATGATTTGCCTCTATATTCTGTAAAGAATAACGTCTACTGGACTCAACACCCCTGGTCTCCTCAGTAGTCTTTTTGCATCTTTGGTTAATCGTCCCTGAACTAGCTACAACATAGTCCAACCTAGAGATGATAAAAGCAGTCAGGGTGCAGAGGTGGGAGTGCAGTAATATTGGGACTGAATCAGGATCGTTATTGTGTTCAGAGTTTTAACGAGGCTCTACGGTTTAATTAATACATTTTTATGAGAATTTAAAATGAGCATGACGGTCTCTGATTGCTGACTGTGGTGTCTAATTGTTGTTCATTTTCTTGCAGGTAAATGGAGTCTGGTAAAGACATAAGCACCAATTTCACTATACTACAGTAACATTGTCTATGGTACAGCGCCAACACTGATGCTTAATCATAATTCCGACACATTAACTGTCCATGTGCTTGTTCTGACAGTGATGTGTATCGACGTCTGCAGCGCCCCTGATAATGATCAGAATAAAAGCATGCTTTTCACCCAAAATAAAAGCTTTGTGTTTGTTTATCATTAGACAGACACAGACAGACAGACAGACAGACAGGGTTCTTGCTCCATAACAGACAGAGTTGTCATTTATGTTACACATGTCGCTGTTGAAGTGGTAAGAGAACTCTGCCGTTCTAATTGAAGACACTGGACACACCCATCAGCCAGGATCCTCTTGGTTTCGCCAATATCAAGCTAACTGAGTGATTACAACTCATCCTTTGTAATCTTGAAGGGCTCACCGGATAATAGTCCTAACCAATTAGTATGAGAAATGTTGTAAAAAATAATAATTAACCTGCCATTTATTCCCAAAGGTGAATTTAAATACCAAACACCGAATCTTAGGTGTTTTGTCACTGCATGAACCCCACTGCACATGGTGAAGCATGGTGGTGGTAGCATCATTATTAGCATTGCCCTTTGCTTTGTCCTTGCTCCTTTGATTAAATCCCTCTTTCAGTGGACAGCCTCATCTGTCCAGTTTTTAATATAAATTTCACTCCATGGCATGATCAAAGTTTGGAATATTTTTTTACAACCGTGATTTTAGAAGGCTGCTGTTTTGGTAGCTCATGTTTATCCTCGCTAACAAACTCTGATTTGTTCTGTTACTACTTACACAATTACATTTATGCACAATGCATATTGTCACTCCTGATGAAAACTGATGTAGAGGGTTTACAGCAATGGGGATGAATACTTACAGCATCATCATTTTTTACATGGCTAACCTGTACATAATTTCACATTGCCAGGGTTGATCCTGAGCTTGGGTTACTCTCTGGGTTACTTGCGTTTGACTAAAACTCTGACCTGGTCAAAATGATGTTGTCAGCAAGATGAGACGAAACTGATTTGACTTCAAATGCTGTTGTAGTCTTTATTTGTACTTCCTCAGCACAATTTTATACATAAAATTAAGCAGCGTTCATTTGGACCCAACAATATACAGTAAGTGCCATATCGTAAGTGCCGAATCATACCGTTCAGGATTATATCAAGAACAAAAGATAAAATGATGTTGTCATGTTGCGATGTTGTCACAGTACATACACATGCAAATTTTCTTATCGGAGAATAGATGTGGACAAATCCTGTTTAATCACCACAAACACTAAGTTGTGTTGTTGCTCACCTATTGCGTTTGGAATGTTCTTGAGCCTATTAGCCTTAATAACCTTCACATGATACGCTCTGATACTCCTTCCTGCAAAAACATATCATTTTGTTGATATTAGTCACGTATTTTGTCTTTAAAGCTTGACAGCACCCTTGCTAAAGAAAGAATTTGTTAAAACGGACTGCGAGTGGAATGTTAATAAAAGTCAGAGTTTGGAAGACTCTACTGAGCATGCTCAGAGGAGGCCGAGTCAAGGCCGAGCAGCGTGCTGAGGTACGAGGGCTCCCTGGGGTCCAGGATCTGATCCGACCGCACCGGGTGCACGATGTTGGCCGGCTGAGGAGTGAGCGTGTACTTTTCCAGGAACACCAGATCAGTGGACGGCTGATACACTCCCGGCTGCTGCTGCTGCTGCAGATCGTCGGCGCCAGCCTCCTCGGGAATCTGGACCGGCACCAGGGCGACAGGGACGCACACTTCAGCCGGTTTGGAAGTCTGGGACGACGTTTCGGGTGCCTGGGACGAGGCCGGGATGGGAGCGCGCGTGCTGTGGACGTGGTCCACGTGGTATTTCAGCTTGTCCTTGCGTTTGAAGGCGGCGCTGCAGTGCGGGCAGCTGAAAGGGCGCAGCTCAGAGTGGATGACCATGTGCTTGTTCAGAGTTTTCTTGATGCGGAAGGTCTGGTTGCAGATCTCGCAGCGGTGAGGCTTCTCTCCTGGATAAATCCAAAGACGCTTGATCAGAAAGACATTTATTTTGAAATCAGGGCATTTCTTTACAAGAGGCAGGATAACGGGTGAGGTGTGTATATGTGTGTCAGTCTTAAAGGGCCTCCTGTCAGCTCTAGAGAAGGAGGCGCGGCCTCTGCGTGTGTCGCATTTAGAAAAGGAGGCGTGGTCTCTGCGCTTACCAGTAACAATAGAAGAGGCGTGGCTTCTGTGTTACCTGAATGTGTCCTGAAGTGTGTCATGAGGTTGGTTTTTCCTCTGAACTCCTTCTTGCACACCTCACACTGGTGCACTACGGCCTTGTACCTGCAGGTTCAGAGAGGTTCTCTATGAAGACTGATGACAACAACACAGCGTAACAGGAATTATTATAATTATAATTTATGAGTGCAGATTTATGAGTGTGCTAGATTACTTTCTCCACACTTTATCTCCCAAGTGAATACTTTTGTAGTGGACGTTCAGGTGATCGGCGCGTCTAAAGCACTTCCCGCACTCTTCACACTGGTGCGCTCTCTCGTCTGCGGAGTGGATAACCGGAATATATTTCCGTTATTGCAGCTGAGCGATTAATCTGTGCTGCGAGGAAGAATATAGCACATCTCGTACTACTTAAACTAAGTGGCTAGCAATTCCACTGTTCTACCAGAGGGGGCAATGTTGTACGTACATGCTGTAGCTTTTTACAAATAAATCTAAAACCACATTTACTTTGTTTATAAAAATGCAATAAATGTTAAAAATTTAAAATTGTGTAGCTTTAAAGCCAATAATAACGATACAATAACGTATGATCACTTCTCACGTCTTTACATTTTCGACATGTTTATTAAATCAATAAATGTACTACAGCTACTTTTATAAAATGATATTATTGCTGCTATTCATTCATAAAACAAAAGCCTCTCTCACTCGCTCACTCACTCACAGGCACACACGCTTATAATAAAAAGTTTTACGTTACCAGTGTGTATTTTTTTGTGTTTCTTTAAATGATCGTGCCGAATGAAAGCTTTTCCACATTCTTCGCACTCGTAGCGTTTGTCATCATGGTGGACGCGAAGATGGAGCCTGGAGACACGGCAGAGGATTTAAATCTCACAAACGAAAGGCTCTGATTTACTAAAATCCTAATTCATGTCGAAAAAAAAAAATCACATTTGCATGTGGGATAGCGTGCAAAAAGACCACAAAGTTTCTGTGTGTGTGTGTTAAGGGTGACCTAAAAAGAAAATGGCTAAATGCCGCGACATTCAAAGTAGATTTAGAAAACAGTATGGAAATTTTTTTTTGCATATGTTACTCGTTCTTTCTTTTCTTTTCTTCTAAGACGTGGCGAGTTGAGATCTGTTCTCTGTGTGTCGCAAAGTGTTTATCTTTTCTACTATATAAGCTAACGTACTACGAAATAGTACATTGTTCAGATCACCACGTTCGTCACAATCGTTTCATTCGGCGTTGACTCTTGTTAACTTCTAAATGCTTCATGATTTAGCCTTCTAATCACCGAAGTAATTATTAATTATTTCACCAAAGGATCAAAGATTGTGCAAATGAGATTCATTTCCTCATAGAAAAAAAACCACTCACAGGCAGTAGACAGGGGACGAGTTTAACTAAGACACACGTGTAATTCAAAGTGTTATCCGTGCTGCTGTGTTACTGGACGTGTAATAACAAGACACGTTCTTGGACTGATTCGTTCTTGTTTCTCTTTGAGTCTACTTTGTTTTAGAAATGCCAGCTTTTAATGGACTCAGTGCACTTGCAGCCTTCAGCCACAAGATGTCAGTAATGCACACGGACGTTTCTCTGGAACCTTCTCCGCACCTGTAGGAGCTGCCGTGACGGAAACTTTGCCCGCAGATGCTGCACAGATGTGGTTTCTCCCCGCTGTGGATCCTCTGGTGCTCTCGCAACGTCGTTCTAGAAAAGCAAGAAAAATAAATAAAAAAAATAGGGATCATAAGGTGGCGATGCTCAAATCCAAGCTCGCGAGCTTCGTACTGCCTGGGTTAGTGATGAGTTAAAGCAAAGTCATGTTTTTTTTTTTTTCGTTTGTTTTTCTTTTTAAAGAAGAATAAGCTCTAAACAAGAACATTCGTGAAGACTGCAAATCAAATGCAAATACTTTTAAACTGAAAGTGGCGCTGGAGTGGAAAACAAAAACGTTCAGAGATTCCATAGTTCAAATTGGTATCTCAAGACACACTCGTAAGGCACCTATCTGAGCGACCGTGCTCCAAGTCCTTCAAATTTTCGTTGTCCTTGTTTCATGTGTTCCTAATCATTTGTTTGTTTGTTTTTTGAGTTGGCATAGTAAAAAAAAAAAAAAAAACGATATATATGTATACAGTTTATACATGGGTTGGACAATGAAACTGAAACACTTGGTTTTAGACCACAATAATTCATTAGTATGGTGTAGGGCCTCCTTGAGAATGACAGATACAAGTCCTGCACGGTGGCCAGAGGGATTTTCAGCCGTTCTTCTTACAGAATAGTGTCCAGGTCACTACGTGATGCTGGTGGAGGAAAACGTTTCCTGACTCGCTCCTCCAAAACACCCCAAAGTGGCTCAATAATATTTAGATCTGGTGAGTTTGCAGTCGACATGGGAGATGTTCAACTTCACTTTCATGTTCATCAAAACACTCTGTCACCAGTCTCGCTGTGTGTATCAGTGCATTCTGATACACGGCACCGCCTTCAGGATACAATGTTTGAACCATTGGGTGCACATGGTCCTCCAGAATGGTTCGGTAGTCCTTGGCAGTGGCGCATCCATTGGGTCTCGGGAATGCCATGATATCGCAGCCCAAACCATCACTGATCCACACCCATGCTTCACTCTGGGCATGCAACGCTTCTTTGGGGCGTCTCCACACCGTAACTCTCCCGGATGTGGGAAAGACAGTGAATGTGGACTCATCAGAGAACAATACATGTTTCACACTGTCCACAGCTCAAGATTTTCACTTCTGGCACCATTGAAACGACGTTTGGCATCGGCACGAGTGACCAAAGGTTTGTCTATAGCAGCCCGGCCATCGACACTGACCCCGTGGAGCTCCAGACGAATAGTTTTGGTGGAAACAGGAGAGTTGAGGTGCACATTTAATTCTGCACTGAGTAGGGCAGCTGTGGTTTTATGTTTTTTGGATACAATCTAAATTATACTTTTCAGACGGCTTCCTCTTGCGTCCACAGTTACTCCTGTTGGATGTGGTTCGTCCTTCTTGGTGGTACGCTGACGTTACCCTGGATCCCGCGGCTCTTGATACATCACAAAGACTTGCTGTCTTGGTCACAGGTGCTCCAGCGAGACGCCCACCAACAATTTGTCCTCTTTTGAAGTCTGATATGTCACGCATATTGTGTGCATTGCAATATTTTACGCAAAACTGTGCTATTGCTCTGCTAATTAAACCATCACACTCTGCTCTTACTGGTGGAATGTGCAGTCAGTGAAGATTGACCACCAGGCTGCTCAGATTTAGCCATAAAACCGCCAACACTAAAGTGCCCAGTGTTTCAGTTTCATTGTCCAGCTCCTGTATAGTGCCAAGAGTATTCGCTCGCCTGCTCGCTCGTCTCCTCTGCTATAGAATCCAGTGATGGGAACACTTAGCCCGGCTTCGACCTAAACGAATAAAAACACATACATAGCAGCGGCGTTCGAGTCAAACCAGGACTAACTGTTCCGTTAAGGTTTTGGAGCAGTATATATATATATATATATATATATATATATATATATATACACAATGTAAATGAGAACAGGAACCAACAGAAGTAACATTTGCACATTTCCACTACATAGTCTCTTGATGTTCAATTTAATGAATGAATAAATAAATAAACAAACGCATGCCATAAAGTTTAAGGACGTTAAAGTCACTTCAAGTTGCAGCTTTCCCTGAGTGTTATGATGCGCCGACACTGGAGACTCCTTCCATCAAAGCTAAACCAATCAGAGAAAATGTTTATCATCTGCATCTGCCGTACTCACCCCCCCGCAAGTGAGACGTTACTATAGAAATGATAACACTAATACAGGGCGGGGCAGGAAAAGTATCTTTCATACTATTGTAATTATAATTTTATTATATTACAGTAATAATTTTAAATAAAATCATGAAAATAAAGATGATATAATTATAATAATGTAATTATATATACATAAACTTATCTCGTCATACTATCGCCGGAGGTGGGCTACTTTTCCATGTCCCACCGTGTATTATCTCGTATCCATCACCATGATCCATGATGGAACCTTAAGGCGACATGAAACCGAGATACGGCGTAACCCTTCGCTCACCTCTCTCGGACCGACTTGCCGCACTTGTTGCACGTCCACTTCCTCTTCCCTCCGTGCGTGCACTCGATGTGCCGCTTTCTGTTGCCGGTGTCGTTAAACTGCCGCCCACAGATGTCACATGGAAAAGGTCCTGTCAGGACATGAAACACGGAAAACGTCAAGACCGTTGTCATTTTTTAAAAAAATTTTTGGCCACAGAATAACCAAAGACGGACAGGAAGTGCCGGCACCTAAGTGGTACTTTTCTTGGTGTTTGAGTCGGGCAAAGCGGGACTTGAAGTAGTCGTCGCAGTAGGCGCATTTAAACGGCCGGTGCTGAGAATGCAAGATCATGTGCTCCTCCAAGTGGGGGCGCCGCGTGAACGACTTGTGGCAGATCTAAATGACGAACAACGCCGATGGTTATTACGTCATAATGAGGGGGGGTGAATGTTTATATTTCTGAAAAACTCACGTCACACTTCCAGCCTTCGCTCTTCCTCTTCCTCATATTCTGGAACTCTGCAATGTGATCGGGATGGAACCTGAGGCAAAGAGTGTGTACACACACACACACACACACACACACACACACTTAACCTGCTTGAATGAAAATAGAAAGGTGTGACTCTTGCAAACCTGTACTTATTTGCTTGACTCGATTCGTATGGAAGGTCACAAACGTCAGGTAATGTTCAGGAAAGGGATGGAGTTCGGGGGCGGAGTTAACGCTCATACATTTTCTCATACAAGATCAGGGTTTTTCATTGAGATTAAAAGCTCAGAGTTCTTGGTCAAACACTGATGTTTTTCGTGCAACACTGCACGAGTTATGACTTCTGAGTGCCTGTAAGGTTAGTGGTGTGTGTGTATGTGTGTGTGTGTGTGTCTGCCTGCAGTGCATCGTATCCAAAGCACTACGCTCGCTCTCACGCTCACCGCTTGACGTGTTTGCTCAGCGTCTTTCTGCTGGCGTAAGGCTTGTTGCAGAACGGACACTTGTGGTCTTTTCTCTGCACCGGGGCGTCGGCGGTGTGTTTCTTCTTGTGCACGGTGAGGTTGGATTTGGTGGAGTAGCGCTGCAGACAGACGTCGCACTGAAACGGCTTTTCCCTCGTGTGCACCCGCGTGTGACTCTCGTATTTTCCTGTGATGAGAAGGAACAGGGCAGCTCATACAGCCTGAACACATTTACATCTAAACGGTGCGAGTGGAGCTGACAAGCAACGGAAACTAATCCCCATCGGGTCAAACTCATGATTTATGCAAATATATGAAACGCGTTGTAAAACAATTATTCTGAAATATTCAACTACGTGAATGTAATAGACGGGACATGCAAATATGTGCAAAAAGTGTACTGAAAAAGAGGCGGAGACGAGCAAATAGGTGGAAAGCTATGCAACAAATAAAACAGAGACTCATAAAGGAGGCGGAGCTATGCGCAAATGTGATAAGTGACGACTTACATCGTGATGAACATGTACGAATGACAAATATATGAAAAATTGTGTAACAAAAAAAAAGCCAAAGACGATACAAATGTGTGATGATGAATGATAACGGAGGCAGGGACTTGCGGATATACGAGATGTTATAAAACAAAGGAGGAGGCGGAGACATGCAAATATATATATAAGCAACAAAGCAACTACATGAAAAGTGCATCGTAAAGGAGGCGGAGCTTATCATAAATATGTGATACAGTAAGTGATGTAAGAAATAGGCTGACGACATGCTGACGTGTTAAAAACGTCTCATTAAGGGAGGCGGAGACTTGCAGATAGATTACAGAAAGTGTAGTGTAAATGTCCAGACGCAATATCTTACACGGACCAGAAGGTGGCGGGAATGCAACACAGTGGATGCCAACCGCCGGTAAACACCAAAAGGACAAGGAGACATGCAAATATATACGAAAACTTGTGTAACAAAAGGGGCGGAGACATTTCAATATATGCAAAGTTGCATAACAAAGGGACAAATAACAAACAGGGATATGCAAATATATGAAAAGGTTGTGTAAGCCAGGGAGTGGAGACATGTAAATATGTGAAAATGTATCATAAAGGAGGCGGGGCTACTCACAAATATGTAATAAGTTATATAATAGTTAGTGAAATAGGCTGACATTATGCAAATATATTCTAAAAAAAAGTCACATTAAGGGAGGCGGAGACTTGCAGAAATATTAAAAAAGTGAATTGTAAAAGACAAGGAGACATACGCAAATACGTGAAAAGTTATATAACAAAGAGACGGGGACATGGAAATATATGCAAAGACGGCAGGGATTTTGCAAATATACAAAATAAAACAAAAAGGTGCGTAAGGGAGGGGGTGGAGACATGCAAACGTGAAATGTTACAGTAAATGTTACAGTATGTAACAAAGGAGATGAAAAGGTAAACTCTTTAGGAGACCGAAACATTAATAACTGTAATTATGTAAGTGTTGCATCATGGAGAAGGCGGAGACATGCAAATAGGCAAAAAAAAAAAAAAGACTAATATAACATAATGCGGAGAAATGCATATATGGAAAAGATTTATCATGGAAGAGGCAGAGATATATAAACAGGTAAAAGCTTTCTCATAAAGAAGTTTAAGACATGCATTAAACACTGTATTGCAAAAGACACCAAGAGAAACTAATGCCATCTTTAAAGAGTTTATGGTCTTTTCCGAATGCTTTATTCCAAGACGTGTGAAAACCTAGCCAAAGTCTACTTCTAAAGTAACATAAAACATCCAAAACTGTGTGATTGATGAACAAATACAAGAAATTAATTTAAAAGAAGACTTATTTAAAAAATGAGGCCGATCCAGCAATGGCAATACATACTGTACATATCACGGCTGTTCTAAAGTACCTTTGACCAGCACAGACGAGTAAAATCACCATATTTTGAACACTTCCTTGGTTAGTCAGTGTTATACACCTGTAGTAAAACTCTCACCTGTACGGTCAAATGTCTTGTCACATTTTGGACATTTGAGCGTCTTTTTGTTGCCACTTTGGATGATCACAGGAGCGAGGCCCTCTGGGTAAACATGGCCACCAGCGCTCTGAGCCACTGATGCATCATGGTCCTTGTTCGCGTGACTAGAGCTTGACTCTACCTCCAACTCCATCCTCACACTTGACTCCGCTTCCAGAGCGGTTTCTGTTTCTTTTCCTTCACTTTCTTTGCTTTGGTCTTGCAGGTTTTCGTCATCATCAGCAACGTCATCATCATCATCATTATCCTGATCATCCTCTTCGACAGAGGCGGTTCCTTCATCCTCATGTGCGTCGTTTTGCCTTGTGTTCTCCTTTCCGATGCAAGTCTTGTTCTCCAGGCTTTCAGACTTGCTCAGTGTCCTCCTCTGATGCGTCGACGTCGAGGAAGCAGTAGTTTCAGTGACCTCGGCTTGGCTGTGCATCTTGGCCATGTGGTTCTCCAAGGACTTTTTATAGCAAAACGTCCGGCTGCAAAGCAAACACTGGGTCTCTCCGGGAGTTTGAAGCTTCTTAAGCTCTGCTGAACAAGAAGAAGAAGCAGAAGCACACTGAGGTTCTTTCACCGCAGGTACTTCCTGCTTCTCGCCTTGTTCTGGTGCTCGGTTTGGTGGTGTTTCACCTGCTAGAAGATTCAGCGCCTCCCTCATGTCCAAGAAGCACGCAGCCTTGGATAAAGACGGGATCTGACTTTGCTGCACCTCCATTTCTGACCTGTACAAAAAGTCGAGCAAGTGACCGAACGTGGAATTCTCAACGTCATCAAGGGTCATGTTTTCCTGCTGAGGGTTTTCACTCAGTTTAGCGTGGAAGTAGCTGCTCCCGAATGCTAACACCACCTTGTGCGCTGGGAACATTTCCCCACCAACACTGATGGCTATGTCGCAAAACGAAGGCACTGCACGTCGGTCCTTGTTTAAGAACTCAAAGAAGCAGTTGTCGCTTTGCGCAACCCGAAGACGACGCTTTTCCTGTGCGGACTCATCACCGTGCGAAACCTCACTCTGGTCCATGGCAGGACCTGAAGCATCTCCTTCTACATCCAGCTTTTTCTTCGCCACGTTGTGCTTCACTTTCTTCTTCATCTTTAGGATGTAACAGAAGAGCGCAGCATTGCAGCCGTGAATACTGGTGTGAAGATATAGAAAACATATTAGCAAATAAAGCCTGATGTCGTGTCCTGGCACAGATTTCTTTTTTTTTTTTTTTTCCATGCAGATGAATTCTCAAATCTGATTGGTCGGAAAAGTGTTAATTCATTTTCTATTACAGCAGGTTAAGTTTACAGACGCAAATATTTTGATATACACCACCTGGCTAAAATAAAGTCAGCTTTTCACAATGATCAAATTAATGGGCTGCATCAGGCAAAGAAAACCACTGGAACTGGGTTAAGATCCCTTCAACATGTTAAAGTGCTGAACTCTCAACTTTGTGAAAGAAATGTTGTCAGAAAGAAAATCATGAATGTAGGTCACCCAAACACTTGGTAAAGTTGCATGACAAAAGATCAACAGTAGAAACCAGAGCCATGTTTAATAGTGAAAGTGTTAGTAACCCTCATCAGGAAAAACAAAATACTTAGATTTTCTAGGGAGCTTAAAGATGGAGCAATGGGAAAAGGTCATGTGACCCGATGAGTCCAGACTGAGTCTATTCCAGAGTGATGGTCGTGTCAGGGTGAGGAGGGAAGCGCATGAAGCGATGCTCCCATCATGCGTAGTGTCCACTGTACAAGTCTCTGGAGACAGTGTTATGATCTGGGGTCGCTTCAGTCGCTCAGGTCGAGACTCAGCAACGTTATGTGGTGAAAAGTGGCTAATAACTTCCTGAGTGACATCACATCATAGTGTGATGCTTTCTTCTAGCATCTGGGGCTTTTTGGAGGTCTCAAAACAGGGTGTGTGATGAGACCAGGTGCTGATGGGGCAAGTGCTTGGACCCGATCATCGTTGCTTTGCAATTATATTAATAATAATTATTATTATTTACAATTGTCTTATTATATAACATATTATTCTAATCTAATTATTATTAATTTCAACCTTAGTAAATATGTGTTTTTCTTGTTTGTTTATAAACATCATTCATAAAGCTGTAACTAGCTTAACTCGATCTATGCTAGCATGATTTTAAATCAGGCGGACATTACAGCTACCAAAGGGTCCCCGAGACCCAGAATATAACATTAAAATGTACCATTTAAAATAATAAAGCGCGTTTATATATCTGATACTAAGCATATGGTTTGTGTTGTGGTAAATGTTTTACAAAGCTCCGAGATTATTTCGTGAATGAATTGTAATCGGGCGGATATCTGCGCCACCAAAAACAGGGGTCCTACAAATGTAGGAAAAGGACGACGACGACGACGACAGCACCGGAAGAGAGCGACAAGGTCCCCCTGTAGAGGGAGAATGTCGACTAACGACACAGCAAAGTCCTTCTAAACGCTGCAGTAACGCTTAATATATCTCTGTGTGTTTCCTACCTTTATTAAACACGTCCACGTGGCATTTATACCTCCGGAAATTCTGAATAGAAAGTGTGTTCTGCCAGAAAACTGTGAGCGAACAAAAAAACAGACGGGCGCTGCGCCTTCCCCTGCGCAGCGTACTACTGTGACGTCGCAGTAAACTGAACGCTGATTGGCTGTTTCCGCTCAGACGCTGAACATGTCGATATGCAGTAATGGCGGCTGAGCGATATCTAGTGCACGATTTGAGAAGATGCGATATGTTTGACTTCGATGTCGGTATCAACTATGAAACAACACCCAATGGAAGATTTGTGTATATTTTTTTGATAATCATAAACTCACATACATTGCAGAATAAAATTCTCCACCTGCTTCTATATTAAATTACTTAAACTTAATGAATTCCTACATTTACGTCTCTACGGCGTCCCTCTGGTAACATATTTTTGGGGGAAAATATCCATGGAGATGACTTACTAAGGCGTGGGAACAAAATTATATACAGTAATGTGTCACCGTGGGATATTATGTCAAGGTCACGACCTAGAAATGCTTGGAAACGATTTTAGTGCGTGGCCACAATATATAATGTTGTGGCAAAACAACACCCAATGAAAATGAATGGTTACTTTAAAAATTGCATTTTTATATACATTTTCCATTAGCATACATCACTGAATAAAATTCTTCACCTTCAACATTAAATTGTCTAAACTTCCTGAATTCCTACATTTACATGTTACGGTGTACTATAGTCACCCCTCTGGTGACATTTTGGTGGGAAAATATCCATGGCCCTGACTTGCTAAGGCGTGGAAACAATAGAATATATTGCATGGCCACGAGATACTATGTTGTGGCCATAACTTAATAATGCTTGGAAATGAGATCGATTAATGTACGGCCATAACTTCATAACCTCATACTGTAGCATTCAGCCTCTTGTACATTACAAATCAATTTCAATTGGTCTTGTTTATATGAGGTAAGACACCAACAGATGGCAACAGAAGGCTGCACGCACAGTCACAGGGAGCACCGACCTTCATAAGTCAGTGTGCCAAAAGACATCATCCTGTGTAAATTGAGAGCTGTGAAACTGGTGATATTTTGAGTGGCAGACACACTTCAAAAGCGAAAGAACACCAATGAAAATCAATGAGAAATGAATATTGCTGCCATTGTCGGTGTGTCGTACGGAACAGTCCTGGCGATCCTCGTGTTTGATTTGAACATTCGTCGTGGTGCTGCCGAGTTCGTCTCCAGGCTGCTGACCCAGGAGCAGAAGGAACCAAGCGTCAAAGGCAACCAAGAACTACTGTATTTCGGCGTGCTGTGAATGACCCGTCCTTCATGCGAGTATCTTGTATGGGTACGACATTGAGCCCATCATGTCCATGACCGAAAAATTCGAGACAAGTCCCCAACTCGACCTAGTGCATGCTCATCATCTTTTTCGACATCATCCCCTGGTAATTCTACTGCCAGGTTTTAAGGTGTCTGAGGGAGGACGCAATGTGAAAGCAACCGGATCTCATAACTCTTAGTATAGATGTATGATTACCTTTATTTACTCACTGAAACACAGCATAACTCCAAAACAAAAATCTTCCTGTCACGTCTGGGACATGAATGATCTCATTACCACATGTTACGTAAGTCATGGCCACATACATTTACAGTGCTCAGCATAAATGAGTACAGCCCCTTAAAAGGTACGAATTTAACCAGTAGCTCAATGAACAAATTTTCACAAAGCCAAGTTTTATTGAACACTTGTTTAACTCCATAAAATGAAATTAAGGTTAATAATACAACGAAGATCACAAAATCTTCGCTTTTACTCAAATAGGTTGAAGCAAAAATTAATACACCCCGCAACAAAAACTACTACATCTAGTATTTTGTATGACCACCGTGATTTTTAAGGACAGCACCAATTCTTCTAGGCAGGGAATGAACATTTGGCAACATTTGGAATTTGGCAACAAACCTCTTTTAGAGTCTGGATGGAGAGTGATGCTCAACTTGTCGCGTCAGAATTCCCCACAGGTGTTCAATTGGGTTCAGATCAGGAGACATACTTGGCCATTCAATCACCTTCACCCTGTTCTTCTTCTGAAATGCAACAGTAGCTTTAGATGTCTGTTTTGGATCATTGTTGTGTTGGAAAAGTGCACGACGACCAAGTGCATGGAGTGATATCTTATATTTTTGGATCACTTTTGCTACAGTATTTTGACTGATATTTAAAGCTTTGCTGGTCTTCTTGTAGCCCTGACCTTTTTTGTGTAAAGAAATTATTTTCTTTCTCAGATTTTGTGACGTTTCTCTTCCATGTGGAGCCATTGCTGATAGCATGAAATGGGAAGGGCTTTTCTTTGTTAAGTAATGCCCTTTTATAGTCACCTGTCTGCTGGACACCTCTTAAATGAATCATTAGACTCACCTGTGGTTGAATGCCTGTTAATTAGAATTTTGTAGTCTTGAGTGTGGCTTTTCTCCTAATACTATAATTGGGGTGTACTCAGTTTTGCAACATGGGCTTGAATGAATTTGTTAGAAAAATCACTTTTTTTGTGTGTGTAAATTAACAAATCTTGTTTGCAATAAATGGCCCACATTTGTGGGAGTGTTTTGTAGTATAGTATTTCATAGAAAATGTTAATTCTGAAAGGAAACTTAAGGTTTTCTGACAAATGTAGAGGGGTGTACTCATTTATACTGAGCACTGTACATGTTACAAGGCCATGCATAAAACTATTTTCGTTCCCCTGCCTTAGTAAGTCGTAGCCACAGAGTATTTTACCCCAAAGTCACCAGAGGGCCTTTGTACATCACTGTGTTTTGACCACCATTTTTAAAAGAGGATGTTGACTAATAACACACTTAAAAGACCATAAATGTGTGGACATCTGATCTGACCCTCACACCTACAGTACATGTGGTTCCTCACCAAACAACTGCAATTCCCCTCTAAATTTCCCTTCTGTGGAACTACACTGAACAAAAATATACCTTATAACACTTTTTTTCCCCTCCCATTTTTTATGAGATGAACTCAGAGATCAGAAACATTTTCTACATACACAAAATAGTCAAAGTAAAGACTCCCTAGTGAACATGCGTTATGTCACGTTAATTAGTCAGCGTGTACATAAGTGTGTAAGCCTAATCCCGTGGATCTGACCGCTGTTAATCCGAGCGTCACCTCAGTCAGTCGCTTACACGGGAACATGCACTCCTACTGTACACACACGAATGAAGATATGTTGTAGAAGTCACACACTGTGATGGTGCATTCCCAAGGTGAGAAACATCCAGGTCTTGAGATTCATTCAGTGCATCGACTGTCTGGAGTGATCATGCTAGTCTGGATCGTTCTGTTGCGTTTAGCAGGTAAATGCTGTCTATTTCATTTCATTATTATGACTAGCAGAGAACATTTTGTCTTTTTGCACCATTATTCTATGCTATACTGTACAGCATATTAGCTAGATTAGCCTAATAATTCTTGCACTGAAACTAAAGCAGCACAGTTGAGAAATCAAAGACACCTAAATTGAATTTTAGCTGGATATTGTCTGATATTTTCATCACATTTTTGATCACATTATCAACTTCCTTGATATTAAATCTGCAAATCCGGTTTTACGGTACCTATAAAAGCGTTGACATCAATCAACAAAAACACCACGTTGTGTGTCAATGGCCTGCAGGGGGCAGTGTATCAAATAGGTAAACTACAAAATGTGGATTTTTTTTAACAGATGCTTTCCCTTTCGAGGACCTTGACGCGTGCAAAAACAGTCCGTGCCGAAATGGCGGGGTTTGTATAAGAAACAAAGGCGATTACACTTGCCAGTGCTCTGACAGTTCTCAAAACGGGCAACTGTATGGAGGTCCAAACTGCACTGTTCCCCTGCAGGCCTGTGAGCGGCACCCATGCCAAAACGGTGGCAAATGCTCTCCTTTTCTCAGCAGCAGTCAACACAGATACAGCTGCATCTGCGCTGAAGGTTATGCCGGCGAAAGGTGTGAGACATCCACCACCTTCTCTTTCGAAAACAGCGGATTCCAACACATCAGAACAACCCTCAAAGACACAGTGACGCTTCTGAACACTACTTTGAGTTTTCGCACGTTGCAAAAAACAGCGACGCTACTGCGTTGTGTAATGGGTGACTACGTCTTCACGCTGCAGCTGCAAAACGGCCGACTGCGTCACTCCATGCAATGGGGCAACAACGGCAAGTCGGATTTGGTGGAGCTGATTCAGGGTGTTGCAGATGGCCATTGGCATACGGTGCAGGTTTTCTTGTATGGAAGTGTGCTAGGGCTCAGCTTGCATGACCCATTGTGTACTGTGAAAACCTGCCACAAAGAAGCACTAGTGGAAATGGACCCGGGATCTGGGTCCGGACCGTCCTCATTCACTCTGACACAGAGTGTCTATATAGGTGGACGAGGGAATGGACAAATGAATCCAGACTCATATTTCCTGGGCTGTATGCGAGATGTCTACATTCAGTCCCGCCCGGTGATCCCGGAGGTCAGAGCTGAGCAGTTTGGCGTGACTTTGGGCTGCAGGGAAAGTGACGGCTGTGAGGATAATCCATGCAGGAACAGAGGAAAGTGCATCAGCTTGGGATGGAAGGAACATAAGTGTGTGTGCCACCGTCCCTATGAGGGCAACACCTGCTCAGAGGGTAAGGCTTTATCTCTGAGGTAAGTCTCAGTCTGTCTATCTTTGTGTACTAACACAGAACGGAAGCTTATAAGCCTTTAATTTAGGAATGCTAAACCTAAATTCTGCGTGTGTGTTCACAGAACATGTCGCTGCCCGGTTTGGAACTGAAGACGTGGACAGCTATGCAGTTTTCTATGTAGACGATGACCCCCTCGACACTTTCACCGTGTCCATGTTCGTCCGTACACGCCGTTTAAGCGGTCTGCTCCTGGTTTTTTCCAATAGTACGAACCGTTACGTGAACATATGGCTGGACGGTGGGAGGGTCAAAGTTCAGGCAAAACACTTTCAAATCCTACAGGGTCACGACAGAGTTAACGATGGACATTTTCACCTGGTGAGCGTCCACGTGGCGCAGGGAACGCTCATGCTCTCCTACTCGGGTAAGACCCAGGCCTTGATGGCTAGCCGAGGTTTGACGGTCCAATCAGGTGACACAGTTCACGTGGGAGGCTTAGAGGACCGAAAAGCCACGATAGCGTTTGGCAGCTACTTTAAAGGATGCATCCAAGACCTGCGACTGAACTCTAATCACCTGCAATTTTACCCAAGCAGCACTCCACTGGCATCCTACACGATGAAGACCATGGTGCAGGTCACGAAGGGCTGCACTGGTGATAATTACTGCAGGGTATGTGTTTTCCCTCTGGCTGTCTGTCTGTCTGTCTATCTATCTGTTTGTCTTTCTATCCTTTGTCTTTCTGTGTATCTGTCCATCAGTCTGTTAGTTTGCCTTTCTGTCTGTTTGTCTATCTGCCTTAATATCTCTCTGTTTATCGGCCTATTCATCTACCAGTCTTTGTAAACACCTCCCTATCTATTTGTCTTTCTGTCAGTCTCACTGTCTGTCTGTCTATTTATTTGTCTGTCTAACAGTCCATGCATCAATAAATCGACTGCTCTCCTTCGCTTTTTCAATATCACAGTCCTTTTTTCCACTCGTCTGTAGGCTCACGTGTCCTCGTGTCTAAAGTGAACTCATTGCTCCCCGTGTTTTATTTTGCAGATGAACCCTTGTCGGAATGGCGGTGCGTGTTACTCCATGTGGGATGATTTCACCTGCAGTTGCCCGCCGAACACAGCCGGGCAGCGCTGTGAGCAGCTGAAGTGGTGCGAGCTTTCTCCGTGTCCCGTTACTGCGGGATGTCTCGCACATGCTCAGGGATTCGACTGTGAGTACGTTGTGATTGTCAGGGATTATCCCAGACTGGGATTAAACCTGCTGTGGGCTGAGACTGTAGGAGTTCACTTACAGACTCAATCCTCTGCTTTATATACAGCTTTATAGCTCATAGAGCTTCTCTTCTCGATAAATGTGATAGAAGTCGGGACCAAGTTGAGCTTCGTTGAGGGTCGTTCCCAAAATTCCTGACACTACACTTATTCTTCTCTACCCCTCAGGTGTTACGAACATCACCATCCATGAAGGAAACCCCATCATCATGTTTAGAGGTAACGGTAAAATCCGCCGGCCCCTCCACAACATTACTCTGACATTTCGCACGAGGAGACGTGACGCCACACTGCTGCATGCCTCGCAGGAAAACAACTTCATTACGGTTTTTCTCAATAGCGGACGACTTGCTCTGGAGCTTCAGAGCGGCTCAGACGCCTCACTCCGAGTGCAGAGCCGGTAAGGGAAAATAATTAATATGCTATATATATTTTTTATATAGCATATTAGGCTTTCATGAATATAGCATACTAGGCTTTCATGAATTTTTAAATTCATGAAAGCCTAGAACCTTGTAGAATCCTTGGTATGGCTCCGCCCCTTTTTTGTCACACATCTTCTTGATTTGTTCTTGAACATAACAGCCTAATTAAACATAGTAGCTAGATTAAGTCTTAGTAAAGCAGCTTATATTCATCACAGGGTTCTTTATATAACAACATCAGTTAAAAAAAAACAAAGTAATTTTTACAAATATTTTTATTTACACTTTTATTTTAATTGACTTTTTTAGCCGAGTGGTGGTGAACGATGGACGCTGGCACAGTGCCATCCTGAGCATGAACAACCCATCCGCTCCGACCTCCAGGTGGTTGGTGGTGCTTGACGAGCGCAGAGAACAAGCCTCCATCTCCTCCACCTCTTCCGGAGATCTGGACTTCCTGAGGGAAGACACAGACGTCCTTTTAGGCGGTTGGCAGCTCGATTCTGGAGCAAATTTGGACGGATGTCTGGGTTCGGTGCAAATCGGTGGCCTTGTTTTGCCATTTTATGCGGAAACAGAACTCGGCTTGCCCAGACCCCAGGAGGAAAAGTTCTTAAGGATGTCTGGGATGCTGAACCGAGGGTGCCGGAGCTCTGACATTTGCAATCCGAACCCTTGCCACAATGGAGGCCAGTGTGAGGATCTTTTCGACCTCTTTAAATGTCGCTGCCCAGCTGGTTGGCACGGTCAGATGTGTGAGGTCAGGACTGATGCCTGCATCTCGAATCCTTGTCTGCATGGATCATGCGCTGTTGCTGCTGAAGGTTATGCGTGTGTGTGTGAGTCAGGATACACCGGTCAGCGCTGTGAAAACAATGAGGATGTGTGTGTAGGACACAAGTGCAGCAATGGGGGGACCTGCCTCAGAGGAATCAAACAATATGCCTGCCTCTGCCCAAGAAACACAAGCGGAGCTCTCTGCCAGTGAGTCCTTCTTAACACATTTTTTTTTTAAATATATAATTCTCTCTGTCCATCTCTTATTTATGTGTTAGCCTACATTTGCAAAGCAACAAATCATTTGTATTTATATATACATATATATATATATATATATATATATTTTTTTTTTTTTTTTTTTTTTTTTAACGTAATATTAAGAATCTGAATTTTAGTGTCTCTTTAGAGTTGGCCGTCCACTTCCATCAGGAGAGCGACAAACTTATGATATATTGCATTTTGCATAGATGCATACAGTAAATGATGCATTTTGTAATCAGTGTTACTATTATAAACTATGATGAAAAGAAATATAGAACAGCTACCAGCACAAACTAATATGGCAGGTAAAAAAATAAATAAAAAAAAAACACATTTCCTTTTAAAGGTACGTAACCTTCCAACATCATTTCCCTTTTTTTTTAAGAGAGCGAATGGTGGAAATGCCGTGGTTCATTGACAGGCTTCCGTAAGTTGTCTTTTTGTCAATAACAAAAGAATAACAGTAACATGAGTAAACCTGTAATTCTGTTTGGTTTTCATTATGTTATTTTAAATGGTAGTTGCTGCGGTGTAGAATGTGTGAATTGTGTTGTCAGGTCTCCCAGGCTGCCGGTGTCCATCTGCGGGACCGACAGGTGGACTTACAGCTGCTTTAATGGCGGAAACTGCTCCATGTTTCAGGACAAGTGTGACTGCCTGCCTGGTTTTACTGGACAGTGGTAAGTTTGCAATAATGACACCCTGAAAGCAAATTTCAGGTTTGCACTGTTTAATCTCCTCCGCCTGCATGTTTTGTGGATTTTTGTTTACAGGGATATGTACTGTATCATGATGTATAGGCTTGGTCACAAACATTAATCACTATTACTAAACTACTAATATTTTAATGTGAATAAATGGAAAACAGTCATTTATTTATCTGTTTTAAAGATCAAGACATCACGGTCTGTCCGAAAAGCATATTGTGACAATTTCTCACGAGATCAATACAGTAGATTAAGATTTCATTCACCCAGGTCACGTGATCAGGCTGTATAGTGGAGAGCACGTAAGATCAACACCTTGTGCAACAAACAACACGTGTTATACATTATCTGGTTAAAAAGAGCTTATTAGCTGCACAACTTGGGGGAAAACGGGTGTTTTAGCTGACTTTGGAGCTCTATTTCTGCTCAAGTCAAACAATTTGCCTATTTAATCAAACTTATGGGCAGAATGCATACATCTATTCATTTATTTTTAAAGTACAGTGAAGTTTAATACATTTTTCGTAATAATATCCTTTATCCCTAGGGTATATCGTTATACTAATCCCTTACTGACAGGACGTGGGGAAGAGACGAGGCCAAAAGATGAAAACGGCTGGAAATTATTAGAGAAATAATAATCATAATGAACACCGTTAATTAACACTCATTACTCCCCTAGGTGTGAGCAGGAGCTGGACGAGTGCGCCTCTGGCCCGTGCCTGAACGGAGGATTCTGCCGCAACCTCATCGACAGGTTCCAGTGTGTGTGTGAGATCAGCTTCGCCGGCGAGCGCTGCCAGATCGACATCAGCGATTTCTACCTGTACGGTTTCCTGCTGATGTGGCAGAACATCTTCCAGCTGCTCTCCTACCTCATCCTGCGCATGGACGACGAGCCCGAGGTCGAGTGGGACGCCGCAAACGATGAGTAAAGACCGAACAACGAAGAGAGGGACGGGAGACCAGTGACTAGAAGCCTAAATATGAGACGGGGGGTATTAATAAAAACCCATTGTGAAAGTGGAAATGTTTTATAGTTATGTCATTCATTTTATGGCATGTGAGCTTATTTCTAATGGACGGGGGTAATGTGTTTGTTTTATAAGTACAAAATAAAATGTAGAAATTTCAGAAAAAACCTTCAGCGTCTGAATTTGGTGCTACCAGACTAATACGGCTATCGTTTAAGGGAAGCTTATAGACTCCGCTTTAGCACAATATACGGAATGTGCATGTCTGATGCTGACCACACGCTCTTACTTAATGATATTTAACTTACGCCATGCTAATTTTAGAACAAACTTTTGCGTAACAAAGATCTTGACTTTTACTTATCAGGCTGGAAAGTAAATGCTGCAAAGTCCATAAATATAGGGCCAGGTTTTCAATTATATCCAAACCCACACATATATCCAGTATTTATTTCTTTTTTATTATTAAAATGTGCCTATATATTTGTCGATACCAGTAAACCAGTAAATAAATAAAATTCTTCCCAAAATCCAGAGCCATATACAGCTCTGCTTTAGCTCGGATATTTCTGAGCCACTGCTCTTATATTCCAAGTATGCCTAGCCTCTGAATTAGTGTTTACTTTGGCCTCGAAGCCTCTGAGAAGTGTTGATTCCAAACCAGTCCCTATTTCCTTAAAAGGCAAAGTGCACAAGGGTCTGAATGAAGGGATTTGTGACGCAATCATGTTTCATACAACATCTCCCCCTATTGGTCTGACCCAAGCTTACATGACACGTGATTTAATAAAAAAACAAAAAAAAAAAACAATAGTTTTGACTTTAGAAGGATGGGTCTGATTTGTAAGGGCCTCTTTATGTAAACCTTTTTCTGTGTAGGCGTCCCGTCCTAAAAGAAATCCCACGTACATCCTTTTAAACGCATGATTTCTGTCAAAGTCACTGTTTATGGAGTGTGGCCTCTTAAATAAAGAGTTCAGGCAAACCCAGTTCACATGAGAGCGAAATGTATGCCAGGCTTTAGCCCTGAGAGCTGAGTGATAAACAGGAGAATGCAGCATGGTTGTGGATTTCCCGTCCACAGGATGACCTGAGAGGAACGACGTCTCAACCACACGTTTCCTACAGGACGGGTCTTAGCGACTTTTATTAAAAGGGGTTAATTCAGTCGAGAGCCACTGAACTCCACAACCCTGAGTGTTATCTGGGGTAAAACAGACAAACATGCAGGTACGGACCTGAACTTGAATCCCGAGTGTAAATATTAAAATCCTATTTACTTTGCCTGGGCACGGTACAACATCGTGCTTTTAGAAAACACAAGAAAATGTCTTTACAGGAGAGAAAATCTCTTTAGTTTTATTTCATTACAGTTGCTTTACAAAGGCAGGCAGATTCTAAGAAACAGAAGAAAAGGGCATTGCATTATAATGCTTAAAGTAAATGCCTAAAATACACTATAAGACACAATTGTAGTAATGCTTATAATGCGCTATAATGTCTACAATGCCCTACAGCACCTATAATAATCCTCAAGATACTACAGAAGCTAAAGAATGCATGTAGTGCACTATAACGCCTAAAATAACGCATATAAATAGCACTGAAGAATTACAGAGGTGGACAGAGTAATAAACGTTGTACTCAAGTACAAGCGCTGTTACTTCACTGAAGTACAAGTAAAGTTACCATTATAAAACCCTACTCAAGTTAAAGTAAAAAGTATCCCATTAAAAATTTACACAGAGTAAAAGTTACAGAGTTACTTTGTATAACAGCAAGGGGGGGGGGGATTCTAGTGTAGTTCAAAAAGGACAAGCGGATATAAATCTCAAACTAGTTGTTTTTAATTGAAGGACCACCTTTACATAATAAAGCTATTGCCTTTCTTGTGCTTGAAAATCAAAGTGGTGGCTTAAATAACCACCGTGATGCTTTGGAGAGAAAAGAGAGCTCAGAGCCGAGAATAACGTTCAGCACAAAACATAAAGTAAAAGTAAAAGGGTAAAAGAATAGAGCGTTTCGGGGGTGAGCAGCACACCTGAGCTCCTACTCCGTTCAAACCACCATAATGGGGTATATAACATAGTGGTGGCGTTACAACGGCCAGGGGTTTGATTGAGAGGAATTTTCTTTTGTCCGTCTCCATCGTTCTTGTCAGTTTAGATCGAGTAAATGTAATTTGTTACTTTCCACCTCTGTATAATTAACTGTAATGTCTTTAATAATGCTCATAATGCACTATAAACTGTAGAAAGTATATAATGCAATATCAGTTGCACTAGGAGAATGCTTATAATGCATTTTAAGATTGTAACAATGCTCATAATGCTCTATAACCTGTACAATGCATATCCTGTTCTATTTTGCCTGTAATAAGACATATAGTGCACTATAACGTCCAATTCAATTCTCTTAATAAGAATATAAATGCTCTATTATATAAATGCTCTAATATAAAAGAATGTAATAATGTTTATAATGGACCACAAGGTGTGTAATGCCTACAATGTATTATAATGCCTATAATAATTCTCATAATGCACTATTAGCAGTAGAATGACTATGATTATTAATAATAATCATCATCATAATAATAATAAGGCATATATTTCACAGTGAGGTCCATAATAATGACACTAATCCAGTATAAGGCCTATGATAAGAAACACAATAATGTTTATGATGCATTTAAAGGCACACAGTGTTGGTTATAATACACTATGGGGTATTGGACTGTGAAATGTTTACAGGCTGTAGGAAGGCAGATGATGCGTTACGAGGCTGTAGTTATATGTGCAAACTTTACACATACTGTAATCGATTGCGAAAACAAGGTTCTTCCTCCTGTTGAGCCATTCTGAAGGACCCAGGAAGTGCATGTCAGGTAAACGTACTCTTACAAATAAGTACAATTCCTGTCGCTTTGTCATCACCCACTTCCATGACATTGGTCAGAAATGTGTGTATTTTACCCCTCCCCTGTGATGAGGGGTCAACTTCGGAGTATATATTACCAATCAGCCAGGCAACCGAGACAGCCTGTGTCGCTTTACACTCTTCATGATGAATCTCGGGGTCGTGGTCGCCCTTTTGGGGCTCGTGGCGTACGGGTCATGTGCACCCGTGAATCAAAACGTCAGTCTGCCGCTCTGCGACTCTCCAGAAGCGGAAGCTGCAGCCCAGGCGTCTCTGGATTTCATCAACGCGCAGCTTGCGCACGGCTACAAATACACCCTGAACCAAATCGAGGACATCAAGGTGTTTAATAAGGTAAAGTCTTGATGAGAACGCCGAGGAGTTACTGCATGAGCTTGAAAGAATACACCGTTTCTATGATACTGTATACTCTTTAAACAGTAAAAAAAAAAAACAAGTTCATCCCAATTAGGGAATATTCAAGAAATACCTTAGACTAATTGTTCACGACAAATGATAATTATTAGAATTATTAGCCTATACAGTAAGAAGCCTCTGAATAAGCATATCATAAAGAAGAACATATTATTTTTTGTTCTTATTATTACAAATTGTGTAATAAGAATTACAGTTACATTTAAAAGTACAAGATTTGAACATTGCTGTTGACGTTAATCTGTCAGCACGCTCAGAACACACTGCTGTATAATTTACGAGATTAATTCCACAGAAATCACAGAGTATCCCTGGGGCGGCCATATGGAACAAAAGGCTTTTTATTATTAAAGAGCTGTCTTCATTAACATAAAATGCGTGGCATGTATGACAAACATTTGGTCCTCATGCCTAGTATTCCTCAAATATGTACAGAATGACCCTGAACAGAAGAGCATCTACTGGATACACACTTTGCAGTTACAACAGCTTCAACTCTTCTGTGAAGGCTTTCCACAAGGTTTAAGAGTGAATTTATGGGAATTTTTTGACCGTTCATCCAGAAGCACATTTGTGACGTTGGACGAGAAGGCGTGGCTCACAGTCTTCCCTCTAATTCATCCCAACGGTCTTCTATCAGGTTGAGGCCAGTCGAGTTCTTCCACACCAATCTCACTCGTGCACAAAGCGAGGTCTTCGTGGACCTCGCTTCGTGCACTGGTGCGCAGTCATGTTGGAACAGGAAGTGGCCGTCCCCAAACTGGTCCCTCGAAGTAGGGAGCATGAAATTGTCTTGGTATGCTGAAGCGGTAAAAAGCCGAGCCCAGCTCCTGAAAAAAAACACCCCACGCCAGTTCCTACATGACTGCGCACAAGTACTCAAAGCGAGGTCCTGACCCCAATCCGATAGAACACTTTTTGGGATGAATTATAGCCTTCCCAGAAGAGTTGAAGCTGGTATAGCTGCAAAGGGGGAGGGGCCAACATCATATTAAACCCTGTATTCCTGTACGGGACATACGTATTACCTAGCTAGTTATATAAGACCATAATCAGTCGCCCCAGTCATTTCGACAAGATACCGCTTGACTGGTGATCTTTTAGATCTTACTTCAGCTAAAAAAGTGATTGGCTTAAAGATAGCACCAAGTATTTAATCCAAGGCGAAATGTTGACAGGAAGTTGATAAGCTGGCCACACTGTTCTGAAGTGCATCAGGGCAGAGGAACGGAAACGGAACGGCGAGGGGGTGATGAGACGAGGCGCTTAATCCGGCTGCAAATTAAAACACTGGGTTTTGCAGTGACTTAAATCACTTTTCGGTTCGTTCTAGGATGACGGGACACACACCTACCTGTTGGAGCTGGAGCTCCTCGAGACCAAGTGCCATGTTTCCCACCCGAAATCCGTGCCTGAGTGCGACGTCAGAACTAAAGCGGAAACGGTAAAGCAACAAGTCTCCCTTTAATGCAACTCTATCACCTCTTCTGAATGTATTTCTCAGTATTTTTGTAGATTTTCCATAAGTCCACATATGCCAGTTTTGCTGGCAGCAAATCTGGTTACAAAGGTCATGTAAGGTCAGAACTGCTAAACTGTTACGAGTTCATCCGAGCTCTGCTTGCCAGACTGACATTAGCGCTGTTGGATTCTGGATTCAGATTGGTCAGAAGGGTGTTGATTGATTTTCAGCACCTGAGCAACAGCACTACTGACAGTAATCTGTGCAAAATCAGGTTTATATTAAAGCACTTATTTTGATATGTCGTTGTTTCTGTAGCAACACCTCATTCAGTCATCAGGAGAGAAAAGTTTACACTTCGATTTCTCTTTGCTGTTATTTTTGTCTTATTACACTGAAGAGAAAAAAGGACATAAAATGTGCTAAGACATAATTGAGAATTAGTTTTAAATGTAGAAAGATGTGTGATACGTGTCCTTCTTTATGTTTTTTTTTTTTTTTGTTCTTCCCTCTCTCTTTGTCCATCAGGCAGTTGAAGCAGACTGTGATGTAGCTCTGTCTGATGCTGGGGGCCAGCTTTCTGTCGCAGCGTTCAAGTGCAAAACAGAACTAGGTCAAATATCAGTGTTTGTTCAGTTTTCGTTAAAAGCTTGCATGGAAAGTGGCTTAGTTTTAACAGGATGTCTTTGGGTTTTGTCCAATAAATCTATGTTAATATTCTTACATCCATCTGTGGGAGAACAGAAACATTTAGCCCTTGTCCAGGCTGCATCTTCCTGCAGGCACTGAACGACACCGACGGCACTCAGCTGGTTCAAGCTTCACTGGCGGTGTTCAATAACAACAACACCTTCGATGCTACTTTTGATGTTCTCGATGTCGGGCGGCTGACATCTCAGGTAACACTGTGACTCTGAATACAGCAAGTATAAAACTATTGATGTCACTGAGTTTTTTTTTTCTTTAATTGGTTAAACAAATGCTTAGACAACAAGTCGAAGTCGAGTGGAAGATACAATACAAAGATCGGAAACGTGATGAGGCATGTAGAGATGAGTATCAACAAGGCGAAAGGGAAATAAACGAAGCGAACTTACACAACGCAGAAAGATTACACCTTAAAATCAATCTGAAAGTGAACAGCCCACTCGACCCTTCCCACTGTCTCTCAGGGTAGAAGACAAGAACGCTTCGAGACTCTTTAACTGTTCTGGCATCTGAGCTGAGTCACTGGCACTGACGATGTCTAATGACCTACCTTTTCCCTAAGTACTTGGATTAAGAAAAAAACCCACCAGTGTTTTAGACTGATGGTACTCTTAGTCAGCAGCTTAATGAACCAGTGTACGGATGTCTTTATCGACAGAGACTTCAAGGCATTCTGTAAGTCGCTCTCGATAAAGGCATCTGCCAAATTCCATAAATGTAAATGTACTCCTCTTATACGTTTGATCTCTTTGAGACATGACGGGGAAACGTCCAGAGCATTGCTCAGCAATTTAGGTTTAATGCAAATTTCAGAGTTTTGTTTTTGTTGTGTCTTGTTTGTTTTGCAGGTAGTGGGTGGTGGGCCCCTAATACGAGCCGAATACGCCATTATCGAAACCAACTGCACAAATGGCGAAGTTCCTGCCTGTGTCCCTATGGGCCCTGGGGTTGCTGTAAGTGTTGTAGTTCCACACAGAAACATGAAAAAAAATAATGTAATTCAGCTAAATCACAGTGACATTATTTACTTTTTCCTTAGCGCCAAGGGTTCTGTCAGTCTGAAGGCCACGGGCTGAATGTGAACGTTAACTGTGAAGTCTTCCAACCAGTAACTAAGCACCATCACATTATTTAAACATCCATCTAGCGATTTATTAATAGAATTGAAAAGACCTATTGTGCATTCCTTTCCTTTCAACAGAACCTGGATGGGCCTCCTGTTCCCCCAGCCGGGCCGGTGTCCCCATCCATCACCCAAGGCTTCAATCACCACAAACTTCCAGCCCTGCATGACCCTCAGGCCACTGGCCTCTTGTCTGCCGAGTCGGACTCAGCCGAGAAAGCTCCGATTGTCAAAAGGACTGTGGCAGAGCCTCAAGCGAATGGACTAGTCGCTAAACCTGTACTTCTGGTTCCAAGGTGCCCAGGAAATATCAAACACTTTTGAGTTCCCTCTTTAAATGTGCCCTTAATACATTTATATGGAGTATATTTAGTTCCCCATGGGCACAAAAGCACGCTGGATTAAGTTTTGTGAAAATATTAAGACAATTAGCAAGCAAAGCAGCCCTGATTTTAAATGACTGCACTTAGTAGGCTGTTTACATTGTACTGTTTTAGAGGAATAAAACTCCTACTAAGCAGAGACTCTTTTCCTCTTTTTAATAGCATGTTATTGCTCAACAAAGAATGGTTTATTGTTTGTGTTAGGTTACATATATGGCTACTATAGTAATTTATAGAATTATTACAAAATGGTTTCTTTACTACTGAAAAAACAGTCGAATGACATGGATATCCACAGCTCTTCTGGATATTACATTATACTCCATAATACTGCCATATCTCTGCAGATATCTTTGCATGTAAAAGCTATTCTTCATGCAAACCTATCCAAATTTTGAGAGAAACTGAGTCCAGTTTACCAGCATCGAGGTACAGCAGCAGAGACATTATAACAATCCTATAACCAGGAGCGCGCTGGATCTACGTTCAGCTCAAATCTCCAACGAAGTCTTGAACAATGAAAGGTTCCCTAGAAGTGGCATGAGAATGAGGTAAAGGTTACCCAAAACTTCTCAGGGTCACACTGATTCCAGAGTAAATTCCTCCAAAAATTTTGCAGCCAGGAATCTGTTCTAGAGTAAAAAACTTTCCAAGGTTGCCTTTTCATTACGGCGGAAATCTCTTGGTTAAACGTGTACCATCATTTATTCAAGCCTTTCCACGTTGGGTAGCAGTCCGTCTCAGGGCCCCTTACACACACAGCCAACCTTTATTCCTATAGTCACACTGAGAAGAAATTTAGTGTAGCCCACCCCCTAGCTAGGTTTTGGATGGTGGAACGTAACAGGAGAATCCATCCACAAGTGGAGAAACTTATTATGAAACTCCACATAGACATCGAGCTCAGGAGCATCACACCACAATGAATCACAATGCTACCCAACAGAACATTTGCACATTTATAAACAAGTACAAATGAACATAGTGATTTGCACTACATGTAAAGTAACCAGGCCTATGAAAGCTGGTGGCAAGAACTGGTACCAGTTCTTAAAATCTGGCATAAATTTCCAAATAAATCCAACCCTTTTAGATGGACTTTAAAATCAACTCATGAGTCAGTCCAATATTTTTGTTACATTTGCAGAAATATTAAATGTGCACTGTTAAAAATTTCTTAAAAATACAAACAAAAGTACCAGGTTCACCATTTACCTTCATGTCTGGATGGATAGATGGATACATACTTTATTGATCTCAGTTGTGGTGGGGTTTGGACCAGAGAAACCAGAAAGCAGCTTGACTACTTTACCTCGTAACAGGAACCCAGTGTTTTCTAAAGGTTTTTTTGAGGTTTCTCCAAAATTCCTGGGTCCAGAGTCTAGGGTGAGCGGAGGTTCACCAAAAATATTATCAAAGGCTCACAGTTAGGATCCTCATTAAAGGATGTTGGCTTGGGAGGTTTGTGCGTTTGTTTTGGTAACTCTGTCTTGGCATCACATTCGTGAAACCTTGCCACTTTTAAGCGCTTTTAGCCTGCAGTGCAGGGTAAGGACGGGAGCAAAAATAAAAAAATTTAACTTTCAAACTGGTTTGAACGAGGGCTTAACTTTTGTTCAACCCGCAAAATGGTCCAAGGCCAAAGTGTTAGATGCGTAAACATACCAATGAGAAAAATAAAAAAGTCTGACAAAGCCACAGTCAGGAAATGTCTCATTACTCATGAACGTTCAGTCCTTTTTTACCACTGGCTCATGGAAAAGGAAACTGGAGGGATGCGTGTTTGAGGCATGAGTGTCAATGCAGTAAATATGACATTCAAGAATACCGGACTCAAATATGCAAATGTTGAAATCTAGCCTCCAAGCAAAAAAAAATGTAAATGTGTTGGTGCTGCATCTGAATTTCAGAGCAGTTGAAATCCAAAATCTGAACGTCACCTTTCATTAGGGCCCAAGCACTATAGGTGCGCAGGACCATCTTGTTTGTCCTGGATTATAATTTTTTTTCCACCCTTTTGGACATTTCGGGGGTCTTAACATGCTCAAAGACTCATGAAACCTGGCAGACAGGTTGGAATCTGCTGCCATTCGGATGCCTGAGAGTCGTGTGGCTCGGGGCTCCCACACGAGACCTCGGTACACATTTAGAGCTCATTAAGCTGAACAACTTTTGCACTGCATGTCCTGGGTGCAACTCAACAGGAGGCCGGTTATTTTGGGTCGTTCGCAAAAACACACCCGATGGATTTTGATATACTCCTCCTAGGGAATTTATACAATCGCCACCAAACCGGGCCGATGTGATCTAAAGACATTGAGGATACAAAATTGTAGAGGGATTTTTGATATCTCAAACGGGTCAGCCGTCATAATGTTTTAAACTTACGCTGAAAAATGATTAATAATTTTCCAGCATCTGCGGCCTATTGTACACATCACAAATGTTAATACTCACACACACATACGCACACACACACACACACCCTTAACACACTTTAATAACACAGGTTGTGCGGTGCGGTTGCGATGGCACAGGGTGCTTGGGCCCATCATCGTTGCTTGCAACTATATATTTTTTTTCCCAATCTTTTGGACATTTCGGGGGTCTTAACATGCTCAAAAACTCATGAAACTTGGCAGACAGGTTGGAATCTGCTGCCATTCGGATGTCTGGGAGTCTGGGCCATGGGCGCAGCTCCAAACCGGGCTGATGTGATCTAAAGACATTGAGGACGCAAAATTGCGGAAGGATTTTTGATATCTCAAACGGGTCAGCCGTGATAATGTCTTAAACTTACACACCAAAAAATTATTAACTTTCTGTGCGGCATTATATTGAGTGACATTATATTCAGTGACACGTTCAGTGACATCACATTCAGGAACATCATAGTGTGAGGCTTATTCTCCAGCATCTACAGCCTATTGCACACACATAAACATCACAAATGTTAACACACACACTCATACATCTCACGCACATGCACACATACTGTACATACACACACATTGCAAATGTTAACACTCGCGCACACACACGCACACACAAGCACAAACACTTCACATATCACAATGTTAAGTGTGTTAAGAGTGTGTTTGTGCGTGTGCATGTGTGTGATAACATTTATGATGTTTATGTGAGTTCAATAGGCCGCAGATGCTGGATATATATATATATAGTCTCACACTCACACTGAGGCATGTCTACACAAACACACTCTTGTATATCACACATCACACATTTTAACACTCGCATCTCTGTCTTGCACGCAGAAACACACACCCACACAGACTAACAAGTCACATGTCTCACACATACACACACACACACACACACACACACACACACATACTAAAACACACAACACTAATGTTAACACACAGACTCACACACCACACATTTACTTGTCACACACCTCTGTCCCTCACTCTCACACACACACACACACACACACTAATGCACTCAACAAATATTTAGGGCCCAAACTGACATCAGCCATATATAGTGTGTGATGTGCAGTGCATGTTGTGCGGTGCCCCCGGGTTGCGATGTCACAGGGTGCTTGGACCCGTCATCGTTGCTTGCAACTAACAATACAATAAACCTACAATAAACAGACAAAATTATGTGTAAGTTCACATAATTCAGTTTATGAAATTTTCACCCGACTTAATGTTAGTGCTATTACTGTAAAAGAATCATTCAGAGCAGGGCCAATCGAACAGAATCTAACAGAAATCGAATCTGCTCGGTTGCATCACTCATACTGGAGTTCCAACCTGAACATCCAATGCAACGTGATATTTAAGCACACAAGCATGAGATCACGACATTCAGTTTGTTTTTTTGTTGGGAAAAGAAAAACTGGGATTTGGTGAATTCCTGGACAACTCTACCTTCTAGGAATGCACAGTGCCCATAGTAAAGTTTAGTACAGAAGGGATAATAACCTGTGGCTGTTTTGCGCCTCAGTTCCAGGGAAAGTAATGTCCTTAGTGTAACTCTTACACCATACAAAGACATTTTATCCAATTGTACGCTTCCACTTTTAGGGCAACAGTCTGGCGAGGATCCTTCCCTGTCTCTGTCTGACTCGACCCACAAACAAACCAAGCTTATGATTCAATTATTTGTTGAATCATAAGCTTGGTACAGTGCTTATGTACAGTGAAATTCCTATTATTTCTTTTTGCATATCCCAGTTATGAAGCTGGGGTCAGAGGTCAGGGTCAGTCAGGATACAACACCCCAGGAGCGGAAATGGTTAAGAGCTTTGCTCACTGACTCAACAATGGCAACTTGGCAGTCCTGGGGCTTAACCAAGGAACTCAGAGCCTTAACCGTTTGAGCTACACCTGCCCTCTTGCTCAAACAGACACGGATTTGACAAGTTATCATGGAGGAACTCCAGTGGTCTGAATGGAACCCTGAGATCAATCTCTAAACATCTGGGATAAAACTAGATTTTGAGCACAAACTTTGTATACGTTCAATGGTTGGCATGTAGTCTCCACATACTTGTGCATATTTGGTGTATTTTTGAAATATTTATTATTCAGTTCAGCTTTCAGCTTGAAATTCCCATTGTCCAACGACACCAAACTGCACAGAAAAGGGTGATTCCTTCCATGCAGTGAAAGCAGTATATACAGTCCCTACAAAGTGTTTTTCACCAAATTGAGTTTGAAAAGAAACACACGAGATGTCAGTGAAGACTTTGAGCTTTAATTCAAGGGAGTTTAAGAAAGGTGTGGCATTAACCATTCAGGAATTACAGCCATTTTCATACACACACCCATTTTACAGCAGAGCTGGGCGCTCACTATCCAGCCTCTGTCCACAGTCCAGTACGTCTCTCTAGTGTCTGCTTGTGTGTTGCTTGCTTGACAGCAACTTTATTCTGTGGCAATATTGACAAAATGGAAAAAGAAGCATAATGATTATTATTTTTGATTATTATTATTTGTTTGTTTTTAACGAGCAGTGGTGTTAGAAACTTCAGCTCGGTTGCACAACAGAAGCAGCGCTAACAAATCTCCTTCCTTTTTCTAAAATGTTTATCCTCGCCTTTCTAACATTGACACTGTTGTTTTTAAAACTATATTTTAAGAAAGATCTTACTTTGAATTAAAAAATTTTTTTTTTGTAGTTTATGTCGCAACCACAGTGATAACGCTGTGACGCTGTTGTTGTTGATAGACGGCTGCCAGGGTACTGAAGGACCACAAAGTACCCACAAATAAAAAATATATATATTTAATGTTAATTAGAATAATCCGTATTGTAGCATAAATATGTCTTTCTCTGGTACGCACAAACGCATGTACTAAAACTTGGCTTTGGGAAGAAGCAGCTCGTTGTAGGACGTTTCAGCCTCCTGCGTCTTCAGCAATGATATTTGGATTTGCAGCATCAGACTAGTGTGTCTCTTGTTTCAGTTAAGTGGAGATTGCTCCACAGAGAGGTGCACTACACACAAAGCATATCGGGATCCACACACTTGTTTTAGATATGGGGCGTTTCCAAAAAGTTCTGTTCAACGTGGTACTCTGGAACCACACCAGGTGCTGGCATCAGAGCATGTATCGTCAAGAGCTCCAGTAGAAGCACCAACACAAAGTGGCATCGGCGCATCCCCTAATGATGACCCAAAACTTACAGCAAAAGCAAGTCAAAGAAACGGCAAAGAAACAAAATCTGGAAAAGAGCCAAAGAAAAGACCTCATCTCAACTGAGCTGCCTTTGACTCACTGGACGCCAAAACAGAAACTGATGCTGGCTGCAGTGAAGCACAGGCAAAGCAGCTCAAATGAGGAGACTCATAATTCAGACTCGTGTTCTGTGGGGATTAGACACATGGGATGTGATCAATGGCTGCAAAGCTTTTGCATCAAAGTATTAAAACCAATCGTAATTTATTAGCTTGTTCGTTCCATTACTTTTGAGCCTCTGTAAATAGAATAAATTTGCTATTCGCTTTAATTCTCTTGAATTAAAGTTGGAAGTCTATTCAATTTTATTTGTATAGTGCTTTTAACGATTGTCATTGTCGCAAAGCAGCTTTACACAATCTAAAGAAAATGATAAATAAAAATTTGTACGAAATGAGACGTGAAACGTGTGTGAATCAGAATGATCAGATGGTCCCTGATGAACAAGCCGAGGGAAAAACTCCCTGAGATGGCGATAGGAAGAAACCTCGAGAGGAACCAGACCCAACAGGGAACCCATCCTCGTCTGGGTGATAACGGAGAGCAGGGATTTGATCTGCACTCATACTGTGTGTTAGGAGGCTGGAAGTTCAGTATAACAGGAGACGTGTTTAAGTTCATATGGAGTCCAGTTGGTTATTGGAGGCTCAGGTTGACTGTAGAAAACTCCAGTCCTGAACTATCGAGTCCTCAGAGAACAGCTGTCTGTATCGGCCGAGGACAGGAGCGTCTTCATGGTGAAGTGAAACCGTCCCCAGACACCACACGCATCCCGGACAGACACCATCCACAACTACATCAAGAACCTTTAATTTCAGAGGGTCCTTCTTCTTTTAATGTTGGATGCTCGTTCTGGGTAACAATTTTAGGTTTTTCACGTCTGACGTGAGCTTGTTGGATGACAATAAAAGCTAACCGAACCTAACCACTGCAGAGGCGAACATGAAATGTGCCTCCTTATCCAAATACTTATGGACCTGACTTTTAACAATAATCATGGACTGTATTAAACTAAAAAAAAAAAAGTCATTCATTTAAATCATTTAAACCGCTTGTTTTAAAGTTGGAAGTCTACACCACACACACCACACACACACACACATCAAGAATCTTTTATTATAAATCCACTGTGATGATACAGAGACAAAAACAAACGCAAAATGCGCATCCTTGTTCAAATACTTATGGACCTGACTTTAAAATGAATAGCATATTGTGTGTTAAACTAAACAAATACAATAATAATTAACTAAATAAATTGTTTCTTGCACCTGCCAGGGGCGTGGTGGAGAAAACTGGAAGGGCTGGTTTATCGTGCTTTGAGCTCGAAGTTTATTCTTTTTCGTAAATTGTTAAACATATCACAGGAACTACCGAGCCATGCATTAACACTTATAATAACATCACAATCGCCTCCCGATGGTATTTAGACACTCAGGGTGAAGTGGATTACGGGATGATCAGAGCTGAGCGCAAAAAGGTGTTCAGCGCATCGTATAACCGGTTCGTTCACGAAAACCATTAAGTTGTGCATTTCGCTGATTTCAGATTGAATTTGCAGACGTCACACCTACCTCGATGCTTCATGTTGCAGGTGTAGAATTACCCTTACCCTTTCACGGCAGCTCGCTCTGTACCTTTACACACGCCGGGAGGAAATGCAACCAGGCACAGACGCATCACTAACACAGGTCTTTGTTTTCCCGAGCGGCTTCTGTTCTGCACCAGGGTTGAAATCCTTCTGGAAAATCTGGTTCTGCCAGCCGCCGATGTGTCTCGTGAAGCCATTAACTCTGAAGGTTGGGAGCTTGTTTTATTGCCCAGATAGAGTAGACCCTGAAGCGCCCTATCTGGAAGTGGGTCATCATTCATCTGGGTGCGCGGTCAGTGAACTTTGGTTTAAGAGTTTATCTTTGCTAACATGAGTCATAAGTTGATGTTAAGATCCTAGCACAGGTAGAGCCTGGATATATCGCATACAAGCATGGCATGAATATTGAGAGATGATTAAGGAACAGAGGTTAGAACCGAGTCCGTGTTCAGACTGCTGGCACATTCGATGCATTTCAAAAATCTGATCCTTAAACCTGACTTCACGGTGCGATTCATCAGATCGGAATTAGCCTCAGACTGCGGGTTAAGCCAGATTCAGCTCGGCCAGAGAACACGCTCAATTTAGCCGGAATGGAAAATTCAAGCGCGTAATTCAAGTTACATACTTGGGGGTAATATAGCAAATAAAAACTTTAACCTTAAAGCCTTTAAAACATTGTTGCTTTTTATTTCTCTCCCTCCCTCTCTATCGTGTCCCCACTCATTCTTCGACGAGATTTTCACAGCATGTTCCTGAACATGCTGCATCCCAAGCGACATAATGGAGAGCTTGAAATCCGATTTGAGGAACATCAAGACTCCGGTCTGAATCGGATTTCCAAACCACCTCTGGCTGCGCTTCAAGTCAGAAGCGGGGGATCATGTATACGTATATAGAAATCCTGTTTAGAACCACTTGAAAGAACTCTGATCACAGACGATCTGATTCCAATCGGACGCGTTAGATTTAGGCTGGCAGTCTGAACAAGGCGTTAGTGGATTAAAAGTCTGACATGTTAGGTTTCAAATAGTTTATCAATAGCATGATGCGGACACTTTCCTTACAGGTACCCATTTGTAATTGTCTAACTATTTTTCACTTCTGCATCACCTCCATTTCGACGCAGCATTCTATTTACTTCAAATTATAGTATAAAGAGCAAGCCTTAATTGTTTTTTTTTTAATCCTATTTTTATTGAAATATTTGTACCATCCTATGAAAACCTGATACACTGCAGTCAAATAAAGCAGAGATGACTTTTGAAAACTTGACAGAACAAAAAAAAAGGGGGGGGGGGGGTATACACATTATATATTATGATATAGGATAAAGTTCACAAATTTTTTTTTTTTTTTTTTAAACTAGTGTACTGCACAATTCTTGAACAAGCTGAATATCGGGTAAAGATCAAAGAGCCACTTGGCTTCCTAGAAGCCATAGATTTATAAATCATGTTAAAGTATTTTAAACCTGATTGAAGCTGTTTGAGAATAAACCAGAAAGGAATTCAAACCAATGTTGGCTTGGTGTTTATGAAACTGGCACTTTTTTTCTTTAAAGTTGAATGGCAAATTAAAGGCCATGCAAAATAATTTAGCACGAGTACACACTAATCAATATGCCAACACGGAAGTCTCATTTGCATAGCTTACACATCCCGAGTAGCCTGTGTTCTTAATTTTAACACAAACAAAAAAGGTTGCAAACTTCCTTAAACATGGAAATGAACATTTAGACGATGACTGCCACCGTTACCCAGGAAGAGGACAGGAAGCATGAATCGCGCTGATTGTTTAAAAAGCTTCACTGCATATACATGCATTAAAATTCAACAAAAAATTTGCACTATTTTTAAAAAGGGGAAAAAAATAAAAACATTCAAACTTAAAAATGATAGAAGGAAGGAAAAGAAAAAATGCATTTATTTCTGGTTGGAATAGATTTATTTGATCTGTCTGTAAACAAGGTGGTTAATTCATGGCATTTTCCACGGAAAAAAAATCAAATAAAAATACCGGGTTGTATAGAGGTGGAGATGTATATATATATATAATAGTAGTAATAATCAGCTGGTCAGGATTTCAGAGGCATAAATCGGGTGCGATGAAAGAAAGGAGAGAAATTAACATGATTTGTTGACATGTTTCACTTTAATCTGTACATATTCCACAAGCCCTGGAGTTTGAAATCTTTTTTTTTTTGCCCCCAAATGTCATATTCCAAAGAAAAGTGCCATCTGAGAATCAACTCATTACAAGGCAAAGGTTCATGTTTGTTTTGTTTGTTTGTTTGTTTTTAATCCATCTCACAGTAGCAACAGATCAGATCTACGGTTATGGCACAGAATACACTGCTTTGTTTTTTTTTTTTTCCTCTTTTTTTTTTTTTTTTTTGATTAAAGTTAACAATACAACTGACTAGTGGTCTGTTTCTTCTTCAACTAATACCACCACAACCCAGAAAATTTAGTGTACACAGTTACTTCAGTGTTTGTATTTTTTTTGCCTATTTTTAATGAAATATTTGTACCGTGCTATGACAACTTGATACATTGCAGTCGAATAAAGCACAAATGACTTTTGAAAACTTGACAAGATTGACAGACAAAAAAAAGGGGGGGGGTTAAAGTTTAAAAAATAATAATAAGACCGCCATTTCATCTATTCAAGACATTCATTGTGAGAAAGAAGAGAGAGAGAAAAAAAAACTAAACAAAAACAACAATCAGGTAGTTACCATTAGGTCTTTGTAATTCCTTCCATCTGCCTCACACCATTACTAGTGAATAGTTAAGGAGATTTAGTGTTTTATAAACCTGTGCACGTGAAATGTTCAACTTTAGTGTTGTGCAAAACAGATGAAGCTAGCAGTCGATCCTTCATTAAATTGTTAATCCTCCAAAATGCAGACAAAGAAATTGGTCCTAATGGAGAAAAGTAATATATAATATATAGCTCTAACAATAATATATGAATGGACACCAAAGCAGAGAGTTACAGAGTTTATCAGAAGGGCAGTGCTTGGGGGGGAAAAAAAAAAAAAAAAAAAATTTCACTAGCGGATAAATAAGTTGCTACGTGGCTAAAGTTAGCGGTGGAATGTCCTTAAGAGTCCAGAAGCGAATTTCTAAATTTTTTATTATTCTTTTTTAAACCTTGTAAATCTGTCATCATATTCAAAAGAGAGGGCGGGGGAAAAGGGGGGGGGGGGGGGGGGAGGGGGAAAGGGGGCGGAGAAATATCCAACATTACATCATCGAGGACTCACACCACATCCAAATACAACAGTAAAAGCATTGGATGTTACTTTTTTTTCTTTGAATAAAATGAATTACAAGTATAAGGGCAAGAACTATGTAGTGTGGTTCCATTTATTAATGTTACTATTCATATTTTTTGGGAGGAGGACATTGGTACTGTAGTGTGTGAATGGTAGTTAGGTATTTGATGATATTAAGCTAAAAGAGATATGCATGCACTTTTTTTTTGTTTGTTTCGTTTCGTTTTAAACCCTCCTGGCCATGCTGGAAAAAAAATCTATATATAATATAATCGCTAGGGAAGACCGACAGCTCAGCAAGGCTCAAAAGCACTCGAGAGGCATCGATGGACCGCTAGATAAGTGCCTCAGGAAAACTGGACAGTGACTATTCGTTTATGCGAATTGGAAACGCCCAATTGTTCTTCTTCAATGTTTTTTTTTTTTATGTACAGTACTGTAGAGTTCAGTTTTTGTTTTTTACGCCTTCATAAAATGAACATGCTCGTTTTGTGGCACTATAAGGATGGAGAGAGGGGGGGGGGGGGCAGGAAAGGTTATGCTAATAAGGAGGAAGACAGGGGAGAACGGTTGTATGTTTAAAAATAAAAAATACAGAAAAATGGATAGACGAATGATACATCCACTAAGTATCTGTAGTGCTGGGGAGAAAAGGAGGGGGGAGGGGGGGATGTTACAGTGAGCTGCTGCATGGATGGATGGATGGAAGAAGAAAAAAGGGGCTGCTTCAATATCCAGCTTTCCTCAGGTATTCAGCCATGCAAAATGCTTTCTTGTTGAGCAGTCCTCCGTGGGTGCCTTCACTTCCCATGACGAGAACCATTACTGGGGGGAGGAGGGGTGTGAGTGGGGGGAGAGAGAGAGAGAGAGATACATAAATGGGGGGAGGAGGGGGGGAGGTGAAAAAAAGAAAAAAAATATATATAATAAGATGACAAATGAAAAAAAGAAAAGGAAAGAAAAAGTCTTTCCCCCCCGTAATACGGGGAACGTTATAAGATCTTACCACCACTCTTCTCATTAAAGACACTTTTTTTTTTTTAACTGTGTGAAGGAGAAAGCTTAAACAGCAAACCCTCTCTTTTTTTTCTTTTCTTTTCTCTGTCCCTCAAAATTGAAACTAAGCGAGCGTTAATTACGTTAGAACCCAGAATCCCTCAAGTATTTTGCCATCGAGTATGCCTTCTTATTCAATCCGCCTCCATGGACCCCTTCTTTGCCCATTACAAGAACCAAGACTGGAAGAGAAACAGATAGAAACAAAGAGGGGAAAAAAGAGTTGAGAAGTGCTGCTGGATAGGAGAAAAAAAAAAAAGAAGAAAAAAAGAAAAAGACAAAAAAAAAAAAGGAACAAATTGCAGCTGCAGTCCAAAGCGCTCGCATGCTCATGCATATGATTACAAACAAGTAAACCCAGAAATGGAAAAGTGAAATCAACCTCTGTGAGCATTTAAATAGATTGAAACCTGATCCCACACACACACACGCAACCATAGAAGTTTATTTTAAGCACAGGACAGAGGATGAAGGAGGAAGAAAAAAAAATTCCTGAATCCATCCCACCATTAGGAACTGGTAATTATTAACGCTCGTCTATTACCCGGTTTAACATTGGGCACGTTTCAGTGTAGCGAGACACCCGTCAGGCAGTTCAGAGAGTTTTTGCTGAACTGGCGTTATGTGAAGAGCGGTTAATCCCATTTATAGATCCTTTTATGGATCAATTCGAGTTGCGGATCGAATTCTAGGTTGTCCGAGTCTAGTCGGACGCTATGTGTTGCTTCCTAAATCAACTGATAAGGACTATTCTGGGGAAGGGGAGATCACTTTGACTGACTGTGCATGGACTATTTATAGGAGCCCTATAAGCAGACCTAAGCAATCGCTAAATGGCACTCGAACGATACGGTTCAAATAAATGGTTATCAGTATGACATCCGGAAACGTTTCATGGCAGTGTCATTTCAATACTTAAAGATTAAACATCACGTTAAACCTAAAGGCCGAGGATGTAATCTTTACCGAAGTGTAATAAAATGGGTCAGTGTTACGAGCACTAAAAAACTATGAAGGAAAAAAAAGAAAAAAAAAGGAAAAAACCCTGCTCAACATTCTGTGCACCGTGCAAGTCAGCAGTGTGTGTGTGTGTGTGTAACATGACCTTGGCTTTGACAAAAGGTGCCTACGCAAACCAAGTTCATTTCTTTTAATCTGGACGAAGAAGGGTGAGGGTTTAGTCATTTACAGTAAACTGCGCAATGAGACGAGTCCGAACAACGTTCATCAAGTGCAGATTGGTGTGAACGGAGGAAAAAACAAAAACAAACCAAAAAAAAAAAAAAAAAAAAAAAAAAAACACCGCTTTCACTCTTTAAATAATAAAAAAAGTGCCAATTTTAAACCGGTTTGGGAAAAGAAAGTGGCCCGTTCATGCTGGCGGACGGCTACTCAGGTAGTTAAGAGAAGGTGTGGGGAAAAGTTTAGAAAGGGAAGGTTTTTTTGTTTGTTTTAAAAAACCATACCTTTTTAGTAAAGGACCACAAAGGCAGACTGTACAAGGTTATGCACACTTACGAAAGACAGAAAATGTGGATAAATAATCAAATTTAGATCGTCTTATCCGGAAAATAAGTCACTAATGTCTCATTAACATATGCAGATTTCTATACAGCAGCACTTTGTGCCAATGCGCAAGTTTCAACCAAAATCTAAAATCCCCTTGTTGGGTTCATAATCAGCTTTTGACCGTTTACTCTACTCCAGTGCCAAATTCTGTAAACACAGTGATGGGATTAACAAAATTCTAGTTAAAGTGTTTGTTTTCTCCATAAAAGAGAAAGAAAGGAGCTATACAAGTTTTTTTTTATTGAACAGCCAACATTCACTTTGGAAACAAGAAACAAGCACCTTAAAATCCGGATAATAACGAGATTTCCTGATTCCACTTATAGTTCCACTATAGATTTCAACCCAATCTAATGGTTATGCCTGAGCACAGAAGTTGACGCCCTTCTCCCATATGCATTTATATAAAATAAAATAAAAAAATAGACAAATTATTTACTGGGCAGGCAAAAATAATTAATGAATGAATGCATTCTCTAGCTCTAACATTCAAATTAAGGCAAAACAACAACAAAAAAGATGAACACCCTCAGAGAAGGCCGTCAGTCACTGGACAAAGAACAAACCAAACCGTAAACTGTACAAACCCTCTCTGAGGTTGGTCGCTTTCGTTGCCCAAGTTACATTTTCTTTTCCATATGTAAATGTAAGGGGGGGAGGGGGATTATTTGCAAATACACAAAACAGTTTTTACCTTTGGCAGCTCTGCCTACAGAAACATTGTATGTCGGCTCTCCGCCTTGACTCTTCGTCCTGATGTCCATGGTCCAGTCCCCATCAAGCGTCAGGCTGTCTCTGATCACAGAGCACTTCTTTTTCCCTAGGGTCAGCCCGTTGGTGAAGAAGGCCTCGCGGTCCTTGCCGACTAGGACATCGATTTCATCAGCCTGTGACAGGGGAAACGACACACAGGAAGATGACCGGTTAAAGGATATTGATTCCACACCAACACTACTACTACCACTATCCACAAAGGGTGGGGCGGAGGGGGAGGTGTCCGAAATGGTCAAGGGGAACTGCTTCACTTTCTCTCCTTATTAAACAAGACTACTAATTGCATTTAGGTAACAATTGATTTATTTTATTGTGCTAGCACAATACATTTTGATTGAAATTTCAATTAAAACCCAAAAATGGTGTGTGTGTGGGGGCAGGGGTGGATGTACAAGGGTGACATGATGCTTTTTTTTTTCTTTTTTTTAATTAAACGATTTATAAGATATCAACTTGCCCTAACAAACTCAAGATTTTGATTACTTAAAAGAAAAGTTTGTTTTGTTGTTTTAATAAATCTATCATAACTTGAAAAGCATTTAAAATCAAATCGCAAAATCTGGGGATGTCCAAAAGAGAAAAAACCTTGCTGTTACCCCTTTAAATTCAGTGTCAAAACGAAAAAAAAATATTTAAAAAAACAAGTTATTAAAACGTGTTATTTCAGGTAAAAGTTAACGCATTTCGATCGGGAATGACTGGACAACTTGGATAAATGAGAAACAGGACGCCATCTTTGAAGACACAGGCATGTAAGGAGAAAAGAAAAGGGAAGCGCGGGACGAATCCCAAATCCCGGTCGAAAATCCTGCAATCCAAGGGCACTAGGTAGCGTTTGAAATGACGCTATACAGTGCCCTAGGTAGTGCACAGAAAAAAAAGGGGGCAATTCGGGACCGAGCCAAACGGAAGAAAGACCATGACCAAGGTCCAGTAGCCAACTTCCTTCCAGCATGGCCTCCGCCTAAAGCCTCCAGCGTGATTAAAACATAAATGGAAATTAAAACATATCAAAAAAGAAAAACCTAAAAGTATAATCTGAAAGCATTTTTTTAAAACACAAAAGCTGATTTGTCATTCATATACCACGTGGTGCATTAAGGCGTTATAGGAGACCGTTATATACTCCCTAATAAAAGGATATTACCTCGTTAGGATTCATTTTTTATACCGTTAGCGCTAGAAAGCTAGCTCGAAATGCTAGGATGCGCTATGCTAATTGTGGCATTTTCCAAAAAAATAAAAAATAAAATCACGCAAACGTAAACCGGGTATTATAACTAACGTAACAACTTACTCAATTCAGGAATGTTCTGGAAAGAATTTAACTGGTTGTTGTTTTTTTTCTTATTCAAAGACCAAACAAAAAGGTAGTTAGCTTCGTATTTAATAAATAAATAAATAACCAAATAAATAAATAAGGGGAGAGGGAGAATGAGAGCGAAAAAGAGCTCGTGCCGCTGTGTGAGGCCTAGTGCCGTATTCGCTTAATCACTGAATCGGAAAACAAAAAATAAAATCCACAAGTTTTACAACACACATTTTCAGGCACTGAGCTTTTCTTTGACATGGATCAGCTCTAAAAACACTAAATGAGACGTTAAAAATATTTACAAATGTTTAACCCGCTAACTGTTAATGGAATCTGTATCATGTTAGCCCCTCGATAGCTAACCGTAACGTGGCCCCGCGCGCACACACACACACTCACACACACATTCACAGACAGACACAAAAGAGCAAATATTTATACATTGTACAGAACTGTACAGAATTACGAAATAATCCACCACTCAGACATGGGCTCCTGGTTTGTGACGAAAATGAAATCTCACCGTTATTCCGCTGAAACAGCCCCCTTCTGATGCTGCCCAAACGTATTTGGCGGCGTCCGTGTAACCGACAATGGCGGCTTCCTGGCAGCAGCCGTCGGCCTGCAGGTTATCCACGTAGCTTTGCCAAGACATGTTTGCTGCAATTTGTAAACAACAAAAAAATTATATATATATATTTATATATATATATATTACAACGCTTTACAGAGACTCTTTGGATGGATTTTAAGATTTAAAGAAGGCTTCAAGAACCCCGGATTCGATCCTCGCCTCGCCAATAAAGCGCTTTAGCTGCGTGCTGCCGAGAGATCTGCCTTTTGGAGGGGGGGGCAGGGAAGGAAGGAAAAAGCCGACGTGAATCGAGACAGCGCCTTGGGTGTAGTCCGTGCTCCAGATCCCTCCGCGCAGGACCACTGCGCTCCGCCTCACTCCGTTTTTAATGCCCGCCGGCGGTGGCGCGTTCACAGCTGCCGACAAACTAGTCCCTGATTTCTCCTTTCAATTTCGGGCACACGGCGGTCAAAAAACACCAGCGTTTCCTCATAGTTTGTGTCAAAAACATGTTCTCCTTTTAAAAACCGTGATTTTTCAACATTTTAAGGCCACACCCTCTCAAACAGGGGGTCAAAACTTTTCCTTAGTCAGACACCCTTTGTTACTGAGTTAAAAAAAAAAAAAAAAAAAGAAAATCATGGACTTTTGTGCCCTTGCCTTTTTTTACTTTGAAAATTAATTATGGATTTAAATACATACTTAAAGAAGTGAGGAAAAGTTTATCCCGCAAGTCTGGATCAATGGACACAGATAGTTTAAAAAATCTTCTTGATGAAAAAACTGCCAAAAATAGTGAGACTGCAAAGAAGCTCAACTGGAGAAAGATGTGACATCTCCCCCCCCCCCCCCCCCCCCCCTCCAGTAAAGCTTCTAAAAGAAAAACAAAAAAATTACTATCACTGTCATACACCCCTTTTTTTCTCTCTGTCTTTTTTATGTAATACCTGAGTATATCATATTGTTCAATTGCTTTACAAAAGCAATAAAATTTAATTATCATTAATTATCATTTTTATTTTTAATTATCAGTATATAATCATTTAATTATATACTGTATGCATTAGTGGCATGCATGAGCTCTCTCCTTATTCTTCTTTTTCTTGTTTAACAGCAGTTGAAATCCAGTAGGTTACAATACCGCCAACCGTAAATCTCACTCTCCCTCCCTTTTACTGGAAGTTAGTATAGAGTCCACTTTCCTTTAAAAAAAAAATTTTTTTTTAAAGCCTTCAGAGAACAGCTGAACAGTGAACAGTGCAAAAATTTTAAAGAAGGACTTAGGTCCGTGATTGACAATCGTGTCCGAGTGCAGTCATTCCCGTAAACATTCAGTTAGTGGAACCCTTGATCCTTGTAAAAATCAACAAATAACTGGTCAACAACTTCAAGGAGAGACACATCTGTCTGTCTTGCTTCAACCTATTTCTCCAAGGAGTTCCTGGGAGGCCAGCATTTTCGCCCTGAAGCAGGCGGTCCGATCCTGGCTCAGACGTAATGAGAAAACTTTCTACCTTAATGGTGTCCAAGCACTAGTGAACCGCTGGTACAATATAAGTGCAGGAGATTATATAGAGAAATAAGGGAGTTTTACATCCCAATACAAGGCACAGGCACACACTCCCTCACCCAATCATACACTACAAGCAATTTGCAAACAGCGATCAGCTTATAACATATGTCTTTAGACAGCGGAAAAACCAGAGTACACAGAGGAAACCCACAAAGCACAGGGTAGAACATGCAAACTCTGTGCACACAGACAAGAGGTGAGATTCGAACCCTGGAGGTGTGAGCCCACAGTGCTAACCTTGGTTTAGGTTTAAGTGCTAACCTAAACCAATTATTATGACCTAGAATTATGAAAATGACTTGGGTTATGGGTAAATTTGAAAACAGTGGGATATTTGTGATCAACATAATGCAGAAAACCAACTACATCCAAGGAGCCAATTCATCTTACAGCAGGGGATTTTATTGTTATTTATGAGTCATCTATGACAGTGTGAACATATAATTCTACAGTATAACATCATGTTTAAGATAATGTGTTTAATTGTTAACAATATATAATATAATTCAACATTAACACATAAAGAATTCAATTGAACCTATAGTAATAAAAACATTTTTTTTTATTCTAGGTGTAGTTAATCGGATGCTGGAAGCAACCAATTATGTCACACTGATACTATTTTTACTAGTTGTCACTTATTCAAACTTTTTACTTAGGCAGATTTTTCACAGTTAATTGTTATTAATTTTGCTATTTGACATACAGTAAATTATAAAGTTTACACAGATGATCATAAACTTGATTTTCCTTCATCAGGGCTCTTTGCATTGATTCGTAATGCAAGTGAGTCATATTGGTTCATGATGTCATACCAGCATCCCAGCCCAGCAATGGTCTTAAACACGGGTGTATTCCTAGGAGGCAAAGTTCACTGTATGAAAGTGTGCTAAAATGAGAGCAGATACTTATATATAAATGGATAAGAGCAATACCGTTAAAGCAACATTATACACTTTACAAATAAAGCAATTAGAACAAGGCTTTATAAATCAAACATGTCTCTGTTGTGTGCAGTATCTTGGTTAGGTTACGTTCGAAAACCACAGCGAGTTAAGGACAAGGGTGGATCACTCAGCAACAGGACAAACACAGCTGCCTGCTTCTGGTGCCTATTGACATTCAGTCACACACCCACAAGCAAAAGTCGCTGCAGTGTGTGGCGGTGTGTAAGACTTTCACAGACCCCTAAGAGCCCAATATGCATAAAAAGGATCTTGCGAAGTAGCAGTCCGAGCCTCGTGCCGTTCAGGAGGGAGAAGCAGCTCAGTGTTTCCTCATGGATTTTTCTGGAATCCACAAAGTGGCACTGTGTGCGCGTTTGTGTGTGTGTGTGTGTGTGCATCCACGCGTGTGTGTGTGTGTGTGTGTGTGTGTGTGTGGAGCTGTTGAAGCGAGCCATTGTGACACTTCCTGCTTTTTCTCAGCTCAGCTCTGGTTTACAGCACAGCACTGGAATTTTTTCTCTCCTGACATGAGAATGCGCTGCATGGCAGGAAAGCTTTTTGAGGCAGCAAGTCATGTGGACTCGGGAGGAACTTCCTCCAGAGGAAAAGTGAACACGATCTGTAACTTTTTACCTAGACAGTCACATAATTCTCAACTCAGCGTTAAGCATTTCTAACCTATAGCAAGAGCTGGCACGAATTATCACTGTTTCTTTTGGACACAATGTGTGGTCATAATTTGTGTGTGTGTGTGTGGGGGGGGGGTATACAATCTGCAATACGCAGTAGTTATTAAAAGTATTATTTCTCTTAAAGGTTAAAATGATGGTAAGTTTTATAAGAAAAGACATAATACACAACCTAATGCCGTTTTACATATTAAGATTTAACTTTTTTTTTTCGACAAAAATTACATTTCAAGACAATAATTTTTTATACCATTTTGGAAGTTATATAAAGTCTTTTATCTTGAATTAGCTTGAGGGAGAAAAAGAGAGGGTGGGAGTAAGTGTAAGTAAGCTATAACGTAAGTGATAAGCACTAACTTGTTTTTATAGATGTTTAAAATGTAAAATTTCAATTAAACATCTTTATTTGTCACATACACAACCATACACAGTACAACACGCAGTGAAATGCTTACACGACCGTGACCTTGAAAAGAAAAAAAAGACCGTAAGAGGGCATAAATGCTATAATATCTTTTGTTACAATAAAATCATATAAAATCAAATAAATTTATCAGGAAATATATGTACATGTAAATGTATGTATATATGTGCATTTATGTAGAAATGTAAAACTGTAAACAAGTAAGAACTGTATGAATAAACTCTATTAAGTAATAAGTATGTAGAATGTCCAACAACATCAAATGTAAGACTTGTTTGTGCAAAATTTTCATCCGCAAAATTTTTCCTCTGTTACAAAGCCCTAACGGTGGAAAGAAATATTAAATAAACGTTGCAGTGAAAAAAGCTCTTACTGTAGACCTGATAATGTGTTAGCACAAGCACATTCTGAGCAATCGGACTGGATAAATTAACCATGGTCTTTGGTACTACTTGTGTTCGTCCTAGAACTAAAGTGATTGTTATGTAAATAGATGGAAATATATTCATTTGAATGTCGGGTCCTAGAACTTGCAAAACACAAATATGAGCCTCAAACTGCATCCACATTTCTACATTCTCCTGTGGATCCACCTGAAAATGAATGCAAACATGGCTTGGAAGATCGAGTACAACTTTTTTTTTTTTTTGTAATGTTTCCTTTAATTTGTGATCGTTTAAAGGGTATGTTATTTGTAATTTAATGCATCAGATACCTAGAAGATCTCTAAAATAAACGTGAAAGAGAAATTCTGTGTCAAAATACACAATATGGTAAAAGTTGTAGTACGGTTTCTAGTGGTGGATTTACCAAACGTGTGCAAGTAAAAGTATACGAAAGACTCAACTTTTACTTTGGTTTCACCAAAGAGCCAGGGAACATGCAAAAACTTTTACTAAGGCTAACTAACACTTCTCACGCTCTAGCTAGCATGATTTTTTTGAACCCATGCAGACTAGCTGAAGGCAAATTGCTAGCTGTGATGATACAAACTGGTGTGATCCCACCAAGTGTACGTAGGAGCAGATGTTCAGTCTTATTCTGTTAGCGTTTAGATTTTTTTTTAGAAATTTAGATTGCATGCTAAGAATTTATCTTTTAACTTTACAAATATATTTTTGTAGAGACATGTCTGAACGTTCGAAATTGCAGCCGAAAGTGTTCATTTTAAAACATAGCAAACAAAAGCCAAAAGTTTTAAATTAAAGAAAAACTTGGAACATCATCGGACCTAACGATAGTAACATGAGGGGAAGTCTGGACATGAAGTCAAATTATTTCTGGGAAACCTTACAGCTTTCTCTTTACCACAAAACACTGACATTAGTTTGACTTTCACTACTGTCAAAGACTAATTCATAGTGTTCATTCGAGTAGCTATTTCATATCATGTAGATGTTTTTCTTCTCTGTACTACCTTTCAGTTTCTATGAATTATTTTGTAAAAAAGTTTGTGAAATTGCAGATTGATAAAAAAAAAAGATGAGAAAAAAAACTCTTCATCTTTTTGTTAACCTTGAGCTGCATTTCCAGCAGAGATAATGCTCGTAATGATCGTTTTGAGCGCGATAAACGATTTCTTGTTGTTTATTCCGTTTTAAAAGTAGTGGAAAGTAAGCTGGCATTTGAAGCAAGATGCTACACAAACTTGAAGATAAACACTGCAGGTTAGCTTAAGAGACAGATTCGCGTTCTTCACTAAGCAAGTTATTTTGACTCATGGGGGGGGGGGGGGGGGGGGGGGTTGGGATTTATTTGCTTCTTAAGCATTATTTGAACCTGGTGCTTAGAACCAAGTGCTGTAGTTGCTTGATTTAACTTTATTTACTGATTTATTTATTTATTGCTACATCTGGCAATGAAAAACTTTCACATTGTATTTGTCACTTAGGGCTGGGTGACATAATGATATCATGATGAGAAATCCAACACTGGACGTTTTTTTGTTTGTTTTTCATTGTGTATGAATGGAGATTACTACTTTAGTAAGCCTCGTCAGGCAGTTTAACCCTCAGCTGCCCTGCTTTATGCTTGAACTCTACCCTTTCTCATTTGCATTGGAGAAGAGTGTGCGTCGACGTAACAGATTTAAATTGAATGTAAATGACATTTTTCATGCTTTCATCACAGTGAGCCCTAATGTTCCACGTTCACTCATATATTAATAACAAGCTCCTCATTTTCTCTTTTTTCTTTCTTTTTGAAACCTAGAATCTCACATTTTTAAATTGTACAATTTTAAATTCACAATTAGTTTTTTTTTCTCCCACTTTCACATTTGTTGTGAACATTTCTCATTTCTGACTTTAATATAGTAACAAAAAAAAATATTTATATGTCATTATTCACTCCTCATTATCTGCAGTGATCTCCAGAGTTATTGGCACCCTTAGTAAAGTTGTGTAAAATGTCCTTGTGGTTTATTAGCTCTATATCACATTGAAGATGTGATAGAAATACAGCATTTAACCAAAGTAAACATATTCGAAGCGAGGATAAAATACAAATCAAAACACCATTTTCTTTTTGCAAATAAAACCAAAGCTGACTGTCTATAGTGCTATAGTACTCTCATTCTCTAGTACTCTAGTACTATTACAAAATGTGTATTCGTTTAATTCCATATGTATACTTTACTTGTTTAAGCACATTTGTAATACTATACCAGTCAGTCACTCGTGCGTTCTATACCACTTATCCTGTATACAGCGTCGCAGGGGGCCTAGATCCTATCCCAGGAGACTCGGGGCAGGATACACCCCAGATAGGGTGCCAGTCCATCACAGAGCACAAGCCAGCATGTATGTGCACACACACACACACACATACACTTACATACTACAAGCAATTCGGAAACACCAATTAGTCTTTGGGCTGTGGGATTAAACCAGAATACCCAGTGGAAACCCACCACTCACAGGAGAACCTAAAAACTTCACACATACTTACCCAAGAAGGGTATCGAACCCTCAACCCTGGAGGTGCGAGGCTACAGTGCTAACAACTACGCACATTGTGCCACTCATGTTTTGTAAGATAATTAAGAAAAATTTCAATGTTATTACTCTTAGACTTTTGGTCAGGGGTAGCTTAGACTACTGAAAGGAAGGTCCCAGGTTCAAACTCCAGCACCACCAAGCTTGACACCCGCAACTGCTGAAATGTAAAATGTCTGCTCAGATCAAATGGAAGTTGCTCTGGTTAAGAGCATCTGCCAAATGCTGTAAATGTAAATAGAGGTATAGAAATTATGGCTCTTTGGGTAGTTATAGGTTCTAAATTGTGATAAAGGATTTTTTCTAAATTAAATTGAAACAATGCATATTACTGCCTTTTACTGTGGAAAACCTATTACATATTAACATTAATGTTTTATTTTATGTTTAAATTCTTTATGTACACCTTTAAATAAAGGGTTCCTCCAGTTTTCTTTGGGTACTTATGGGTTCTTGGCTTTCTAAGAGCAGGACACCAGCCACCACAACCTGCTTACAAAACATCTGTACAGTTTGTAGAGGTTCTTGTTGCTACACTGTTGTGTAAGTGCTGCATAGGCTCAAATTATTTCTCTATTAACACTCTCATGAGCGCCCCCCAGCGGAATGAAAAACCATGACTTCTTGATGCAGTGTGTGTGTGTGTGGGGGGGGGGGGGGGGGGGGGGAAATCCCCGGTTTTTAACGGTTTCTTGCATTTTCACCTTTAAAAGGTCAACGACAATCAGCAGAAGGATCTCCAGTGTGGACCCTCGGAATATTAAAGAATGTTTTTAGACTGGGAATGGCTTCAGCCGGACCAGGATAAAGCACTTACAAAAAAAAAAGAAAAAAAGAAAAGAAAGAAAAGAGGAATGAATGAATGAATGAATGACCTTATAAATGAAAGAAATGAATGAATTCCACAATGGTTTGAGATTTGAAAGTTTAAATTTCCTTAATAATGTGTATAATGTGTAATAAGTTATTCTTTTACAGGTAGATTCAGGTGTTGTTTTTTTTGTGACAAATTGAATTTAAAATATTACGTTTATTAGGCTTAGATGTTTACTCACTCAGTCACTCATTCCTTATGAAATGTTTATTATAAGTTGTAAATTCACCATTAAATATCATATTCATCTAGTGTTTGTTGAGAATTTGAAAAGGGGGTGAATGTTTTGTATTAAATCCAGATGGAGCGCCGTATCCTGTTATCCCTCACATGTTATATAGTGAGGTAAATTATTCAAAAATATACATTAAATTCATGTTCACGTTATGTATTTTTGTGTATTGACAAGAGAAAAAATGTTTTGCATTAAATGCATATGTAGCTGTACGTCCTTAACAAAAATGCTCAACGTAAATGTTAGTTATATTGCAACACTAAGTGATGCTGTATAATCCACAGGTGGACCAACATGATGAGGATGATATCTGCAAAATATGGAGATGACTGGAGCATTGTTCCATGTTTTGTTCCTTGGGGATGAGACAGAGGGGCCTGACAGACCTTTTCCATTGTTGGAGGCAACGCTATTGATACAGACTCTTGTTCCGAGGTGTTTTTTTTTTTTTTTTTTTTGGTCATTGATGTTAAGAAGTGTCTTCTCACCTGGGAGTTTCTCCAGCATACTGTAGATCAGACTGATGGACATGAGTACTCATCCTTTAAATTTTTGAAGACAACAGTTTTTTCAACGTTAAAAAAGTTAAAAAATCATTTTTGTTCTTAATGTCATTTTGAAGGAAATAAAATATTAAAGTTCAATAACTGAGAGTTAAAATATTAAGAAGGGGAATGTTTGTGTCATGTGGGCATTATAAGATTTAAGAATCTGTTTATTGAAAACTTCTATATAAAATGTTTAAACATTGTATTAAATGCAAAAAAAATGCTATTCAAATCAGACTTATAGGAGCGTCTTGTTTTTATTGTTTTACAGAGTGTTTATGTTACATTTATTTTATATTTAACAAATGGTCACCTTGGGATTATATGGTTTTGTCTGACATTTTTGTCAAAATTAAGTTATTCACATTTTCTTATTCTGTGACAATCTATTTAGATTATGTGAAGTTGTGTACATTTTGGGTCTTTTTTTTTTTTTTATAAAAAAAAAATCAAATTTAATGTGTCAACCCAGCAAGAGTGACAATTTAACCCACTGGATGGGTCAGATTAACAACCCAGAATTCTGGGTTAAATGGTACAACCCAGCGCGTGTTCTGTCCAATAGTGACCCAGAGGCTGGGTTTGCTGAAGTATTTAGTTGTTTTTTAACCCAGCAGTTTTTAGAGTGTGGGCTTCTCCGTGTACTATTGTTTCCTCCCACTGTACAAAGACATGCACCTGAAGCTAATCGACGTGCCCAGATTGCCCAAAGTGTGTGAATAAGCGTGTGTGTGTGTGTGTGTGTGTGTGTGTGCCCCTGTGATGTTTGCCACCCCATCCAGGGTGTACCCTGCCTCGTGCCCCAAGTCTCCTGGGATAGGCTCCAGGCCCCCCCGTGACTCACCCTTTATATAGATAAAATGAAGCAGTATACAACAGAATTTGTCTGAGACCCATTCTTTCAATCTAATTTGTTTCAGAACAGATCACATACTTAGCACAACACATATATATATTTATATATATATATATATATATATATATATATATATATATATTCCATTTCAAGTCCTGATTGGAGCTTGTCCCGTGCACCTTTTAAGAGACTGTAGTGCAATTACACTGTAAAAACTACATATCCCGTGAACACCCACTAGCATTAGCTGATATGTGATGACTTATAACTCGTTCCCTTATCGATATTATTATACACATTTGGAATGATATAAGCTCAAGAATGACATATGTTTGTCTGGGTTTGATTAGACAACTAGTTGGCAATCGTCGTTTATAAACCGCTAATTAGCTAGCTACCTAGCTTGCTGGACAGATAACACGGAAATGCGCATAGCTAGGGAATACCCGGATGAAAGGCAGACATTAGATTGGTCTAGATGATGTCAACGGAAATATACACACACACAGAAGTTGTGTGTCCTTTATAAAGAAAGTGTAATAAATGTAGACATTAAATGAATGTAATACATTTAGACGTGAAACAAAAAATAGTTTCCCCCCCCGTAACACAATATAAAAACAACGTGAAAGACATAACGTGTATATAATTGCAGCATTACAATTTCTTATAATTGCTAGAATAAAAAAACAGAAACACCAATGTGTATATTCTTACAATTTTTAATCAAAATGTAGCATAAAAGCACTACGCCGGTAGTAATAAACGTTTACTTCCCAAATATCGATTGGTGGCGTCAGTAGTGACGTAATTACGCCATTTGCGTTTTCACGACGTCTCACGTGACGCGCGTAGCGTGCCTGTTGCCTTCACTCGCGCGCGCTCTCTACCCAGCATGCACTGCGCATTTTAGCCATCTTGTTGAGAGGTGGAATTTTTTTTTTTTTTCTTCAGAAATTTTGCTTCCCGAACTCTGTCTGTGAGCCCCGAATCACTTTGACTCACAGCGATTTCTCGTCTCGTTGGCGTCTTTACACGCGAACTAGCGTCTCGGAATATGTGTTTATCGTAGTCGTGGTGTAAAAACAACCGGTTTGCTGAAGTATTTAGTGTTTTTTTTCTTTCTTTCTCTGTATCATAAAATAAGATGCTAAATGTGAGGCCGGGGGGAAGCGGGCCCCCAGCTCGCGCCTCGGACTAAAGTGACAGCTGAAGCCCGGGAGAGGCGAGAGCGAACCCGGCCCAGTGTGCACCGCGGACCCGGGACCCAGGCCGGTAAACAAAGAAAAAAAACTGTGAGATATTGAAATCGAATTTGGATTTTAAGCGGTTTTAATGGCCGTCTCTCGGTTTGATCGATCGTTAGGAATGCAACAGGATAGAAGAGGAAGAGCGATGACGTATGATCGTTTAGGCTAACAGCTTAAAAACTGATTTGGATCCAACGCCACTTTTTCCTCCCCGTGTTCGCGTCTCTTCTTTAGGTTTATAAAAGAAGTGCGCGTTTACGTTTCGTTATTTTTCCCCCCTTCTTCAGGCTCCGCGCGTTGTTTAAGCAGGGCGTCCATTTGTCTACAACACAAGTGTCTGAACACGTTTAAGATGTCAGCCAAGAAGAAGAGCTGCTTCCAGATCACCAGCGTGACCCAGGCTCAGGTGGCCACGGTTGGCTGCGCGGACGACGCCGAGAGCCTGGACGATCCGGACGAATCCCGGGCCGAGGACGCGGCGTCGGAGATCTACGAACCGGAAGTGTGCGACCGGAGGAGCTCGGCGTCGCACGGTGCGTCCAACAGCGTCGGAGACACGCACCCGGGACTGTCTCACCAGGCTGGAGGTCCTGGTGCAGCGGGTGGTCCTGGTCAAGCCGCCGCCGCCACCACCACCACCAGCTGTAGCTCTCGTTTCCGAGTGATTAAGCTCGACCATGGCACAGGAGAGCCTTTCCGCAGGGGCAGGTGGACATGCACAGAGTATTACGAGAAGGAACCTGAAAGGACTGCAGACGGGACCAGGCACCCTAACGAACACGCCCCTGACCGGGATAGCGGATTAGGCACCTCTGTCGTGGTTCAGTCCAGCCAGACGTCTGATGTGACGAGCAACACCGTGCTCGACCTGTCCGCCTCGCACGCCCCCTTCGAATCCGGTAATGACCCCAATAAAGCGGCGGCCCCGTCCCAGGCTCTTCTTGCACCCCTGCAGTCTCACGTCCAAATATCTCCTGTCACCCCTCAAGCTTATCAAACTCAACCGCAGCAAAATCCCCAATTACCCTTAGGCCTCCACATGCCGAGCCAAACTAGCATGATGCCCGAGTACGCGCCACAGCACTTGCCTCATGGCGTTCCCATGCCAGGGGATCTTGGGATCTCCGCACCGGGCAGCCAACCGGGACCTTCTGTTCCGACCCTGTTGGACTGGGCAGGAGTGATGACCGTGGCGGGGATGGCGCCTCTCGCTCCTGGACCTTCGGTTCAGATTGGACAGTATTCCGGTGTCGCCATGACAGCCGGCCAAAATTCGCCCGTTCCGAGCACGGTGGGCATGTCGGTGCCCGAACAGAGTCGGAGGAAATCGGACGCGGCCGCCTCTGCGCCCCAGGATGCTGCGAAACCTTTGATTACAGAGGAGTTGCCCCTCATCTCCAACCCTGTGGTGAACAGCCTGTTCGGGATCCCCATCCCCATCGACGGGGATGAGGACAGGTGAGCATTAGTTTACAGGAAACCCCGCCTCCTTTATGGCCATGTTCATGTTAATGTTTAGAAAACATGTATGTGTCTGTTATTTACCTTATTATTTTAGTCAACTTCCTTTTTTGTGTTTACTGTAAACACTGCATGTGTGCCTCGTTTTTACGCTCTGAATCTGTTCAACACTTAATCAGTTAAACACTTGCACTCTATCTGATTCGGGTCACATCTTTCGTCTAGGGGAACCTCTCTTAGACTACGTGTTCGTACATCAGACTCTACATCTGAAGAGCCTGATGTCTGATTTACACTAAATCTCAGTGCTTTTTTATTATTTTTAATAATAATAAAAAAAATAAAAAAAAACTTACTGCTTCACTTGATAACACCTGACCTAGGAAGATTTGTCTCAATCTAGGGTGCTTCAGGTCACTCGATCTAGTGAACACGACATCATCACTACGGGAATGTCGTGCCTCATTAAAACCGAATCCAAGGAACGTTACATTTAGTCTAGGAAATATCGTTATAGCGGACTTGACCGTGCTTTACCCTCAATCTAGGAAATGTCCTGCACTGGAGAACGTTACGTCACCTGTTTACCAGGCATCACGTCTCCTTTGTGAATCTAGGGAACGCGTGTCAATAGCTTCCCATCGCTTCTCAGTTCATGCCTGACTTCACCTGACTTGTTGGGTTTTTTTGATTTACACTAAATCTAGGTGAACTGCCTCAACTACCATATACACACACTCTCTCCTTCTCTTTCTAGGGAATTTCGCTCTCTTTCATGAACTTGACCTGTAGTGAAGTTTTTTTTTTTTTTTTTTTTTTACCACCTAATGGAAATTTCTCATTGCTTGTAGGGGGCGTGGTCTAAAGCCTGATGAAGCCATTTAGACGTTGTTATAGTTATTATTACAGTTATTTGTAATAATTTTGGATGTTTTAATGATGAGTCCATGCAGAGAGGAAGTTCACTCATTAAGGCCCCTACACAACCGAGGAGTGCAAGCTAAGGCCAACTTGTTATAAAAATAGACTTTTTAAATTTTTTCATTTTGTAAACTCTCTCCTCCTCCTCCGCTACTCCTCCACCAAGTTTCAGCTTCGCGCACTTGTTTCGCGATGAGCCAGAAATAAAGAAGTGGCCGCTGTCCATCTAGCTCGCTAATTGGAAGTTCACGTTCCAGTTCCTTTATTTTAGTCATACCCGGACTCTCTCTCTGTCTCGTCGAACTTCGGAACAAAGAAAGAAAAAACAAAACCCACACACAATCGTGCCGCACGCGCTCTGACAATTTAATCTCGTGGCGGTTAACGCGAGACGTAATTACGATTTTTTAAACGCTTGCTAGCTTTGTAGCAACTTTCCAATGAAGAGTGTGTGTGTGTGTGTGTGTGTGTGTGTGTGTGTGTGTGTGTGTAAGAGCGTGTGCGAGGTGTGTGTGTGTCGCACACCCCGAGGGCATGATGGTTAAATGAGATTAGGACAGAGAATGTTTGGCATGAGATCAAACCCAGAAACGCATAGTTGTGGTTGGTGTGTTTCAGGAACTCCGAATTGCTGTTGGTGGTGGTGTGCAATAATAATAATAATACTCAATCATAATAATATTATTATCATCATTAGCAGCTGCATACAGATGTTATCATGTTATGACCAGTTTCCTGGAATTACTTCCTCGGTACATCTTGCTATAAATTCATGGTAAGGTCATATATAGGTGACTGGTTTTAGTGGGTAAGTTTCAGGGGTCGAATCTGAATAAGTGAATAAGTTCAGGGTCAGGTTGTACTGGTTAAGGTCAAGGTTTGAGCGGTTGGGTTTAGCGGCCCGGCTTGAGTTGAAGCACCTGCCTGGGCTTTAAGGGGTCTAGTGAATTGGTTTCAGGGGTTTCAGGGCTCATGGTGTAACAGGTTTGTTAGCGTTTGAGCTTGAGTCGGGGGGATTAGCAGTTAAATCCAGAGTGTAATGAGCTTCTGGCACCCCGTCTGACAGCGTAGAATCTTCTGCTGAATGGAAATTCATCTGGTTCATCTGGTTTCTTTCCCAAGAAGTCCTGAGGTGATGTAGGTCGGCCTCGCGGTTCGCAAACAGGCCGTGTTTTGAAACGGAGAAATTTGGTTCCAGTGGTGAAAAATTACATCAGAGTTCACTGCATTCTACAACAAAAAAAAGAAGAAGATTTAAGGGAAATAAATGTAGAGAGAGTTGGGTGGGACATTTCACTCACTCACTCACTCACACACCCACACACACCTGTGTATATACACTGCCAGTCAAAAGTTTGTGCACCCTTTCTCACGACCTAATGGTCGTTCCTGATCAGATTTTTATTTCTTTCTACACTGTATAACGAGCCTGGAAGCTCCCGAAATACACAATAATCCCTTTAGAAGAGTCGATACTGAGATGCGTCCGCTACTCATGATCTGTAAAGCCTTCATAACGCCTCGATTCTGAGGTGATTTCTCAGGCTGGTAACTCTAAATGAACTTCTCCTCTGCAGCAGAGGTAGGTTTTTGGTCTTGCTTTCCATGAGAGCCAGTTTCATCATGGTGCTTAATGGGTTTTTGCAAATAAACTCACTTGACAATACTGTCCTTGTAAGACCATTCCAGGACTGATGACTTCTGTGAGTTAAAAAAAAAAAAACGGATTACCTTTTGCCATGTGTTATTTTATATATATATTTTGGGGGTAGGGTGGGGGGGCAGCATCGTGTATTGAATATAGAAAACAAATCTAAAAACCTTTGACTGGAACTATACGTGTGTGTATAATGTATATATGTATATAGAACAAGAGACAGAGACTGTACCTTATGGCTGAAAAAAGTGAAGAAAAAACACATTCACACATGAGACACACACACACACACACACACACACACAGAGCATGGAGTGTGGACTTGAACGTGACCGAGGAAAAGCCGAGAGTCTGGTACAGACCTGTTTCTGTTCTCTTTTGGTTTTGTAGACTGGCTGATGTTACGTGCACTGAAACGTGGTGACTGAATGACCGTGAGTCTGGATCGCCAGGGCCGCCTGTGCACTGAAACTTTAGTTATAAGCTATAAAAGTCAATTTATATAAAAAAAAAAAAAAACTAAAAAATGAGCAAACACCTTATCACATCTTGCCAGTCCGGAGTTTCCGTCAGATTCCAAGCAGCGAGTACCGTGCGCCGTTCAGTTACCAGTTACTCCGCTCCAGTTCATCCTTCAGTCTTTAAGTTTTTTAATTCGTACGAATGATTTAAAAAAAAAAAAAAAAAAAAAAAATTCTGTCTGTATCAGGATCCCGGTCTCGTGCGCCTTCCTGATACTGACATCATTCTGGATGGCGGCTGGGTTGCCAGATCTAAGAGCACCGTTAATTACTTTCAGATTCCTTTATTCTTAGGAAAGTATCAGCATGGCGTCGGTTGAGCACGAGCAGATGAGGGTGAGGAGTTTGACTCGGGGTTCAGGGTTGGGCTGATGTAATGTAATTGTCGTGTCGGGGTTTGTGGGTTTAGTGGTTTATAGAATAAAAAAAAAAAGTTCGTTATTTGGTCACACTGTTATATTTTTGGAGCTTTTAAGAGTGTCGTTTAACGCATCCTGTATTAAATGCGTTAACCGGGAGAGAACGGCGTGTCCAGGTCGTCCATCTCTCGAACGCTCGCTCGCCGCCACAGCAGTGTGAAGTGTTCTCGCCGCCACGTTATGACGATGCAGCTTGTACTCGTGCTATCATAAATCGACTTAAGTGTTGTGGTTTTCAGAAGCGAAAAGCAGCGGAGGATGTTTGCTGATGCATTTTTTTTTCTTCATTTTTCTCCTCGACTTCCTCTTGAAAAGGCAGTCTTTCAGTTCCTGAGTTGCACATTCACCCCCCCCCCCCAGAGGAAACGCAGTGGCACAGTGTGTGAACTGCTTTGATCTTGTGTCTCTGTGCACACTCTGAGATGCAAACTTGATGCGTCTTCACACACACCACACACACACAAACGGATCCTGCTTTACCTGTTCTTTTCTGCAATGTTTTTTTTTTTTTCCCCCCCCATCTCAGTCTTTTCAGTCAGAGGCGTTTACATGGCGATGTCTTTCTGGTGTCCTCAATATGTCAGGGTTCCTCCACGCTCGAGACTTCTCCTTCATCACTTTTTAACAGATGTGTGACAAGAGTTTATTATCGGACGCGGGCGGATAAATGAATCCGGCTTCGATTCGAGTCATTTCTGTCGCCCTCTAGTGGGAGCTCGCGCGTGTGCGCGTCACATTTCGTCGAGCCTCGGGTGAGTTTGGTAATCTGCAGATTTGCCTCCGTGTGTGCGTCTGTGAGATCAAGAGCATCGCGTGCAAATCATTCAACACCTCTACGGGTGACAAAGTGCCCTCGGCCAGGTAGTTGTCCTCCGTGTTTATCCGTCTCTGTTTTCATCGTAATATAATCCTTTATTCAGTTGTACCAAAGTCAGTTGGAAGTATAAGCTGATGTCAGTCAAATTCAAAATTTTAATTACATACACAACATTACACAAGTACGTTGTGCAGTGAAAATGCTTACACGACTATTAGTGACCTAAAAAAAAAAAAAGAGAGAGAGAGAGAATAAGAGAAGCAAATGCCAGTAGAAAAGAATTTCAGATATAAATTCTACTCCGCCCCCTTAAATGTTTCATTGGGTTTCAATTAAGTGCTTGTTTAAGTGGCTTTCTTAAGGCTACACAGCTGTTTAGTCCCAGTCGTTAAGTCGGAAAAGCTGTGCGTCCTACTGTTGGTTCACGACTTCACGTTTCACGTGTTCAGGACGGATTTACGTCCACGTTTCTTCTTCCAGGTCAACACTAATCCATCCTTGCGTCTCTCAGTTCTCGTAGTCGTTTCAGCAGTCTCCGTCGTTGTTGTCTTTGCTTGATGCAGGACAGTAAAGTGACCCTCGTGAAACGGAGTAACGTCTTCGCCACGACGTGGTTGTTTAAGAAATGAGAAGCTCCTCACTGCGTCTATATTAGGGTTAAATAACCATTTGCTTAGTTACATCCAGGTGGTGACTTTACAAGTCGAACTGTAATATTTGGTGATTGATTGATTTTTAAATGCTTTAACTTAAACCTCCCTGCCGTCTTTGCCATGATCCGAGTCTCTAATAGAAAAAAACCCTTTATCGTACACTCTGTGCTTTTTGCTCATTTTTAAAGTTTGAAATGAGCGTCCCAGACAGTGTGTGTATTTTCTCTAAATAAATATCAGTTCTATATCGGTGCACTCGGCTAATTCGGGGGGCCAGGCTGCACCTCGGCGACCTCCCGTGGGTCCGCAGAGGCCCAACAGGAGGGGGGGGGGGATTTATTACGCCCAAAAATACCCTGATCCTTCTGTGCGGCTCCCGGAAAGAAAACGTTCCAGGATTTCTGGGAAAAGAGTCTGGTTTACATTCGCTCGCTGAGGAACCCAGCATGGTCGACACCTCCCTCCAGCCTCCTCTACCTCTTTCACCCTTTCGTTTTCTCTACATAATACAGTCTTCATCCTGAGAAAACAAGAGAGTGCATTATTATTATTATTATTTTGATTACGGTTCTCTGGATCAGGCTCCCAATCTCAAGCCTTCCTGGGTCGCCAGATCTAACGGCGCCGATCGCGAGTTTGTTAGATTGCTTTCGGATTTTCTGAGGGAAATATCAGCATGATGTCGGTTCAAGAATCCAAACTAGTAACAAGTAAAAGTTTTCTGGAAAAGTGAGAAACTCTAGTAGATCGAGAGACAACCTTGTCTTTATTTCGGCTACATTTCTGAGATAAACAAATCTAATCTAGCGAGCAAGCTAGGCTAACGAGTTAGCTGGTACTAGCTTAAGCAGTTTCTGTTTATTCTTATATTTATCAGTGTTTATGTTTGATGGTTTGGTTAAACAACGAATCCCACAGCAGGAGGGGCAGGTGTTCCTCCTCACCTGGCTCTCTCTCTCTCTCTCTCTCTCTCTCCTTTTCTTTTCTTTCTAACTTCTCTCGCTCTTTCTCTGTCTCTCTGTCTGTCTCTCTCTCTCTGTCTCTCTGTATTTTCCGTGTGTGTGCCGCGGAGCAGGAACCCATCCGCGCTTTTCTACAAAACCTTCCAGCCCGGTGTCAGGCTCCAGAGGTAGAGTATGTGTGCGTGAGCTTTAGCTTTAGCGTCTAAGCGTGTGCTGCATGGCATGGTGGTTCCAGCCAGCTGTGTCGTAACGGCTAACTTAACGGCAGCTTCGGCACACGAGCAAGCGAGCGATAATCCGCAAACAGCTGGAACGGGCTGTGTGCTTTTTAAAATTATTATTATTACAATTTTATTTATTTATTTATTTTTTTAATTGTGTGTGTGTTTTTTTTTTTTTTTTTTTTTTTAATCCTGCTTGAGTTGCCTAACAGGCTGACATTGAGCGAGTTTTATATTTTGCTGTGTGTGTTTGGGCTTTAAACTGGATTTGTGTAACACGCGCTGGATTGTTGCACCGGTGCTGCACGTTCACTCCATCTGACTCCATTACACATTACTCCGCCCCCTCACTGAGCTATACTTAAACGAGCACGGGTTTTACTGTTGACGGTTATTGAGCTTGACGAGGTGTTTGTGTTCTCGCATACATTAGCGATAACCGTTATTTTGTCTATTAAACTGTTACACTTTTTTCCGTGTGCGGGACTTTTTGTTTCGTTTCTTTCTTTTCTTCTTTCGTTCACTCTGAAATGACCACGAGCGCCCCCTGCTGGAACTGGAACCGTTGACGATCGTGTTTAAAGACGTCCTGCGTTTAGCGGGAGTTTGAATTATTTATCCGACTCTGGTTAAAGCGGCGGTACGCGACTTTACAAGCGTGCAGTTACTAGTCACATGTTCATGAATAAACCTGACTAATCCAAAAAAAAAAAAAGGCTTCACACAGATGGACTTCAGTTCTCTGCCTACACATCTTGTTAGTGTAGCTTGTGTGTAGCTAGTACTGTTAGCATGCTTTTGCTTCTGAGAACGACGCTAGCGCAAAGTTGAGCACATAAAGCAAACACGGATTTCTCACAGATTTGTGTTTAGCTAGCGGGATAGGCCACACCCACAAGCAACAGGCTACACATGTGACGTCACAGAACAGACTTGGAAGATGCTTCACAGTCATGGCTTCTGGGCCTGGATCTCAGAACCTTCTGATGTTTAGCGTACATGACATTGTAGATCGCTCACTAAACCTGATCCATCACCGCTCCATACGCGACCTTTCTGTTGTGTGATCTGTGAACTCACTGCTGTAACGTTACAACATTCTTTAATAGAAGTTTAACAATGTAATCTATGCATCTCTCTAACGGCTTCGATGACCTTCAGCAGTCTCTCTGCCTCTCGTCCTGACGGCTTCTTCCTTTTGTGTTTCAGCGCCTCGGGAGCGAGCGTCGTCGCCATCGACAATAAAATAGAGAAAGCAATGGTAAGTACCCGCGTCACAACCATCACGCTTGATTGACGGTTTTCTGTTTCAACCATGCTCACAGGTTAGCTCGTGTTCATAAAAAGTCAGCTTTGGTCATTGTTTATTCTGTTCTGAGGAAACTTATTTTTATTAGATATTAAACTTGAGTTTAGCTTTTACACGCTCTCGCCTTTTATATTAGCTTTCGCTGTCTAGATTAGCCTCGACATGCTAGATTACGCACTCTAGATTAGCTTTTACATGCTATTTTAGCGGTTCCTCTGTAGATCATCTTTCACATGCTATCTGAGCTTACACACTTTTTCCTTTTCTTTTTTTTCTCTCGCACTTTCGCTCTCTAGATTAGCTTCTAGATGCTAAATTAGCGTTTGTCTCTTTTGATAAGCTTTTGCTGACTAGGTTGGCGCTCACAACTTTAACTTTTACATCCTAGGTTAACTTTCACTCGCTGAGTTTGCTCTCACTTTTTAGATTGCTTTCACTATCTAGATTAGCTTTCTCACACTAGGTTAGCATTCACATCCTAAGTTAGCTTTTGCATGCTATGTTAGTGTTCATCTCTCTAGATTAGCTTTCACTCACTACGCTAGTAGCACCCACGGTACATTCGCTCGGTACATTATCTTTTACACTAGCTAGTTTCTGGTGTTAAATCTTTGGATTCATGTTCTCCGGGCGGGATGAGCGACATCGGCCTTATGATTGGTGGGGATGTAGGCGCCACTCGACTTGACTCCGCCCACTTAAGACGACGAGGGGCGGGGTATAAATTGGAAAACTGTCTGTACTGAGATAAATAAAATAATCACACCATGGTACAGTTTATCAACATGTAAAGGGAATTTCTGAGGAACGTTCTGTTTATGCTGAAAATGTCACTCACACACACAGACCACACCCCTCGACCGCGGATACTTCTGTGAAACGCCGCAGGACAAACCTATAGCTGAGCTCTGTTCATATGACGCAAAACCAGAATCCAACCGTCATCTTTATTTTCTGTAACACACACACACACACACACACACACACACACACACACACACACACACACACACGTCTCAACATGCAGCTCTGGCCTCAGGCTTCACCTCCGGCTGAAAACTGAAGCAGGTACATTTTAGAACTTTAAAGAGTGTGTGTGTGTGTGTGTGTGTGTGTGTGTGTGTGTGTGTGTGTGTAACATCACGGGGAACGTTAATCCTGCCGAGGGTCTGACCGAGCTCTATATCTACAGTACATGTCACATCAGCTGTGATGTCACTGGGAAAGGGGCGGGGTTTATTTGACCGACAAGCTCTTACATTTTGTGCTTGTGTGTGTGAAAGCGTAACCGTAGCAACAGGTCAAACAAAAGGTTTATGGTGTCTGACGTTTGCGTTGTCTCCCGCGCAGGATCTGGTGAAGAGCCACCTGATGTACGCCGTGCGCGAGGAGGTCGAGGTGCTGAAGGAGCAGATCAAGGAGCTGTGCGAGAGGAACTCCATGCTGGAGCGCGAGAACGCCGTGCTCAAGTCCCTGGCCAACAGCGAGCAGCTCTCGCAGCTCTCGGCCCACACGACGGGCACGACGCCGACCGCGGCCCTGACGGCGACGCCCACGTCGGCATCGAACCCGCCGCAGCCCAGCGTGTCCTCCGCTTAAACCCGCCGCACATCGCACCCACCAGCACGTCCTCCTCCTCCTCCTCGCCCAGCACCAGCTTTAACCAGCAGCGCTTCAGTGTACTTCTGTGAGTGTGTATGAGTATGTGTTGGGACCAGAAACGATACAGAAGTGTTTTTTTTTTTTTTTTGTTGTTGTTGTTGTCGTCGTTTTTTTTTTTTTTTTTTAATTAAAGACGAAGAAGAAGAAAAAAAAAAGCCATGAGAAGGGTTTATTTTTTAAAGCCGTTTTCGAGCAAGAGTCTATTTTTCGGAGCTGATCATACTTCATGAAAAAGAAAAAATAGTATAAAGTATATATTATTATAATTTTCTTTTTTTTTTCTTTTTTTTTTTTGCGCTTGTGTCAAATCACCAGTCAGTTATTTATTCGAGGGCTGCTACGTTCACACGTCCCCCGACTGTAAAGAAACGCTTCTTTCTCTCACTCGACCCAGGAAGAAAAAAAAACTCAAGTGCAGCCGGTAGAATCGTACACACACACACACACACACACACACACACGTGAGATAAAAGCAGCGGGTTCAAACACTAACAGCCCTTTGTTTTTACCTCTTACTGCGAATGTGAAGGGGTCACATGAGTGAATGTACTTTTATTGTCCTCCTCTGTAAGGTGTGTACAGAGTGTGTGTCCAAGAAGAAGAAGAAGTGAAGAAAGATCTTCAGTTCTGAGGGACAACAAAAACATTTACCCCCCCCCTCTCTCTCTCTCTCTCTGCACCCGGACTCTTGTACGTTTTGTCGCTTGGTTTTCACGCTGTTCACGTTCCGGCCGCTTGAGACGAGACGGTCCTGGTCCTGATCTGTGCTTTTAAACACACATGCTTCAGTCTCATTTAGTCCAAAACACAACTCCGGGGGTTTTACACTGTACGACAACGGCGGAGTCTTGATTAGGGTTTTTTTTTTCCTTCCCAATTATGCTTTTTTTTTGTTTTTGTTTGTTTTTTTCACCTCCTGGCTAAACTGTGCGTGGATTCGGATGGTAAATCTGTGTTATGACGGATTCGCCATCTAAACGATGAAACAGAACGATTTTGTACGTGTGCGGGTTTGGTATAAATAGGAACATGGATAACGAATATGACATTATTTTTATTTTAAATCACCTTTAAATAAAAGAATGACACGATGCAACTTTGAATTATTCCACCTCCATTAAAAAGTAAGGCATTCGAAATTAAGATTTAAAGAAACCAACGTTAAAAATGCATATTTAAGAAAAAAGGCCATTTTAAAGTTTTTGAAGTAAAAAAAAAATCACAGTTTAAATGTTTTACTAATCAACTGTCCCTACATTATACTAAAATAAATGCTAATATTAATATTCAGTGATTAATCAATTCTTTATATATATATATATATATATATATATATAAATAAAATAAACAGTGGTTTAAGCAGATAAAGTGGAACATTAATTAGATGGATTAAATTACAAACTAACCCTTTTACTCTTGTGTCTCTTTCCCCCTCTCTAAATTTTGCATTAAATATATAAAATACTGTTAATTTGATTTTCCGTTCAGCTTTAGCGAGATTTAGTTTGGCGCGAGGAAAAAGAATTTGTGTAAACGTAAAAAAAAATAATAATAATAAAGTGTCTAGATTTACAAGTATAAATATATCTTCTTTATTCATTTATTATAAGAAATCAATATAAGAAGCCGTTGTAGGTGTGGAGATCGTACAAGGACGAGAAGTTCTAGCAGACGTGACTGCATGAGAAATCTTGTTTAATATGGTGTCGATCTGGACGTAGCTGAAGTTAAAAGCAGCTGGTTAAAAGATCTCGAGAAATTCAACCTGGAAAAAGAAACAAATCAATAATCTCTTCATCCTGAAATGAATCCAAACTGGGATGATGATGATGATGATGATGATAATAACCCGGACACACTATAAATTAAATTCATCTTCTCCGTCGTCATGGCGCGTGGTGAGCGCTGAACAGAGGGTCGTACAGTGTATTCCCCAAATCACGACTCCGGAACACGAAGCACAAGTCCAACCCTTCGGCTGTGTCTCATTTAAGAGCCCCAAGTGTGAGACGATCATGTGACCGTGACTGTGAGACTGGCTGTGTTTCCTGGCATTTAGTGTAAATCCCTAATGTAAAGTGTAACCCTGACCTCCATCCCCCCCCCCCCCTCCGCCCCCCAAAAAAGAAATGAAACAATCATGTTCTGCCCCGAAAAACAGCCAAAGTGTTGCGCTCCTAAATAAGACGTGGCCGACGCCCGACTCGTGCTCCGTGTCTGAGCCTTTTAAACAAACCGCGTCGGCTGTGTCTCATTCGGAGCTTCCTCCGTAAGAAGTAGCGAGTGAGATGATTAAGGTTCCTCTAACGAGACACACCCGACACGCCCCCTGACTCGTGTTTATTTTTTTATTTATCATCTTTTCAGGTTGGGATGGGGGTTTACACAAAATAAAAATAAAAAATAAAATAAAAGCTGTGAAAAATCGTTTCAATCGACTTTGTTAACCAAAGATGCAAAGCAGTGTAATTTTTTTTTTTTTTATCTTATGCACATTTTGTTATTGTTCACGACCGTTGTCGCTTTTTAGCATGTTCTTGCATGTTCTAGTATTTTCTTTTTTTTTCTCTTTCTTTTTTTTGATTTTTATGTCGAACCACTTCCATACCTCATGTTTGTATTCTGGTTGTGAGATAGCAGGCTGTGAACAATGTCATTGAATGGGGGGTTGGGGTCAAGGGTGGGCCGGGGGGGGGGGGGGATGCGGGCGTGTCAACGAAAAAAACTAGTGTTCTTTCTGCGCACTAGCCAGCGGGGGGGGGGGAAAAAAAATGAAGTGAGCCATGTTTTTTTTTTTTTTTTTTTTCCTTTAAATGGTGTTGGAGTTTCATATGCCAATAGTTTTGTTACATTGCAAAAACAAATTTAATGTATTTAAATAAATGCAATATTCAAACTCATGACCCTGCAGGGTGGCTTTTCTTTTTACCCGACGCGGCTTTTCATTCAGTTAAAAGCGTTTATTTATTTAATTACCTCGTGTTTATTGTAATACCTCATATCTGAAGCGTCTATGGTACCTCGACATGCATCATGTTTATTTGAGTACCTCATTATAATACCTCGTTCATCATAATGCCTCATTATACCTTATTATAGGACCTCAAATGTAATACACTGTTTATTACTAATAACTCATTACACCTAATTTGTTAACACTTTGAATACCTCATTTATTGTAGTACTTTTTGTGGAAAATGTATTTAAGGCCACATTAATGGCCCTCAGGGGAAGAAACAGTGGTGGATTTTATTGAATTTCAATTATATATTAGTACATTGGTACTGTAAGGGAGCCAATGTCCAATACCCAGAAGGCATCTGTGAAAGAGCCGTATCAGAGAAAAACGGAAGGCAAAAACCCTCCTGTACCTCATTATACCTAATTTGTTATATCACCACACTTGTTATTATACCTCATGTTTATTATATTAGATTATTATAATACCTTTTTTCCTCCTTCATTTGTTAAATCTCATATTGGTGGTATCATCATCTTGGCATATGGCCATGCCATTAGGGACGAAATTCAGGTCGTCGGCTGACTTTATTTTTTGCCAATAGTTAGTTGGCATAAATCGTAACGGCATCATTATTGTACTGCTTGTGATGTTAAGGTTTGCTTGCAACACACAGTTTGTCCACTAGGTGTCAGAAGAACGAGCACACAAATGAGCTTCGTGAAAGTGAGACATTTAGCGAGATTATTGTCTGGGAATCTTCGACACCCAACGTCTCACCATCACTAGTGCGACTGGACAGCGAGTTATCAGTGTGGGTTTGCTTTTTAGCTGCTGATTTTAGTGTCTTTTTTTTTTTTAACCATGTGACATGGTACCAAAATGTCCTAATGAATAAATATCACTAGCAGTATTTATCACAAGAAATAGGTGTTTATTATTGTCTGGTACCATGTGACATGGTACCAAAATGTCCTAATGAATAAATATCACTAGCAGTATTTATCACAAGAAATAGGTGTTTATTATTATAATTCTTTTGAAATAATATGAAAAAAATGTTTAAAACACCCAGCTGTTCAACAACAACAAAAATAAGCTCAGAAAGCACTAAAAATTCAGATCCGATTGTAAAATGTTTAAAAAAAAAAGAAGAAAAAAAAAAGGTTAAACACAGGAACTCTGGCTTTGGAGAGGAAAAAAAAAAAATAGTGTCACTGAAAAATGGCAACTGCAGAACAAATTATGGAAAGAATTCCTGCTGAATCGTTTTCCGAACTTGAACGGAAGAAAATAACAATGCGGCTCTTCGGAGCAGGAAAGTCAGTTTAACCGGCGTCTGAGCATCCGAGGAGGGAAACCGAGGTGCCGAGGCAGTCACATGATCTCGGCGGGCTTTTGGGATCGGCTCGGAGGGTCGGACGCTAGCCCACGGTGACGAAGCGGCCACCTCTGGCGTTCTGCTGCGCCGCTGCCACGCGCTTCATCTTCAGGATGCGGAAGCGCTCGTTAAGCGTCATGGCCGTCTGCTTTAAAGACAAAGAGGAGGAGGAGGTGTCTTTAACACGGGACGCTTGACCGTGCATCATGTATGGACACAGTAATGATAGGAAGCTACCTGTTTTCCCACGCTGTTGATGTCGAACTGCAGTGCCACCCCTTTGGGCTTTTTCCTCTCAGGCTCTGGCGTGGTGTTCTGAGTGGGTGGAGTCACTGCGGGTGGTGGGTGGAGCGACCATGAGTGGGCGGGTCTGGAAAACAATCAAAAAAATATATATATGAATATATATATATATATATATATATATATATATATATATATATTTTTTTTTTGTTTTTTTTTTTATTTAGCCCCACCCCCTGGTTTGATGGACAGGTAATATCCTGGTACTGTTCTGAAAGACTGAATGGCTTTTAAATAACGGAGATGTGGACGTACTCGGGTTGAGTCCTGGCACCGGGGTTATCTATCGACACAGTGAGAATGCCGCTGCTGTTCACAGGAGTGCGCCACCTGGTGATCATGCAACAGGAACAACGTTAAAACTCCAGACACCCACACATTTAATAAATATATTTTAAATTATACATGAACACCTACTTTTTGATTATATTAGTACTGAGCGTGTGTGTGTGTGTGTGTGTGTGTGTGTGTGTGTGTGAGACTTACGGTCGGGTTCTTTGTGTTCTCTGAGCTGGCTGGATCGGCGCCGTCTTCTGCACCTGTGTATGAACCTGGTACAGACATAGATTGGGATTCTTATCATGTACTCATTTTTACACACACACACACACACACACACACACACACTGCAGCCTGGCTGCCTCCATTTTTTTTTTTTGGTCTTCTTATCTGAGATTAACATTAAATCTAAAACAAGTCCTTCAGTGTTTTTTTTTTTTTTTCCACCAAGTGATCAAGCCCCTCTGCTGGTACGTGACCCAGTGCACACGAGAAGTCTCACAGTGAAACAACACCACACAAACTCATAGACTGAATGTTTACTTCCCTGGTGGAAATGAGGCCTGGGACCTGAAGTGACATTAACACATACGACCACCTGAAAGATTAGCAAGCGTTAGCAGGGCTCAGTGAGCAGCAGGACCGGGGTGAAAGTGCTAGGCACCTTTAGGCCTCTTCTGGAGAGGAACGTAGCCTGGCGCGCCTCCCTCTGCGGCTCGTTCACCGGAGGAGCGTTCCTGTGGGCGAGGGAAACAAACCGGACATAAAATATAGCTCAAGACAGTGGATGATTTACACACTGCAAAGGTAATACAACCCACACACACACACACACACACACACACACACACCATCTCACGCTCTGGCTGGAAGATCTAACATCAACGCTGATAATAATAACTACATTAATGCTAGTGTTTGTTCCCAGAAAACTAAAGCTCACCATTTCCGTCGCAGGCTGAAGGGTCTGTTCGAGACGCGTCCTGGAACTTTCCGTGGGTCCGGCTGCGTGTACGGCCGTCTCTGCGTCTGCACGTGCGCAAGTGTGTGTCTGCGTTGTGAAACGAATGGTCGCGTTCTCTGTGGGAAAAAAACAAAACAAACAAAAAACAGGGACTTATAACAAAGGTAAAAAAAAAAATTTTTTTTTTCTTTTTTTTGGAAAAAATGTTATATGCCAAACAAGTGAACCGATGTAAAAGAAGTAATTAAACTTTATTTAAAAATAAAGGAAGTGTTTGTATGATTTTCTCGTCCCTGACCCCATTCGTTTCTGGAGCTGGACAGACCGCGGTACCTGAAAGAGAGCGGATCGTCTCGCCGGCGCTCGGCTGACGTTGGCTCGGTTGAGCGCGGGTCGGTTTAACGGGCTGACGCCTTTCAGCAGGGCCGCTTTCCTCGCCGCAAGGCCGGTGATGACACCCTGCGCGCGCCGCCTGAACGGCTTGTTCACCCCTCCTCCTGAAAAACGGACGACAAGCTCAAATGAAAAGTGCACATGAATCAGGACATCCTGTTTACAATAACGTGTCAATGTTCCTGGCGAGGTAAGGGTGATGCAATGACCCCGGTGCTGCTGCGGCGTTCCTGCTCGTCTCCCCGGCGCTAACCGTCCTCGAACACCGAGCCTCTGCCTTCGCAGCGCCACCTTCTGGCTCTGGACCAGCTTCTGCTTCTTATTTAACCGGATGATGTCGTCTGTACAAGCGAGAGAAACAATTCCATTTAAAAACATTATAAATAAAATCACACAAACTCAACGAATCTCACAACGTCATAGATATATCGCCAGCACCTTTACACTGACACCATCGCGGTCGTGACGTCTATATTGTGATGTGAATTAAAATAAATTCATATTCATGTGGCATAACGAGGACGGCCTCACACACCTCATCCTCAAACTCAACACCGCACCTGAGCATCTGCAAAAGATTGCTTTAATTAAATAAGTTTTAAAATGAGCATTTTCAGTAGATCCTCAAACTAGTCATGATTTTACTTTTTAATAGTTAAAATGCAAAAATATATTTATATATACACTCATTTGGTAAATACTTCACAAAAATTTTTTTTTAATAAAAATTAAAAACAAGTTTTAACCACAATTTGCACATGAGCAATATTCCAGGGTCACTTTTTTTTTTAAAACCTTAAATTAAAATTAAATGTCACAATTACCGTAATTCAATAATTTAAGATAAAACGCAGGATTTTAGCCCAGCTGCTTTCTAAACTGGTTAACTCCCAATTTACGCTCTACTTCCTGCTAAAGTGACCTTTTTCTAACCCGGACCAACGCTGTCCACAGCCTCCCAAGTGTCCTAGATGGGAAAAATCAGCGCCGTTTGGAACACGTCCCACCTTTAACAACAAGGCTTCGCTAACAAAGCTGCTACTTACCGAGAGACATGTCGACTTTATCGGGGCCTTCCGCGTTCCCACTCGGTGTGAAAGATGATTTGTTCATCGTTTACTTAAATCTGAGTTTTGTGTGTGTGTGAGTGGAAAAATTCAAGAGAGCTTCGAAGCAAATTCAGAGTAAACTTAGCTAGAAGGCTAGACGCTATGCTAGCCTTTTTTTTTTTTTTTTAGCTGTGCTCGATTTAATTGTAGTGCGCACGCGCGAAATTGTCTCGTACAAATTTGTCCAAACAGAAATAAATTCGTATTTAAAAGTGATATATGAGTTAAATTAAACGTTTTAAGTAAACCGGTTGTTGTTGTTGTTGTTATTATTATTATAGTTGTTGTTGTTGTTGTTAGTATTAGTGGAAAATGTAATTTCGAGAAAAAACGGAACATAACATTTCTTTAAAAAATAATAAAAAAAAAAAAATAAATTACACGTAAGCGTGTGAATTTAGACTGTAATCAGAATGGCTATATATATTTTTTTTTATTTGTGTGTTAATAAATACATTTATTAATCATTCTGGTTCACGGCAACTTCCGCCTTCAACGCCGTTGCCACGGAAACGGTGCTCCGCCCGTTAAAGGTGTTGCCCAATGGCGTCTTCCTGTTATAAAACACATCCTCCGTTACAAAACATTACACCGACGGACCACAAGGTGGCGATAATAGGACATACTCGACCACCAAATAGATAAAAACATCGCACCTACACGTGTTTATAGAGGATCTATGCAGCGTTTTTTAGTCAGAGTTTTCGCGTCTCTGGACTGAGGAGACTTTGGGACGTCATGCCTGAGAAGAAAACGAGCCGGAAGCGTAAAGGGAAGCCGGTGAACAGCGCGGTGAAACGCCCACCAGCCCGGGGAGCAGAGAGCGGAGGATCGGGGAGAGGCGCCGGCTGGCTGCAGGGCGAAGTGGCGGAGATCCGGAGAAACTCAGCCGGGTGTCAATTCAACACCAAGCGGCTCCGGTTTCTGTCCGACTCGCAGAAAGTGAGACAGGGCTGCGGGGCGGTGCTCTACTGGATGGCCCGGGATCAGAGAGTGCACGGTGATCAGTCACACCTTCATCAGTAACGCACTAGGATTTATAATGTTATTAACACACGCAAGAGTCGGAGAACGAATGGAAATATGCAGGGAAAGGAAGAAAAGGAAAGGAAGACGTAAAAATAAGTTTTGTGTTCGCCACAAGGTGGCACTGCTGAGCTGCTTTATGTAACTTTACATTTGAAGCTCCATTTCTCTTTAAATCTGTCATCGTATATTATTATTAAAGTGATCTCTAATAAATTCTAAACATGAATACATTTCTGTTTAAAAGTTTATTTTTATAAAATGCAAGCAAGTGAAGCAGACTGATATCTATATATATATAAAAAAAAGAATTGAAGAAAAAAGTTTTGTTTTTGGACACAAGGTGTCGCTGTTGGCTTAAAACTGTTTTTTTTAAAAAAAATCAAGACTGTTCACACTTTTGTGTTATAAATTGTGGTTAAGTGGACTACTGAGTTTTATAACAATGTTCCAGTGAAGTTAAGATTAAACATGCCCCCCCCCCCCTCCTGTGGAGTGTGTGTGTTCTGCAGGAAGCTGTTCAGGGTTACTTAAAAAAAAAACATGTAACTGTGCATGTTCTGATCTGTGTGTGTAGATAACTGGGCGCTGGTTTACGCCCAGCAGCTCGCTCTGGAGGAGAACTTGCCCCTGCACGTGTGTTTCTGCCTCGTGCCGCGGTATTTAGATTCGACTTACCGCCAGTACGCATTCATGCTGCGGGGACTGCAGGAGGTGGCCAAGGTGAGAGACGTATAATTATCGGTAATGTGAACATTAGTGTGTGTGTGTGTGTGTGTTTTTGATTGGACATCAGCTGAAAGTTTACCTGATTCAGACGTCCCTGTTTTGCTGTAGGAGTGTTCAGGCTTGGACATTCAGTTCCACCTCCTGCGCGGCGAGCCCGAGCTGACGCTGCCCGGTTTTGTGAAACACTGGGACGTCGGCGCCGTTGTGACCGATTTCAACCCCCTCAGACTTCCGCTGCAGTGGATCGAACGTGTGAAGAAGGAGCTTCTGGCCGACGTCCCCTTCGTTCAGGTTCGCTCTCCGTCTCTGCTCGAGCCGTAACGCCGATGCCGTGTTTCACCTCACGAGGTGTTGATCGCTCTCCGTCCGCTCTTCAGGTCGACGCCCATAACCTGGTGCCGTGCTGGGAGGCGTCCGATAAACTGGAGTACGCAGCGAGAACCATCCGCGGGAAGATCACCAAGCTCCTCCCGGAGTTCCTCACCGAGTTCCCTCCAGTGCTCACACACCCTTATGCCTCCACCAAAACGGCAAAGGCAGGACCACGATTCATAACAACGCGACACATCGCATGATCAAAGTGTTAGCGAGGCTTTCATAGAAGCAAAGTGTGACACATAATCCCCAGAATTAGCTAGCTAACCTCAGGCAGCATCTGCAACTTAGGAAACAAACTTCAGGAATGTTAGAAAACGTACACACAGCAAGCTAACAATTCACGGCGGAAACAAAAAAACAAAACAATTGTAGCTACGTCACATTAACGTACATTGATGATCCAAAAACAAGCATAAAATTAGACGGCTAATGCTCGGCTTTCAGCTAACATTATAAACTCTCTGTGAAGGTTAAATCATTTGGCAGATGCTCTTATCCAGAGCGACTTACATTTTTATCTCATTATACGTCTGAGCAGTTGAGGGTTAAGGGCCCAACAGGGACAACTTGGTGGTCGTGGGATTTGAACCTAGGACCTTCGTCCAATGCCTTAACATTAGGAGAGTCTCAGTGTCAAGTCAAACGTCTCTTCTTTTCTCAGATAAAGGAGGCTGTTTGTGTTGCCTGGTTATTTCTCACGGTACCGAGGTGTTTGTTTAAAGCCCGTTTGCTCTCTTAGAAGGTGGATTGGGAGGAGGTGATGTCATCACTGGAGGTAGACCGCAGTGTCGGCGAGGTGATGTGGGCGGAGCCAGGGGCAGCCGCAGGCATCGCCATGCTCGAGTCCTTTATAGACAAGCGGTTGCGTCTTTTTGCTACAGACAGGAACAACCCGAACGCCGATGCGCTCAGCCACCTCTCGCCGTGGATCCACTCAGGTGTGTGTGTGTGTGTGTGTGTGTCTTTTTAAGAGAGATGCTTCAAGTTAATGGATAAGCTCATTAACAATTTATGACACTATAAGCTGTATCGCATTTCTCCTCCACAGGTCAGATATCGGCTCAGCGCGCTCTGTTGGAGGTGAAACGTTGGGGGAAACGCCTGACTGAGTCAGTGGCCTCCTTCACCGAGGAGCTGGTGGTGCGCAAAGAGCTGGCCGATAACTTCTGCTTCTACAACGACAACTACGACAACCTCAATGGTCAGTACACACTGTTGAAAGAGTGTGTTTAGGCTCACAGAAGCAGCGGCTCAGTGAGGGAGGCGTGGCGTCTGCGCCTTATTTTCAGAGAAGGGGGTGTGGCCTATTTGCCTCGTGCCCAGGGAAGTGGGCGTGGCCTCTGTCTCTCATTTGTCAGCAGGAATTGTGGGGAAACTGGTCAAGCGATCATTTAATGTGCTGTCGTTTTCCCAGGTGCGTATGATTGGGCGAAGAAGACGCTGCAGGATCACGCTAAAGACCCTCGGCCTCACCTGTACACACGAGAACAACTGGAAAACGCACGCACATATGACCAGCTGTGGAACGCCGCGCAGGTACCGGAAGGCAGTGACGAGGCTAATGCTGAAGTCTGACATTTTAGTCACAATTTAACCAAAGTCCTTATAATACTGTGTGTGTGTGACGCCAACCAGAGGCAGCTCTTGCAAGAGGGAAGGATGCACGGTTTCATGCGCATGTACTGGGCTAAGAAGATCCTGGAGTGGACGTCTTCACCCGAGGAGGCGGTGAACATCTCCATCTACCTCAACGACCGCTACGCGCTGGACGGCTGCGACCCCAACGGATACGTGGGTGAGAGACGCCGCGCTACTGCGGCTTCATACCTCCTTCATTTACACCACTAGGTGGCGACGACATTGCGTTTCATCCACGTGAGGTTCTCGGTATATCTGGTGAGGGGATGAACGCTGGTAGGATTGTGTGACGAGTGATCATAATAACCAGCAGGAGGAGGGTCACAGCAAGGTCAAAGGCTTGAGACAGTTTCTCCTTAATTGTGTCCTTCCTGGATGAAGTTTATTTTAAGGAGATCTGAGGATGAGATTAACCACCGCTGCTGACTTCTACTTCATTCTTTCTTTCTGTTCATTCTTGTCTGTCTACCTTTTTTCTCTTAAAGTTTAAGTTTCCTATTTGTTTTTTCCTTCCTTCCTTAATTCAAACTGTATTTTTGTTCTTTTCTTTCTTTCTATATGTCTTTTTTTTTTTTCATTCTTATTCTAGTTTTGTAATTTTCTTGCTTTCTGTTATCTTTTGTTCTTTTCTTTTTTTTCCCCACTGCTATTTTCATTCTTGTTACCTAGTTAATCTTTACCGCTACTTTTTTTTATTTTATTTTTTGTTGTTTTGTCTGCAGGCTGCATGTGGTCCGTCTGTGGGATTCACGATCAGGGCTGGGCCGAGCGCCCCGTTTTCGGTAAAGTGCGCTACATGAACTACGCAGGCTGCAAGCGCAAGTTTGACGTGGGCCAGTTCGAGAGGAGGTACCCTGAGAAGAAGACCTGAGCTGCGGTCATGGCTGACGCGCTGAGATGTACACTCCACCACACCTGCATGCTGCAGTCTGTCATCCTGACATCTTTAGAGTTTTATGTCGCTCTGAGGGTGTGCGTATTTGTAAAAAACCTCTACATTCGGTTAAGAAAAATCCTGGTACATTTGACTACTTTTGTACTATTTTTAAATTTTGTTCTTAAATAAAAAAAAGAATTCATACTTCTTTGTGATGCACCGTGTGGCTTTTTAATAATGTGTTTTTCTTCAGACTTTCATTGATTTCACTGAATCATTCATAGACTCGCTCATGTACACTGATTGATTGACTCATCATCTGACTCGGTTCCTGATTGATTCGCTCACAGATTCACTGACTCGTTAGAAGCTTCGTTCCTTGACACTGTCCTGTCTTTCATTACTCTCACTTGTCCGATATTCCGTTAGATACTCCAGACGTGTCTAGTTTTATCTAGGTGTCTAGTTTTTTTTTTAGTTCTAATCCTGAGTCAAATTACAGTTTCACACGGAAGAGCCTCTCACGTCGATGAGGGGGAAAAAGAACGACCTGAAGCCCAGACGTGTGATTATATTTATTAGTCTTAAATCACTTTATGAGACATGAATATACAACATGTAAATCAGCCTGTTTGTCCATTGCTTTCGCCGGGGTTCCGTACGGACGCGTCAGTCGTAGCCATGTATGGTTGAGTTTCTCGTGGGTTTGAATACTTGAGGTGACGCTAAAAAGCTCTGCTCTCCTTCACAGCTTGGCGTCCCGATCAGGCGGGCAACGCCACGAGGAGTTTACTGGCACCTCGAGACATCGAGACTCTGATATTTGTATTACATAAATAAAGATTGTTCTGTCTGTACAGTCTCATAAATACTGACATTTATTTTATTTGTAACAAAACACCATACACCGGGTTAAGATCAAGACTGGTAGGCTAAATCGAGCAGCGAAGTAAAGTAAATAGAACATTTGAGAAACATTATTGGTCGTTGGCTAATACGTTTGGCTAAGATGTTTGGCTAATACCTTAGCCTTAACCTTAATACCTGGTTTGATAGTAGAACACCGTCAGTGCTAGCTATACGGATATGCTAATTCTGTACAAAAAGGCTTTTAATTGTCACTTAACTCTTCATAACATAAATCTACTCAGGAGCTACTCAGTAATAAACTCCTGGACATGCGGGTGGATGTTTCCCTTGTGACCTGGATTACGAGCTATCTAACAGGTCGTCCACAATGTGTGAGGCTGCAGATCATCACTTCAGACACTACTGTGAGCAGCACAGGGGCCCCTCAAGGGACGGTCCTATCTCCCTTTCTGTTTACACTCGACACTTCAGACATCGCTCACAGTTTTGCCATCTGCAGAAGTTCTCCGATGATTCCGCTGTCGTGGGCTGTATCAGGAGACTGAATACAGGAGTGTTGTGGACAGTTTTGTGGAGTGGTGTGGACTAAATCACCTGCAGCTCAACGTTTCTAAAACTAAAGAGCTGGTGGTAGATTTTAGGAAGCAGACGACGATCCCTAACCCCATAAACATCATGGGCAGTGAGGTGGACGTTGTGGACATCTACAGATACCTGGGTGTTCACACTGACAATAAACTGGACTGGTCAAAAAAAAGGTCAGAGTCGCCTGTACTTTCTCAGGAGACTCAGGGGGTCCTTTAAAGTATGCAAAACCATGCTTCAGATGTTCTACCATTCTGTGGTCTCCAGCCGTATCTTCTGTGCTGATAAATCAGCTGATACCAACAGACCTAACAAGCTCGTCAGGAAAGCGGCTCTGTCATTGGAGCGGAGCTGGAGTCTCTAGTCGAGGTATGTGAGAGGAGGATGCTGAAGAAACTTCTCAGTATCATGGACAACACGTCACAAGTCACCGATGTCATACAGGAGCACGTTCAGCCACAGACTGAGACTAGCGACGTCTAAACCTGAACGCCACCGGACGTCGTTTATACCAGTGGCAATCAAACTCTATAACTCCTCCCCCTTCATTCGGGAGACGTCGCGACTGCATAATCAATAGAACTTTATCATATGTCCTGATACATTTTGTTACAATCACAATATCATTTGCAAAACCACTAATTATGCAATATTATGTAAATCATGTGTAATATTTATATTTATCTGGTGTGCAGTATTATTACTACTCTATATGCAATATCAAATGTTATGTGCAATAACATACACGTACAATACGCAAAAGAGACAATTCTGCACCTTTCTGTACAGTCAGTAGTTTTTTTTTGCTTGTTTGTTGTAGGTTTTTCTATATATTTTTATTCTAATTATATCTTTTTTGAGAGATAAAAAACTTTTTTGAGTTTTTCCTGCTTTCATCGTAGCTAGCATGTAGCTGATCTGACAGAATGAAAATCTTGTTCGCTAGCTGTGGTTAGTCTTTCATACTAATATTTAAAGGGTCCATATTTTCCCCCTAAGAACAAAGTTATCAGAATGAAGAGCTTTTATATCTGCAAACCGTTTCATTCCAAACAGTTAATGTTGGTGCTAATTAATGTGCTGCTGCTGCTGCTGCTGCTGATGATGATGATGGTAGATGTACAGAATCGTTTTCTTGCTAGTAATTCAGACTCTGTTTTTTTAGAAACTGTCGCACTCTTCCGTCCTTCATCCCTGAACATTTACACGTGAGAATACAGTATGTTTTGCAATAAAAAGTCTGAACAACACGTTCAAGTTTTTCCTCACCCCGTGGTGCGAAAGGTGATTTGTGTATTGCTGAATTTCTGCTCTGGTTTTCGGCACGCGACCTCCCGGAACAGCTCCCTGAAGCGCGAGGACATGAGGCCGTACAGGATGGGGTTGGTGGCCGAGCTCAGGTAGAAGAACACTCCTGAGATCAGGTGAACAAACTCGAAGGCGCGATGGTGTTGTTCGCCCCAGTCGTCGATGTAGCTCCACATGACACGGTCGACGTGAAAGGGTGCCCAGCAGATGGCGAACACCACCACCAGCACGACTGCGGATCAAAAGTGACACAAAATAAATGTTTTCGTAGTTCCGCGAAAGAGCTTGTTAGATGTTTGCTACTGCAAGGAACAACTTTTAATAACATGGGCCGAGCTTTACCATTCTCTGTTATGTGTTACTCAGACAAGTACTGTAGGTATGATCCCAAGGGGGGGGATCATACCTACATACCTCATACCTGAGTGATGTCCCAAACTGCATACTAAGTAGTAACGAGGCCCTTGGTGTACTGTTACTCCACTCAGGGAATAAAAATACTATCCTAAATATTAAATTAACATTATCATGATTTGTTTAAACATGAGCGGCATTTCATAAAGGGGGCCAGACACATAACGGTGTTCTTCCCTGTGAGATAACCTGTTAGCAGGAATGACTCACAAAGCATTTTGGTGACCTGGCGATGGCGCGATGTCTGCAGCGCGCTCTGCGCTCCTGAGTGCACGGCGTCGTTCTGCAGTAGCCGTGTTTCCCTCTGCAGCTGGAGTGCGATGAGCAGGTAGAGCACGCCGATGCTGGTTATGGGAACGAGGAAGAAGAAGATCGCAGTGAGCTGGACGAGCAGCGAGTAGATCCAGGCAGGCTTCACCAGGCCGCACACGGCCGACTCGGGAAAACTCTGGCCAAACTTGGGAAGCAAAGTTGTTACACCGTGCAGGCTTGTGTTGGGCAACGCGCAGAGAAATGATACGATCCAAAGCACCACGATGACCCGTCTGACGTGGCCATGTGTCATGATGTTTTTAACGCGTAGCGGGTGGACGACAGCAAGGTATCGTTCGGCGCTGACCGCTGTGACGTTGAGCACCGAGGCAAAACACACGGTCTCGAACAGGCATGTCTTGAAGTAGCAGCCTACGGTTCCGAGCAGGAACGGGTAGTTGGACCAGAGCTCGTAAAGCTCTAAGGGCAAACCCAGGAGGAGAACGAGCAGGTCTGAAATGGCCAGGCTGAGCAAGTAGAAGTTGGTAGGTGTGCGCATGGAGCGGTGGCGCATGATCACGGTACACGTCAGCGCGTTGCCCAGCGATCCGACGCAGAAGATGCCCAAGTATAAGATGCAGATTGGAAGAAAGAGCGGAGAGCGGCGTGGTCCTAAATACTTTTCCACGTACATGCTGCGGCTGTCACATAAATCCACCAAATCCTCAGAACTCACATTCCCCATGGCGCACTTATCAGATTCCGGGCACCATGACGGGTCCGGGACGGTGCAGTTCAAAAGATGCATTGTTTACACCTGCAAAACAAAGAACTTTAAATCTATCTGTTTATCTGGTCAGGGTCACCATGGATACGAGTCTATTTTAAGAACACACTTCACACAACACCTGCCCTCGTTGTCATGCTTTTTTATGTTGGAGCTGGTGAATTCCCAGTGTAGTGTCCGACTCCAGCCTGACCCTTACCAGCACAGAGAGCTTAAACATGATGAATGGACATTGAACATGAACATCAGGAATTTGGTAACAGTGGAACACTGGCATCTTTTCAAAAAACACACTGAAGTGCACTTAAAGAGAAAGATGAGGCCCTCGTCTTCTGCTCATAAGATAAATCCTGAAACATGCTCTGTCCAGTAAATTTTAAATAATTGACCCTAAAAGACGAATCAAGAGATAATACGAATATATATTGACTTACAAAAAAAAAAAATACTAGTTGAAAGGAGATGAGATGCTCTTGGTGGCTTTTAGATGAATATTAACACGTATAATGCTGTGACTACGAACGGCCGTTCAAATCGAACCGGGACTTGTGATGGCATTTCTGGTGAATGAGGACATGAAAGCGATCGATATTTACAGAGGAAGCCAGTGATGAGACTCTGAGCTACAGTAAAACATATAAAACAGTGCGGACGTTTTATAAACGTGAGTGAACAAGCGGGTGGAGCGCTGGATCCTTGAAAATCAACTCGCGGATATCTACTGTATCTGTGAGAACTGTACAGACGGTCATTCATCAACACCACTTGCACATTACAGGAACTCGGCTGGGAGTTACTGCCACATCCCCCCGTGCAGTCCTGACATTGCTTCACATGTTTTGGAGATTAAAGGAGTTCCTGGGAGGCCAGCGTTTTAGACGTGAACGAGGCGGTCTGATCATAAAAACCTTCTGCCTTCATGGAATCCAAGCACCCGTGAAAAGCTGAGATAAGTGCATTAATTCAGCAGGGGATTATATGGAGAAATACAGGGAGTTTGTTCTTTCTCGCGTATCAAAAGTCCCAGTTTGACTTGAACGCCCCTCATACTTCAGGCACTTCTCACTACGACACATCGAGTTGGAAAAATATGCCACTGCGTCATCCGTTGTTTAAACGGTGTATGAAAAGACCACTGTCTGACGCAGCGGGTAAATAAAACATCCATATGAACGGTTTGACTGCCAAGAATTTGCCCTCTCGCTCTCCACAGCAGCGCTTCATGCCCCATAGAGCATAATGTATTCATTTACTCCTGCTAACTGTCTCCCTAGTGTTTAACCCAACATCTTAAGCAGAACCCGGCACTGTGTTTATTAAGGGCACTCGCTTTCTCTCTCTCTCTCTCTCTCAGGAGTCCATGGCAATAAACATAGGAGCGGTGTTTACATGAGACGCAGCATTAAAACTTTACAGCAAACCCAAACACAGCATTAGACTGCAGAACCAGTGTGTTTTCACAACGCTTTAGCCTAAGCGTCATTTACCCTACTGCTTTAAATCAACAAATAAAGTGTAATTCCACTGCATTATGGAAAGAGACAATGTTATTCCTAAACAATATTCATAAAATGAATGAATAAATAAATAAATAAACAGTTTATATTACAAATACTAGACAGCAAAACTAGCAGGTTTTTTCTTCCTTTAAGCTTTTCTGCTTGCTCAGGCTAACACTTTTTGCTAACTAGCTAGCAGAACTATTCGTTTTTTCACGCTATGGTTTCACGCTAGCTTTGCTATGGATAATGTGCTTGTGAGGCAGGGTTAGGGTTAGGGTTAGCTAACCCTAACCCTAACCCTAACCCAGTTCGTTTACGAGAAGAGAATGAGGCTTGAGAAATATAATTAAACAGCGTTGCTAACAAGTTAGCTCAGACAACATGTTTATAAGCAAATTTATTGGTAGTTCTGTTAATAATAAAGACATTGATTCTTTATTGTAACTATAAACTCATATAAGCTACTGTATTCTAATAGCTAATTTGTGTATATAAAGTATAAGGTTATGGTTTGTTTTAATATTTGTTTATTTATTATACAACTATGTTTGGCAGTGTCGTTAGCTAGTCAGCTAGCAGTGACAGGATTTTTTTTTAACATGATTTTTTTTTTTAGCATACGCTAGCTAGCTGGCATATGATAACATTAATATAAGAGCTGATTTCCTTTGTAGTAATTTAGCCCATGCTAGCTAAATTACTACAAAGGAAATCAGCTCTTATATTAATATAGAAAGAAGAAGTCGTGTTGTTGAGAAAAAAAAACAGTGCTGACAGTGTTGCTAAATAGCTAGCAGTGACAGCATGTTCATAAACAGCTGCTTGTGTTAGCTTGTTAGCTATAAACATAGATAAATCCACAATCTAGCTAGCTAGTTAGATGAGATAGCTAGCTAGATAGCAACCTCTTGAAGAATGTTTTTTTTTTTTTTAATAGAGAGAGATACGATTATGAGTTCGTGTTGCCAACAAACTAGCAGTGACAGAATATTTCTTGTCCTGCTAATACTGGCTAATTCATTAATAAGAAGTAAAAATCTAAAAAGCTCACATAAGAAAAGGAGAGTGTTGCTAATTAGCTAGTTTGTTTCATTAAGATTTCCTGTTACTACTGGCTAATTTATATATTTTTTAAATATAAGTATATATATACCGTTTAAACGGCTATTGTTTTGCCAGATAGTTAGCCAATTAGTTTTTTAGTTGGCAACAAATCTCCACCCCCCCCCCCCCCCCATAAAAATACAGTTTCATATAAATTATAGTATATGTTCATACTCCTCGAAAAATACTAAGGAGACACAGTTTGAATCAAATCCCCCACCGTATGGTTGCATACGTTCAAGTCAAACCGGGACTGTCCCTTTAATTTCTTTGTGTGTATATTGCATATAGTCATAAGAAATGTCCCTGCTTTTAATCTTCGGCTAGAAATGAGGATTTTCACAAAATAAATCTATGAAGAACTTTTTTTTTTAACAAACAACAATTTGTTTTTTAAACTAGAACTGCTGACGTCTTAAAAGCGTGATGAGGTAGAGTATTTGATTAAATGAACACAGCGCTTGATTAAATTACCGCTAAATTGAAACGATAAGTGAATTTTCCAGGACAGTGAGGCCATTATGGCCTACAGTTTTTTCCTCACAACCATTATATGTATTATGTTCTTTCTGTCTCCTGATGTACTTTGTTTGAGTTATTATTACCTGAAAATTATTTACGCATAGAACCGTCACTAAGAGTAGAGAGTAATCAAAGTGTACCAAAGTTAGTTAGGGAGGAAAACAACACTAAACATAAACTTTTCACTCTTTACCCATAAATGCAGTTTTTTAAAATGATTTTTCAAAACGTATTTTATTTTTCTTGGGATTTTTCCAGATTTTCTTCCTAATTTAGTCGTAAATAATTCCCACCCGTCATTAGGGCATCCCCCCCCCCCCACCCCCACCCCCCTTCAAGGCTACACTTAGCAACCTGGCAGGGTCAAACCGTTGAGAGCAGCGTAACACACTCGGAGGACAGTGCTATCTGCTTCTTCCGCTTGGGTGATCTCACAGACGCCCATGATTGGCTAGAACCGTGATTAACGAGAGAGTGCTAAAGTGCCCCATCCCTCCCCTCTGAGAGAGCTCGGCCAATCAGCTCAAGTCTCCCGGCTGCGAGAGGATACATTCGAAGATTCGAACTTGAGATCCCTGGATGATCTCTGTGACCGCTGCGCCACTTGGGGGATCTTTCTTTATACTTTAGTTATTCGTTACAGCAGCGTGATGTAGTGCTTAACATGCTAGCATGACGGTTCCAGTTAGCTGAAGTTAGCCTAAATGGCATCTTTAAGAAAGACACATTGAAGCTTTACAGTTTCTCAGTAACATGACAAGCTATGTTTTTTTTATATATATTAAAAAAGAGAGCCTGACAAGAAAAGTACTGTTTATAGCTCATATGTTGTAAACGAGAGCCGTAAAAGTAACGAATCACACGAATGTTAAACTGAGCTAAAAACAGGTCAAAATGACGGTTTTGTTTTTTTTGGTTATTAATTGTTTGAAAAAGGTGACTAGCAAGAAACATGGTTGGAAACAAAGTGCAATTTCTCCAAGACCATGCTAAATCTTTTTTATAAAGTATGACTAGTATGGCATTAAGGTTAATTAATTTAAATATTGATCTCTTTTCGTCATGTGGGCAATGCATTAATTTTTGTTAGATAGAGTCCTGTTATTGAAATGTTTGTTATCATGAATACATTTATATGAATTTATATCTTCACTAAGCACTTTTGATGATTTTGTTAAATTTATGATTATTACTAATACGTGACATCCTTAATATTCCTAATCTTTGTGTATAAAAAGTAAATAAAACATGACTGACCTTGTCTTGCAGAGCTCCTCCAGTCTCACACACACACACACACACACACACACACACACACACACACGATCAGGTCTCCTATTTGAGCTGTTGATGTGCTGCGCGTGCGTTTGTATATGTGAGGTTAAATGCGCTTTAGAAGAACAGCAGGACCATACAGTGTGTATGCGTGTGTGTGTGCATTGCCTCCGATTCCACAAATCTTATATCAGATATCAGACTTGAGCCGTTTTACTCTCCTCCCCCTTTTCCCCTCCATCTCTCTCTTTCTTTTTTTAAACACTCATTAAGTGTGTTTTCTCACGCAGCGTTGTTTACTCTGTTCTTCAAGAGCGTTGTCCTAACCACTGCTTTATCCTATTGAGCAAAAAGTCAAAGGTCACCCTCGGAATATGCCCTACGCTACATAAGTATCTTACATGCAAAGTTTACATGCTCTCCGAATCTCATGTTGAGTACTCTAATGAATAAAACACTCTCATGTCTCATGCTGTTATGGGAAAATAATCAACACCTGGTATGATGAAACTGTACGTGTTTGTGACTGCTAAAAAGCACTGACACTGGAGACTCCTTCCATAATTAGTACTTAATTCGCTGGGGTACGGTTCACATGTCTTGCTTGAAACTGGGGCATCCAGATACTACTGGAGACAGTCTGGAGGGACGGGTACTGTCTGGAGGTTTAGTGCGTAGCACACAATTTAGGACAGAGCCTGAGGCGCCCCCTGGTGGAAGATACTCGCCACGATCATGCAGCGTTTTCACTGTTACACTTTTTTATTTTCACATTCTGTGGTTCTGTTATTAAACAACTTATTCCCTGCTCACAAATCTGGCATGTGTGTGTGTGTGTGTGTGTGTTAGAGCAGAAAAAAAACGTTATAAGCTTTTCCAGGAGCAGTGTATTAACAGGGTAAGTCAGAGTAAGCATGCCCTTGAGATGTATTCTCACTAATATGGCAACCTCGTGTGTGTTCTGCTCTGAGAGTCTACACACTTCCTGCATGTCATGTTTTGCAGTTGTGTTTTGACAGGTCTGTAAAGGGGAAGGGATGCCAGATTGAATAATTGTCCTCTTTTAAAGACTTTTGCTTACACTGTATTGACATTGTTATATGGACAAACCTGCAATCTGATTGATTGAAACACCTGAATCCAATCATTAACAGGTTTGGACGCATATTTATGTCCATACGTCATTAGGATGTATCAATAAATTGTCCAAATTGTATATACCAATGATGCCTTGTGTGGTCTAGACAGTGAGACAAAGTGTCTCTGAGATGATGATGATGATGATGATGATGATAGGGTTGTGATTGTATTGATGTGTTTTTAGTGAAGGAAGCCATTTCAATGACTTCAAATGACTTCAAAGTAATCAATTGTGTCTGTAAGAAGTAAATGAGTAAATTACTGTATATACTTTCTGACACAAATGAACTTTTTTTCTTTCTTTTTTTTTTTTATCCTGTCATGTAAACTGTATTTGTTCAGGGTTGCCATATTGCGATTCTTTCCCCCTTTTGGTTTGATTACCTAAGAGGTTACCTGTGGCTCCAGCCGTGTGCAGATCCTGACGCACGCGTGCTGCCATTACCTGCGAATAGAGTGTGCGGTCGACTTGCTGCTGCTCCTCACGCTCCTACAAGGTTTTAGCAGTATGACATAAAAGCTGATGATGATGATGATGATGTGGCTGATGCTGTCTACTGATAAATTCGTTGGCACCGCCAACAGTTACCTGGGGGACGCCTGCTACATCAGCCATTGCTACATCATACCTCGCTTTTATTTTTCCGACAGATTAAAACTTGCACATTACTGCATACATGGTGCTACACATGCAGTGTTACTTCCTAGTCTCACTAATTTTAACCAACATACATCTGATTTGGACGTTGTGTGAACCCTGTATTACAGTACGAACTCTTTTTGATGCAGTAATAAACCTGTACTGAATAAATAGCCAAGACATTTTGTATACAGGAGACATGAGGCTGTGCTCAATAACAAGCAGCTTTGTGCTGCAGAGATGTATGGCCCTGGTCATGTCTGGTTATTTCCTCTGGATCAATTTCTATAATTAGGATTTCTGAACTTTATTAAGTTATAGCTTAAAAGATAGCATATGTATATGAGGCGACTATGCGAACGACCAATAGTCACTCTCTCTCTGCAAAAAGCAGCTTCTGAATCAGAATTAATTCGTATGTTGAGGTGCCATGGTAAAACTAATTATAGTAATAATAATAATTGTAATCATATGCGGCATGGTAGCTGAGTGGTTCGAACTGTTGCGTTGTATTCGATTCCTGCCTGGGGTCTGTGTGCATGGTGTTTGCATGTTCTCCTCGTGGTTGGTGGGTTTCCTTGGGGTATCTTATAACTTTGTATATAAAAAGAACTATCAAAACATTTAGAAAAGACATGTAAATTAGGTAAAATATGAAATGAATAGGCATTAAACCTCATTTAAGTTTAATTTAAGATTCCTCTTGTCACCGGCTGCTTTCATAACCAAACTGAAGGCGGCTCCCTTTTCTTCTCGCCACCGTCCTTGATGACATTTATGACTCTACGTCAAAACTAAACCTTGCACCAAGTGCAATCAATAAATAAATAAATAAATAACCCCACACGATAGGTGCAAACTTGCTTCACCTGGCTTTTCACCGACAAGCAAGTTTTGAACGGCTCTCTATGGACGCTGAGCAAATTAGCCGGCGTTCGGTTCGGGTCGGTGCAGCTCGCTCGTTTTGCTGAAAATGCTCTGTACAGCGAGACAAATTTCTTGCAGCCTTTATGTTCTTAAGGTCAAGGTGTTTGTATACTGAGGTACCACTGCAGTGTGTGAATGAGTGTGTGTGTGTGTGTGTGTGTGTGCAGTGCGATGGATTGGCACCCCGTCCAGGGTAAGTCTCCTGGGAATAGGCACCAGGCCCCCTGCGGCCCTGTACACATGATAAAGCCGCATAGAGATGACTGAGTCAGTGAGGGAGGGAGTGAGTCAGTGAGTGAGGGAGTGAGGGAGTGAGTCAGTGAGGGAGTGAGTCAGGGAGGGAGCGAGTCAGTGAGGGAGTGAGTGAGGGAGTGAGTCAGTGAGGGAGTGAGTCAGTGAGGGAGTGAGTCAGGGAGGGAGCGAGTCAGTGAGTGAGGGAGTCAGTGAGTGAGGGAGTGATGATGATGATGGGTAACGCAGTGCAGCGATAGCGTAGAGTGGGCGTGGCTGGGAAGCCTGAGGTAACTGTGGGGCGTGTCTGCGTTTGGAAGTCGAATCCCGTCAATCTGGCAACCCGTAGAGCAGCTTTAAGGAACTGGAGTGGCTCCATTTTAGTGACGCTTCCGCGAGTAGCAGCTCCTCGGACAGCTGGGTGAACTTTTCCGCGCTTCTGAGCGCTTCTCAGGGAGAGACACAGAGACAGAGACACAGAGACACAGAGAGACGGAAGGAGGATAAAATGGGCAGCACGGCGGCGGACGCGAAGGCGCGCGACTCCTCCAGGAAGAGCCCGAGGAAGCGGCGCGCGCTGCGTCTCCACATGCCCGTGAGTTCGGCTCTGGGTCCGAGGGAGGGGGGAGGGGGTTCGGATCTCTCGTGCATGGTCTCGTGCACGCTTCTCATTCGCGCGTTTGATCTTGAGTCTCACTTTCTTCCTTTTTTTTCCCTTCTTTTCTTTTGATCTTTAATAACAACAGTGTAGCGCAGATTGCACAGGCGCGCGCGCGCACTCGAGCGACTTAAGCGCGCGCCTCATTATCCCCCCCCCCCCCCCCCCCCCGTCTTTTACCACCAGCACCACTAAACTATTGCCCTGGTTCCGAGTGTCTGGTCGATGTAAGGGGTTAATCCGGCACTGGGACGGATCACTACTGACTCTGCAGCTGCTCTAATGTGTTTACAAACACTCCTGCTCAAACACTACAGGCATTCAGGTCTTTTTCCACATGCATTTCTATGCAAGAATTCTTAATAAAAACAACACACACACACACACACACACACACACACACACACACACACACACACGCACCATTTCAGGAGACCTGAACACAAATCTAAACAGCTCCAGTCAGACCTACAGTAATTAATAAGGAATTACTAACTAGGAAGTAATTAAGGAATAAAAGCTTTCCAGGAAATGGTGTTCGAGGAACGTTTCAATCCCATAAAGTGGACACCACACACACGTGTCCCAATCATGATCAAATTCAAGGACAACACGTCATGAAACGTCCACCGATGAAGTTAAAGCAGCAGTAAGCAGTCAGGGTTTAATTTTTGAGATTTTTTTTTTTTTTTAGATTTACAAAACGCAAATGAAATGGATGTTGATCCTTGTGAAGCTTCTTCTGGCTCTTTAAATGTACAGCATGAGGAGAAAACCAGTGCAGGAACATCCTACACACAAAAATCAGTGAGGTGTGATGGGGGTTGGATGATTTGTTTTTCACCCCAGGTGTTAGAATTCACTTTTCTGTTTGTCTGATATCCGTTCCCAGACCAGCTGGAGCAGAAAATCAGCGTTCCAGGTTCCTTGTTTTCAGCTTTATATACAGTATACAGTATATAACCGTACAGTGTAGTATCAGTCTAACTGAGCCAGCCCAAAGTGGGTGTGGCTTAAACCTGAAAGCTAATTTGTAATTAGTCTAGAGACTAGTGTAGAACTTCTTCTTCTTTTTTTTTTTTTTAATCTCTCACTCAGTTTTAGTAATTGGAGCTATCTAAATTTATTATAAACCTGTAAACAACATCCTCTGTCTGGTCAAGTCTTGGCGTGATCAGGCAGTTACTAAGGATGAATGGATGAACGTTGTAAATTCATCATGAAGTAACTTGTTCATGTTAATCTTTCACATAATCGTAAAAAAAAACTCAACAACTTTTTTACTGTATGCTGTTCAAATCACTGATTGGACTCAGTAGGGCTGTGCGGTTTAATAGATTATGCAATTTAATCAATTGTTAATTAATTTAGAATTAATTAATACTTTTGAAATCTCTTCAGTAAACATATAACATTTTAAATGGTTTATTTGAAACCCCCACAAAGCACTCCTGTAAGATATTTGCAAAATCCTCACCTTTTGTCAGTTTTTTGAGTTTATGGGTGTTTGGTGCACTACCGCCACCTACTGGACTGGAGCGTGGAGCAGAAAATCGGTGGGAAAATAACGTCACTGTATGTGACATGAAATTGAATATCGGCTACACGACTCACATGTTTATTAGATACTTTTATAATAGTTCTTTGTCAGCTTAAAAAAAAGATCCTGTAAGAAATATAGCTGCTTGGGACAAATCAAACAATAAACTTTAGTACAAAAAAAAAAAAAAAAATCGCAGTGATAAAAATTGAATCGAATCGACAGTCTAGAACACATTATCCTTTATAATAAATTCGTATTAAACTCCACCCCTAATGTACACAGGGATCTATAAAGGGTTTGGTCTAATCGTGTAAGTATACGGCAGTGTTATTTGTCTATTAACAGACTGTAACTGTAGTAATTGCCCATTCCTAGCTGGTTCGCTTCCATCACATGACTCACAAACACACACTTTAACCCCTTTCACATTCTTCCTACTTATTAAGACAGATAATAATAGCTATCAGCTATAAAAAAAAATTTAAAAAAAAGTTATAAAATAGCTGGCACATGATTCGCCTGTTAATTTTGAACCCACAGTGATTGAAGTTGCACCATCAATATTTTAAAGATCCCATTTTAAAAATCTTTTCCTAAATCTACACATTAATACTTTTCTATTTCATACCTTTTAAACAGAGTGGAATTAAAATATTTAAACCTTCATAATCCAGCAGGAAAAACTTTTTACATATCAAGCACATCATCTGTTCTCCTGTTATTAGACTAAAGAAGACCCTGTTTAACCTAACCCTCCCTCTAAGTCCTGTTTATTATTAAATGCTTATCAACTGGATATCTGTATGGCCCGAGCACAAGATAAAAAGATGAAAGATTATCGTTACTGACCGCAGTAATAACGTCGCGATAAACTCATTAGCCTTTACATTACACATTAACCCTTTACGTGCATCAAGATATTCATCAAGTTGTTCTCTGTCTCGCGCTCTCTCTCTCTCTCTCTCTCTCTCTCTCTCTTTTAAATCTCTCGGGCATCGAACAAATCAATGTTGGAGTTAAATAGAGGAAGCTGTTGAATAAGGGAACTTAAAGCTGTGTGTGTGTGTGTGTGTGTGTGTGTGTGTGTGTGTGTGTGTCCAAGTGGAACTGGATCATATTTCATTCGTCATGAATCTCGAGTTAGGATTTCAGCGAGCAGTTTTAAATCCCAGCACTTCCCCGTCTGCTGGAGGCGTCAGTCAGTTCTATATCGTTAACTAAGATGCATTCATTAAATTAAATGTGTTTAGTAAATATTATTAGAAAAGACAGATGTTGGCTTTTCAATATGGATTAAATGGCAATTCAGCCTTGTGATAACTAAGCATTTAGTAATTAATATTACAGTATTGATTATTTAAATGATCAATTTTGTGGTTAAAACATTTTGAAAGTTTTAATAAATTATCATTATATGTAACAGGAAAAAAGATTTTGAGTATAATCATGATTTATGATATCGCCCGGATAAATTGACTGTGCATGGATGGAGCTTTTCCGTTCTTACGTTCCAAAACTTTATATCACACTAGAGATGCAAAACATCCTTGTAAAGAAAAGCACTTAAAATCAGTTGTTAATTTTTCATTATTTATTTATTTATTATATTATTTATCAAATAATTTGCTCCTACCCCATGGTAAAATGCGATACATTTTGGAATTGCCACCAAAACAATTGTGATACATCACTGAATCTATTTTCCCCATCTCTAGTAATAAACAATAAATAAATAAATAAAAATTCCTAATAATTAAACCCGTCCATCCAAAAATCCATCCATCCGTTTAAAAAAAAAAAAAAAAAAAATTATTTAAAATTTAAAATAATTTTTTTCCCAAGTTAACGTGTAGCCTGTAGCGTTATCGAATGCTGTCAGTCATACCTGTTAGAATATTAGGCCACACCCAGAAGCACATGTTTATAGACTGGGAGTTATGAAACAGAAATTGAACAGTTTATTTCTTAGAGGACGTTTCAGGCTCGCAGGGCCGTCAGGAGCGGACCTCGAATGATTTACTATGCACCCGAAATCTCAAAAATACGTTGAGCCAGGGCGCCGGCCTTCGAGCCAAACTGTACAGTGGCACCGAGCCAAAGAGCACGGCGTTGTTGAAGACCCGGGTCTGAATCCAGGGAGACTGTTTTGCTCCAGCCTGGATGAAAATATTCAGAGTATTTGAAGGTGTAACGCGGAGTGTCTGCTCAGTGTGTTTATAGAGCGCAGGCCAACCTGGCAGCTCAGACCTGCCACGCCTTCAGACTCTATGGGTGTGTGTGTGTGAGTGTGAGATATAAATATATATATATATATTACTATAAATTACTGAGAAAAGTTGTACCCAAGGACATTCCTTTAAAGACAAAATCACAACATATACAGACAAAACACTCAGGCCTTGTCCTTGTTGCTGTCTATAATAAATCCCAGATAAATGAGTGAAATTAACCAAGTTTTTTTTTTCTTTTTAAATTGATGGATGTATTATTTTATGCTTATTTATTTATTTATTTATTTATTTATTTATTATTTTAGTGCTCGTAAGCCTCTGTTTTGAATGTTTTTTTTTTATTCCACAGGACCTGAGTTCCTACACGTCTCCTGCTTTGGACGGAGAAAAAGACAAATCGAGTAAAGCCACACCACCGAAGGTAAAGGCTGACCTGACGAGGCTGAAGAGCAGCGCTGATGGGTTTTACACCACAGCACTCGCTGAACTCTGGATTCTGAGCGTTTGTTAATTTGCTCGTTCTAATCGTTATCGTTTCTATTGAAACGGTTGACAAGATTTGGTGCATCAAATCAAAAACAGGAATTATTTACTTATTTTCCTAGAACAGAGTGTTTTGTTCTTCACTCATTATGTCATTATGTCTAGTGATCCTTCTTATGATGGCTGTAAGTTTCCCGTGTGAGACAAAACTGACAAGAATTGGGATACAATTTCTCAGAATTAAGCAATTTGACAAAATTACTTAAAAAAAGTTAATGGAAAACCTAAACACTATCTATATAAATAAAAGAGAGGTTTTGTCTGTAAATTGGTCTATAAATTGGAAAAAACTCGCTTTTTCCGTGATATCTTTGTTTTATACATTGGAGGACCCGAAAACAGTTTTAGAAAATGTCTGTGTGTGTGTCTGTGTGTGTGTCTGTGTGTGTGTCTGTGTGTGTCTCTGTCTGTGTGTGTCTCTGTCTGTGTGTGTCTCTGTCTGTGTGTGTCTCTGTCTGTGTGTGTCTCTGTCTGTGTGTGTCTCTGTCTGTCTGTGTGTGTCTGTCTGTGTGTGTCTGTCTGTGTGTGTGTCTGTCTGTGTGTGTCTCTGTCTGTCTGTCTGTGTGTGTCTCTGTCTGTCTGTCTGTCTGTGTCTCTGTCTGTCTGTGTCTCTGTCTGTCTGTGTGTGTGTCTGTCTATGTGTGTGTCTGTCTGTCTGTGTGTGTCTGTCTGTCTGTCTGTGTGTGTCTGTCTGTGTGTGTCTGTCTGTCTGTCTGTCTGTGTCTGTGTCTGTCTCTGTCTGTGTCTGTCTCTCTGTCTGTGTGTCTGCCTGTGTCTCTCTGTCTGTGTGTCTGTATGTCCGTCCAGTCATATTTTGTTACAGCATCACGCAAAACTGTCTGGAAAGAATTTAATGAACCTTTAGCAGTACTTAGATATTTGCCTCAAATTTAACCTGCACCGTACGTGAAATAAAAATGATTTGACATTATGAGTGGTTATATGCCAAACTATGTCACAGCAACTATGTTTTTTTTTTTTTTTTTTTTTTTGTCCTCGAGGTGGGTGTGGCTGCATGCACATAACTTCATCTTTATTTGATCAGTTAGACAGAGAGTTCTGTCGTACAGGAAGACACACAGACATGTACGTGGGCTTCAACCTGAAATTGTTATTATTATTATTATTATTATTATTATTATTATTGTATCACATTACATTAAAGATCAGCAGATTACAATTAGATTGAACATTTTAACTGTTTCTACAAACTCTTTAACCATCAGTGACACGTACTAACACTAGTATTACACATAACCATAAATCAGTGAGGTATTTGCATTTGAGAAAGTGTGTGTGTGTGTGTCAGTTACAGTATCAGATTCCTATCATACCTTGTAAGCACTGGCACCAGATAGCCCTTTGTTCCGCTTCACACGTCCGTGAGGTGTGTGAACCCACAGGGTGTGTTTACTCTGGTGACTTTTGTAGATTGAATTAAGCACAACGCTAAGCTAAGGTATTATGAATAAATAAATAAATAAATAAGAGCCTTCTCGTTGTGGCATTAAAGCACTCTTTTGAAAACCGTGAGCGTTTTTGAGTTCTTCAGTACCACAGGATTCTACTTAGTTCATCGCTAACGTTACAAAGTACACTATTTTAGCTCGGTTGTACAGTTAGCATGACCGATTCACCTCATGCTGTTAGCTAGCTACCTGTTCAGTTAGCTAGCTGCTGCTAGTTGTTGTAAGTTGTTTTCGATTTTCTAGATTATCATTCTAGCTGACCATATTAATTATGTAATTATTTTAATTACTTTTACCTCAGGTTGCTGGCTAGTCATCTCCTTTATCAGATTAGCAATCTAGTGCTAGCAATCTGGTTTTCCTACTCTGCTGTTAGCCAGTTAATATATATTTCAACACGCACACACTCACAGACAACATTGTTAGTGGTTTGGTTGTTGCGTCGATGTATTTTGCCATTTTTTAAAATTGTATTTGGTGCTTCAGTTAAAAAAAAAAAAGAGAAAAATTATTTCTAATAATATTAAATATTAATATTCATAATAAAAAATATAATATAAAAAAAATTCTCTTAAAAGGTAACAGTTAATTTAATTTAAGTAATTAAACGCTCTTTAGACCACTACAGAGGCGTCTTGCTGTAAAGCAGCACTTCATTATCTGTGAACATGGTCTCGTTAGATCTCGTTAAACTCTTCCTGTATTTATTTAGCTCGCTGAGCTGCCGTCGTGGCGTGGAGTGTATCCCGAGAGCCTGCTGGCGGTCGAGCGCGTCGACACACTCTCACCCTGACCTGCTGTTTCTATACGTACGCAATCAGATCAGAGTTCACGCGGTTTCACGGCGTCTGTAAGTCAGGAGGAAGGAAGCTCTGTGGAGTTCTACCGTCTGTTTAATGAGTACACACTTCTCAGTATCGCTTTTCTCACCTCAATTCTGTGTGTTTCTCTTCTGGTTCGAGACTGGGGTGTTTTTGGGAGAAACGGGTGTGTTTTGGGACCTACTGCAGGTGTTTTACACTCAATGAGTCAAATCGGCTCAGTAACCGTCTGTAACAGTAAATTCAGCGCCCGCGGGGATGTGAGGCTCCAGCATTGTTTATACAGTAATGTGTTTACTCACAGGGATTATTCCGGAAAAGAACTTTCACATGTTGATCATTTAAACAATTTACAAATCAGTTCTCATGAAAGACATTCTGTACAGGTAGGCAAACAGATATATATGTCTGTCTGTTGATCTATCTATATCTATACACACAAATACCATAGGTGAATTATTAGAAAGGGAGATAATATATGACATCTGTGTGTGTAGATAGGTGCACATATTCTCTGTACTTCATCTATGTGAAATATTGAAGAGACTCATAGATAATTCGATGGAATGATGGATGCAAAGATAAATATATGAATAGATTAGGTGGATGGGTGTTTGGATCAAATGGTGGATGGATGGGTGGGTGGAAGGATAGAGGGATAGTCAAATGACTGGAGGGGTTTATGGAGTGGTGGAATCGTATAGATGGGTGAATGGTGGATGGATGGAAAATGAATGGGTGGGGTATGATGGATGAGTGGATGGTGGGTGGAGGGATGGGTGGTTGGATGACTGGATGGGTGGTTGGATGAGTGGATGCGTGGAAATGATGGAGGGAGGAATGGATTGATGGATACATGGATAAGTGGGTGGGTGGAATGATGGCTGGATGAGATGATGGATGAATGGATAAATGCATGAGTAGGGTGTATGGATGGGTGTGTGCGTTGGTGGTTGGAGGAATGGATGGATTGGTGGATAGAGAGTAATGCAGACAGTATATAAAAATCAGCCGAAGTCACGGCTTCATTACTACACCACAATTCCAGACTGGAGAAAATAACTGGTCCAGTCTCTACTGGAGTCTAATGGACTGATTCATGTTTCTACCCTGACAAAAGTCAACAAAAGACAACAAAGCAAAAACGTCTAGTCTAAGCAAAGTCTGACCTTTCTGTTCTAATTAAATAATTCAAAATCGCGGCATGATAAGATTTTATTTTGGTAAAACAAGCGTAATCTAGAGGCCTTTGCCTTTCATATAAGCACTAGTTGATCATTTGGGATCAGAAGTGGCTTATTAAAGCGTTTGACTCGGAGGACAGGAAGGTTAGACAGCCTGCATGTTTTTAAAATCCCACTCCTGTACTGCGAGAAATCCACAACAGTATTGATATTGACTGAGATGAGAAACCAGTTTGTGTTAGTGGTCTCAGGACTCTGGGCTCCACCGTGGATCTGCAGGATGAAGATGAGAACATGGACGTCAGAAAGATCTACACATCCTGACAAAAGTCTTGTCGTCTATCCAAGTTGTTCCAACAGTACAGGAGTGGGATTTGAAAAACATGCAGGCTGTCTAACCTTCCTGTCCTCCGAGTCAAACGAGGGTTTTATTTATTTTTTTTGTTTGTTTTTTTGTTGATGCACCAACTAACTCATTTGGAGTGTGTGTGTGTGTGTGTGTGTGTGTTCTCACACTGTAATTGTTTATTGAGTTCTGACGGCAAAATTATCTCCTAATCAAAAGGCAAATAAAATCCAGGCCAATAAAAATAGCCTTTAAAAAAAAAATCAATGTTAGGATCGTTAAAGCTTTGAACCCGTGAGCAAATAAAGTCCGTGAACATGCAGTAAACGTTTGAAGGTCGTCTGAGCTTTGAGCGCTTCAGCTTCTTCGAAATGTCACGCTGATAAAAAGAAAAATAAACAAATAAAATCAGACGGTGAGCTATCATGAAAACAGCAAAAAACTGAAATGAATATACAAGTAAAGTTTAGAGGACAGAAAACATTAGCATTTAAACTTCATTTTTATTCACTTTTAAACTTTAAAATGAAAAATAAATAAATAAATAAATAAACTACACCAAAAAATTTTTGTCTCAAGGATGACCTTTGACCCTGCCATTATATAGGCATTGACAACCACTGTACATATTACCTGTTTGTTTTTTATAGTTTTAGAATCTATAAAACTGGTCCTGGAACATCTCTAGGCTTTTATCCTCATTAAAAATCCCAGACAATGAATATGCAAATCTGGAAACGCCCCCCCAGAGTCCTCCTGCCATCCGGAGTAACACTTTGACCTGCGTAGAATTTTAGCATCATTACCACATAATTATTATGCGTTATTTAGCACATAACGTTCCACATAAAATGATGAGGATTTGCCTAACAAGTTAATGTAAAAAAAAAAAAATTAAACTTTTGCTCGTTAAAACCTGGTAAAACTGAGCTGTTTAAGGAAGTATATGAATGAAAGATGTACTGATCCTTTTTTGTTTGTTTGTTTTAATTTGTACAACTCTATGTATTTCAGTTTTTGTTTTTGATATTAAATGTATTTATTTTTTTATTAGCTAAGAGCTTTACTGATTTTAATAAACGTCGAGTTTCGGTTTAATTGATTAGATTTCTTCCCCCCCCCCCCCCCCCCCCCTTTCAGGGTGAAGAGCCCGTCTCATCGAACACATCTAAAGGTTTTTCACTGAGATCTCCAATCCCTCAGCCCTCGAGCCCCATCTCTGCCCCGCTCCGCTCCCGGACATCTCCCAATTCCCCGAAAAGCATCTTCCCCTCCCACCACGACTCGCCTCCTAAATCCCCCCATCGTCTCAGCTTCAGTGGTATCTTCCGCTCGCCATCTAATCCCTCCAAGATCTTCTCCAGAGCCCGGAAAGGTGAGAAAGATTGTAAAATAAACTGCTTTAGTCCAGGATCCTAGACCTCCTTCCTGCCACAGCATGAAAAGATTTCATTAAAAGGAAGGTTATCTGTGTTGCACACACATCACAGCGTGAATCAGGAATAATCGAATGGAAAATAAATGATTAATGTTATTTATCTGCAGGTTTTCTGTTTAATCAGGCACTTCAAGCACAGTAATGACTTATTATGAATGTTCCTCGTACTATTGTCGCACGCTTCATTTTATTACTGCGTGTAGCTAGTTTTGTTTGCATGGAGGCTGGTAAAGAAAACTCAGCCTTCACCCAAAACTACAGCACTCATGGGTTTATCGTACTGTACACCCAGACCGGCTTCATGACTTCTGAATTCGAGATCACATTGCTCGTTTCACGAACTTCCTGTTTTGATAGAGGATCGAAACTTCAAGCAGGAAGTGCCCTGAAAATGGTTGTGGTTCACGAGCCTTTGATTTGTTTAATGTTTGATGCAGCATGTGGAGAGAAATGATTGTTGAATAATTGTTGTCAGATGATGCGAGCGATGGTTGCTTTCAGGAGTTCGGGGGGGGGGGGGTCTGGGTGTAGACGAGCGGCAAAGAGTTAAATAATCATAATATCGCTAAACACAATGTATATAGCGGATAAGATGAATAAACAGGTAGACAGTTGCGTAAAGACAACTGCACTTATGTAAGTTTAGCCTTTATTCGTCACTTATACATTACTGCACAGTGAAATTCTATATTCTTAGTGAGGTACACACTACTTAGTTAGATAGTAGTGTGCAAATGGAGTTGGTGAATGAGACAGACTGGGAACTGTGGGTTTTTACGACTTCAGTTTGACTTGAACGCTCCTCCGAAAGGAGGCTTCATTTAATTGTTAGATCCTTCATTAAAGGAACTTAATCACTTAAACATAATCTGACATGGAGAACAGGTGACATTAGCTCCTCCTCTGTGAACTAGTATTCGAGAAGGAAATTCATCACAAGTCCCGGTTTGACTTGAACACCCCTTGTGTTTCAATTAATTAATCAGTGGTGTGGTACTTTTACTCAAGAACGCATGATCTTGAGTAAAAGTAGAAATTCCCCATGGCAAATGTAACTTAAGTAAAAGTAGACGTCCTCTAATTACATGTGTACTTGAGTAAAGGTACAGGAGTTACTCGCCTTCAAATTGACATTCCAATCAAACGAACAGGCTTGTATTAGCTCACAGTCGCCTGTTTCATAGTAAATCTCTCTCTCTCTCTCTCTCTCTTTCTCTTTCTCTCTGCTTCCTGTTTGTGATCGCGCTGTTTTTGTAAATATCCGCCGCCAGCTCTGCTTCTCTTTTTAAACATTTGCAGTATAACATTGTCTTGAAGGAACTGTAATAACGCATAATGGTCAGTAGGTGGCAGTAGGTGGTGGAATTTGAAATTACATGCCCCTGTGGTTAGGCAACGCAACACCAGGCAGAAGTGTTCAAGTTAAGTAGGAGTACAGGTATTTGGTGTAGGATGTAGTGGAGTAAAAGTATAATTTAATAAAACTTCTTAATTAAAGTAGAGATACATGAAATATGTACGTATGTGTACAGTAAGGAAGGAAATGTAGTTACCTTCCACCTCTGGAATTAATAAACAATATATAGTAGAGGTAGGCATTATTTATTTATTTATTTATTTATTTATTTATGTTTATACTAATTTTCATATATTATTCGTTTTATACTCCTAACCAACACTAATACCTGCTTGATTGTTAATAGTAATACAGGTTGTATTTTAGCTTCTATAAGTGTAATGTATTAGTATATGTAGTATTAATGTACGTGTATTAGTTAGCTTCTATTTAGTGGTGTTTTTGCTGCGATGCTTCAGTCCGCCTGAGACCTGGGCTAGTTTCTAGTTTCTCGCTCGGCTGCGTTAGCGTACAGACGGCGTGTAAGGGTTCGGTACATTGTTTTCGGTGAGTCCCTGAAGTGCCGCTGTCGTGACTCACTCTTTCCTGCTCAGTCGTGAGTCGAGGCACTGTTTGGTCTCAGTGAGAGGAATATTCCGAACTTCTAGCCAGAAACAGAACATGCAGAGTTGCTTTTTTTTTCCCCCTTTCCTTCCTTTTATCTGAAATGAATGTGCTTTGTGAATTTGTTTTTCTGGAAACAGCTCTGGAAGTCATGATCCACGTTAAACAGTGTTTATTTATTCCAGGAGCTGATGGGAATCTTTAAATTATTTTTTTATTATGACATTTCAGTGCTATTTTTCACATCATGCTAACAGCTTGTATGCGGCTGCGTGATGCGCACTTCACTAGGCTCTGCTAGCACGCTACATTTTGTGTAGTTAGCATAATGTCTGTCCAATGATGCTTCTGAGATTGTAAAATATCTTTTATAAAAGTGTGCTGTTGCAACTAGCTAAGAACAGCTACGCTATCTAGTTGTTGGTTTTTGCTTGCGGACAGGAACGGTGCTATAAAAAAAGAAAAAAAACCCAACGCTAACAGTTAAGGGATCTACAGTATATAGAATCTGTCTGATCATCAACATTGTTCTGAGGTTGAGGATAATCTTTAGTATGTCTCATGTGTGAAAAAGAAGACGCATCATGCTAACTAAACGCTAGTTTCCCTTCAGCAGGTTGTTGTTCAGAATCAACAACACTGAGGCATTTACTTTTCCCTGAGCTTGGAGACGGCGTTTCCCAGAAAGCATTGCATCATGTTGCCTGGTACACGGAATAACACATGGGATGCTGTTGGTGTCGATCGAATTTCAAAAAGTTTCTAAAGAGAAAGTCAGCCCGGTCTATTTTTACACCAAGCAAGCGTCACGATTAGCTCAGCTGGAGTTTCTGAGAAAGCTAGCATGCTAGCTAGGCATTTCTGCTCTGGACAGTGGTTTGTGTGTGAACATGCATGTAGATACGCACGTATGCAGTGTAGCACACTGAGCAGATCAGAATCTACTTCTGAGGAGAAGAAATAAACAAAGAAATGAAATAAAGAAAGAAAATAAAATCAAGCCAGCATGAGCACCACAATGCTAAAAGTGCTCAAGGACAGTGTTGCCAGTTCTGTAGTTTTTCCTCAGTCTTGTAGTTAAGGGCAACATTTCAAGAGCACCTGTTGCCACGGTAATCCCAGATACACTCATACACATTTCCCGGTATTGCATTGTAGTCGTCTTCTTTAGAAGTGTGTGTATACGTGAGTGTGTACGTGTGTGTGTGCTTCTGTAACACATCACACTATCAGAAATCAGGTTGTACTAAGATCACGCCATTGTGGTGACTAGAAAGCGTTCTTATCTTAATCTTTATCTAACCAGCATTCCTGTGCCGGTTGCCATGGTGACGCGTGTACGTATACAAAATCACAAATCAGCTTCCATACAAAAAGAAACTGCCACCGTCCTGTACTGTGGCATCGTCCCTGCTCTCAAATATTACCACAGCATCTACATTACTGATGGTTTATTATATAGACTTGTAACACGTAGTCTATTATATGTGTTGTAGCGTCGGTCCCCCTGTCTCCGCCCTCCACGCCAAGTCCGAGCTCCAACCCTCTGCTGTTCTCGACGGAAGAGAGGCGTCTGCGCTCGCTCTCGTCTCCACCTGATGCGTGTCTTCAGCGCCACAGTCTGGCTTCAGCGAGCTCCGCCTCCTCCTCCAGCCCTAGTCCTGTCCGATATAGCCCCTCCCCTGCCACCCCCAGGTCCACCTCCCGTCCAGTGAGTGGTATCTTGTATCTCTGTAACTCGCGCTGTAAAAAGACCAGCACTTGGAACTTATGAACACTGTGGGCGTGTCTCCAATCACACACCCTGTTCACTATATTGTTTACATAAACGCTGTCATTAGTGCACTGTGGGCATGTTCCAAATCACACACTCTGTCCACTATACAGGTCACATCATAAACACCATTATGAATGCAATATGTGCATGTCAGTATATTATATAGGCCACATAAACACCATCATTAGGTCACCATGGGCGTGTCCTAAATCACTCATGTTTTTCACTATATAGGCCACATATAAACACCATCGATAGTGCACTGTGGGCGTGTCTCAAAACATACACACAGCTGACTGTATTGCCTACATGAACACTATGGGTGTGTCAAGTCACTATGGGTGTGTCTCAAATCACCTTCTGTTTCCACTTTCTATTTACACTATGTATAGCCTAAGTGCTACTATTTAGTAATATATAAGCTACATAATGGAAAGCCAATAAGGATGACATGTTTACAGGCTAGAATTCGACATAAATGAATAAACACTGAATTAACATTTACACTACTAGCACCGGTCAGTTTATCAGTAGAAATTGTAAATGTAGTTTTATCTCCGATTATTCCAGACTGAAATGAGTTTCGTGGTTCCCTCCTCAGGTGTACGGTTCGACTGAAGGCATGCTGGAGAAACTGGACCTCAGTGATGGCGGTGAGCGACCAAAACCAGAACTATAGGTGTCACAATAGGTTAAAAAAGGGGGATGTTAAAAACGACAGTAACAGAAAACCCAGTGGCTACATCGCTAACTGTAGCACAGAAGCAATCCGGGTGGAATAATAACAATAAAGATCATTTTAAAGATAAAACGTAACTAAAACAATTGTACTTCTCAAACAGTCACACTAATAAAGATAGGATATGGGATGAACAATAGTTTGATTGCGAGTTAGTTTTCATTTTGTTATCTTCCAGAGCCAGGCTGTGATATTTACACCCGCTTTATGAAGTGCCACCGGTGCTACGACCTCATCCCGACCAGCTCGAAACTTGTGGTCTTCGATACGACACTACAGGTAGGAAGGAAGGGAAAAACTGGTGGAGACCTCGAACTAGCCTGTGGATCAATCGTTATCACCATGACAACAGTGACGGTGTAACACTCCTGCCCTGTGGTTTAGGTCAAGAAAGCCTTCTTCGCTTTGGTTGCTAATGGAGTGAGAGCCGCTCCACTGTGGGACAGCAAACGGCAAAGCTTCGTGGGTGAGAACACTCTCTCAACACACACACAGTGACAAGTGTATTTATACACATTTATACTGTAAAAAGTGATTTCAGTGTATAGAAATGTGGAACTGGTTTTACAGCTTTTCACAAATTAGCTTTATAATGCATGCTAATTCCCAGCTAGCATTAATAATGATAAATCACAAACTAGCATTATAATAAAACACGCTATATCACAGCGTAGCATTAAACATGCTAACTCACAAACGTAGCATTATAGTAAACATGCTAATTGCTGACTAGCGTTATAGTAAACAGTCTAAATCACAAGCTAGCATTTAACATGGTTAATCAGAAACTAACGGTAAACACGCTGAATCACAAACGAGCATAAAATTTGCTAAATCACAAACGAGCATAAAATGTTAACTCTCAAACTCTGACTAGCGTTATAGTACACAGTCTAAATCACAAGCTAGCATTAAATATGGTAAATCACAAACTGTAGCAGGGAACAACTGAACACCAGGTCTTCACTTCACCCGAAAAGGGAATGAAGAATATCCGATCAGTCACTGCGTCCCGCTGGAGATTTAAATATTCATTATCATTATTATCAAGGACGCCATCATATTAATAGAACACAATCTTTTCAAAGAAATCTGTAGCATTATATAGGCTAGTAATATATAACGATAGTATATGGATATATATAAAATCTCCGTACATCTTTTATCAGTTATTATTATTATTATTATTATCAATCAATAATTTATTTACAAGTTATACACGTTTCAATAGCATATGTTTTAAATCGGTATCAGTTTTTGTTTCAGTAAACGTTCAATATTTAATGTCCGTAGTGCGAAGGCAGCGACGGGTATCTGAGGTATCTTATGTTACCATGGTAACGCACAGAGGAAGCGACGCCTACGCTGGTGACTTCGCAGGGGGTTCCGAATGAAGTTCCCTTCACCCACATTCCCTCCAAACGGAGTAGGGAGTAGGGAGCACCCTGTGACGTACACTTCAGAATGGAATGCAGCTATGCTAATTCCCAACTAGCATTAAACATGTTAAATCACAAACTAGCATAATAGTAAACATGCTAATTTCCAACACTAACTAGCCGAACAGTAACTTGGCATAACGTATATCAACTAGCATTAAAGTAGAAACTCACAACATAGCGTGGAGCCACAGGGAAACTAGCACTGTAGGTGAACTCAAACAAATTAGCATTACAGTAATTTGTATAAAAAAAAAAAGAAAAAAAAAAAAAAGCATTTGATTAAACAGGCTTACAAGCACAAATCTGGTAACCAAGCTAACACACAAATCACAGTATAGAACCTTGTAATGCAGCATTAGCATCGTAAACTAAAAATAAATGATCGCTTCTGTATCTTCTGTTTAACACATGAGCTGTGACGTGTTTAATTAGCTGCTAATAAACGAGGGCTAATTGTGAGTAATGCTAATGGAATCAGTGCTAATGGAAAGAGAATGACTTCTTTTTTTTCTTTCCAGGAATGCTGACTGTCACGGACTTCATCAGGATTCTGCACCGATACTACAAGTCTCCTCTCGTGAGTGTTCTAATCTCCTGCAACACGTTTCTCTGCTCCGTGCAGCCGACATACAAGTCAGCGGATGTGCTTTTGTCCTCACAGGTGCAAATATACGAGCTGGAGGAGCACAAGATCGAGACGTGGCGAGGTCAGTGTTCGCGTACAAAGCTAACGTTAGCGTGTGCCTCGTTAGCTCAGTAACGGCAGTAATTTACGTGTTGTGTTGTCTTCCATCGACAGAGCTCTACTTACAGGAGACCTTCAAGCCGTTGGTGAGCATTTCACCTGGAGCGAGGTGAGCGCGCGGAACCTGTAGGCTAACACACAGACTAGCATCACAGTCATAACATAACACTGTTATACCGGAATGAAACTGAAACAAATTTCAATGAATCAATCTGAGCAAATCGGTAACAAATCTCAACCGACCAGGCGGCTCAAACTGAGGAGTCAGTCAAACAAATCTCAATGAATTATTCGTCTAATTTCTTACTTTCTTTCTTTCTTTCTTTTGCAGTATATTTGACGCGGTTTACTCCCTCATCAGAAATAAGATCCACCGTTTGCCGGTGATCGACCCGGTCTCGGGGAACGTCCTCTACATCCTCACACACAAGAGGATCCTCAAGTTCCTGCAGCTGTTTGTAAGCCAGAGTTGTTTATTACCGTTTATAAGATTTCATGGTTGGGATTATTGATATTGATTTTACGTTGTTATAACCAACGCATTAGTCACGGTAAAGTACTGTAGCTGGCTATGAAGCCGAGACGATCTGAGACAGGAAGCTCCTCGTGCTCTTTCAGGTGTGTGAGATGCCCAAGCCGGCCTTCATGAAGCAAACGCTGAGCGAGCTCGGCATCGGGACGTATCACAACATCGCCTTCATCCGGCCGGACACGCCCATTATCAAAGCACTAAGTGTGTTCGTGGACAGAAGAGTGTCGGCGCTGCCTGTTGTTGACAATACTGGTACGACTCGGTCTTTGCTAACATTCCTGGCAACGCTGTGTGTGTGTGTGTGTGTGTGTGTGTGTGTGTGTGTGTGTGTGTGTGTGTGAAATTGTGCTAAATATAAGCTATGTACCCGTCAGGTCATATTATGCTAGCTATCTTAAACGCAACCATGGCAATATCAAAGTGTCTGTAAGGGTGTGTGTTGTGTTAGCTAGCTAAAGGTGTACATTAAACATAATTAGCATTCTGTGCTATATTTTACAAAAGGAGGCAGATTGTGTGTGTAGATTTTATGTTTGCGTTCTGTCACTCATGTTTTTTTTTTTTGTTCTTCTCATGTAGGAAAAGTCGTGGATATTTATTCCAAATTTGACGTCATCGTAAGTTACTTCTTTCCATTACGCGCTCACTGACTGTCACGTCTCAGTATGTTTGTACTTGAACCTAATCATGGGAACGATCTCGGGCGAGCTGTCAGGAGGTGTAGCGTGAACTAGCATACTCTCGATACTAGCTTGAAACCTGAAAGAACAATATTTCAATGCTAAATGCTCATAAACTGTAGATGGCATGGTATGCGTTTCTTAGCGTCGCTCTCGTGTGCAGAACCTGGCGGCGGAGAAGACGTACAACAACTTGGACATGAGCGTGACGGAGGCGCTGAGACACCGCTCGCAGTACTTCGAGGGAGTGATGAAGTGCGGGCAACAGGAGACCCTGGAGACCATCGTGGACCGAATCGTTAAGGCTGAGGTACGAACCTCACCCAGGCAGCGTCTTCAAACCGCACGACATTTATAAATATTATAAGCTCAAATTCAGCTTTTAATAACAACATGTAAAAAAAAAAAACTTAAAAACAAGGATTTAAGCTCAGTTTAGAAATATCGATGTGGATTTGTCTCGGTTTGAATAAAGATATGCTTGAATAACATGAATAGTAAAATGGCATCTCACTGGTGTGCAGGTGCACAGGTTAGTGGTGGTGGATGAATCGTCCAACATCGAGGGCATCATCTCTCTGTCGGACATCCTCAGGGCTCTGGTTCTCTCTCCTGCAGGTACCGTAGAAAGCAAACCTCCTTCATTCCCATCACTTACACACACATTAGAATTTAAAAGGTTTACGTGTGAAAACAAAATGTGTAATGAGTGACTGAGGCGGTTGATGCAGGGTACATTTTTCACATTGATTTTCCTTAATGAATATTCAGTGTTGAATATGTAAAATAGAGGGTGGAGTCAAAGCAAATTGATCAATTTTCAATTCAATTTTTATTTGTGTAGCGTTCTAACAGTTGTCATCGTTGAAAAGCAATTTTACACAATCGAAAGAATTATTTAAGTTTGTATGAAATGTGAATGCGTATGAATCAGAATGATAAGATCGTCCCTGATGAGCGAGCCGAGGGCGACGGTGGCAAGGAAAAACTCCCTGAGATGGCAGTAGGAAGAAACCTTGAGAGGAACCGGACTCAACAGGGAACCCATCCTCATCTGGGTGATAACGGAGAGCAGGGATTTGATCTGCACTCATACTGTGTGTTGGGTGGCAGGCAGTTCAGCATAACAGTTGTTAATAGATGCTAATTGATGTTAATATGGAGTCCAGGTAGTTATTGGAGGCTCAGGTAGACTTGTACGAAATTCCAGTCCAGAACTATCGAGCGATAGACACTGTAGCCAAGTCTGCAGAGAAACAGCTGTCGACATCAGTCGAGGTCAGAACCGTCTTCATAGTAGAGTGAAACCGTCCCCAGACATCGGGCGCATCCCAAAGCGACACACATCCATGTGACGAGATCTCCAACCAGAAGCGCGGCACCAGGATGAGTCGGTCATGTTCAGAGGGCAGAGGGGGTCTGGATCACTGGCAGCTCAGGAACGACATGTGTAGCTCGACAGAGAGAGGGGGAGAGAGCAGGAGAGGGGAGATAACCGTTAGGTCTGGTCACAGTCATATAATGAATAAGGTGAATGTATATTTAGTGCAAAGTGCAAGCAGGGACTCCGGCAGGACTAACTGTAACAGCATCACTAAAAGGGAGGAGCCAGAAGGAAACACAGACATGAGGGGGAACTGAGATGTAAAGCGACCAATCACCTCACCGTCAACAAACCTGAGTGATCAATGAGAGTGGGGAGGACAGCATCTAAAAAAGTTCATGAAATCCTCATTAATGTATGTTGTTCTTGGAGATTTCTGCAGTGGTCTTGTTTTTAGTTAATTTAGCTACGGTATTAAATAAAAATCTCGGGTTGTTTTTGTTATTTTCTATAAGAGTGGAGAGATACGTTGATCCAGCATCACTGAGAGCTTTTCTATAGTTCAGGATGCTCTCCTTCCAAGCTATTTCGAATACTATCAATTTAGTTTGGCGCCATTTACGTTCGAATTTTCGAGCGGTTTGTTTTAAAGCACGTGTGTGGTCATTATACCAAGGAGCGAGTTTCTTATCTCTAATCATTTTCCTTTTAACTGGAGCTACATTATCTAAGCTATAACGAAGTGCTGACTCTAGATATTCATTCGCCTGTTCGAGTTCTGTGGAGTCAGATGGCGATCCAATCAAAGTCGATAATTCTGGAAGATTATTGATAAAGCTCTGTGCGGTATTTGATGTAAATGTACGTTTAAGGTGGAAGCGCGGTGCTGTGCTGCATACATTATTACTATAACACGCTTTAATCGAGACAAGGTAGTGATCCGAGATAACTTCAGACTGTGGAATTGTGGTTATATTTCCTATACTTAATCCGAAGGATAATATTAAATCTAAAGTGTGACCTGCTTTATGAGTGGGTCCTACTACACACTGATTTACTCCTACTGAGTCCAGTATGGACAAGAATGCTGTTCTCAGAGGGTCTTCTGGATTCTCACAATGAATATTAAAGTCTCCAGCAATTAACGCTTTGTCTACAGAAACAACAAGGTTTGAGAGGAAATCTGCCAATTCGCAGAGAAACTCCGAGTACTAGGGCATTTAATTAATTAATTAATTTAGCGCCTAGGGAGTGATTCCCAGAGAGTGTGTGCGAGTTGATACAACTGAAGGGCTGGTACTAAATCAGCAAAATCCTGCTTTAAAGCTATTAAAGTCAACAACGTCTGCAATAAAATGAGCCGAAAGATCCGAACAATCTAATCTAATCTTCATTGTATTGCACTTCTGTCATGTCTGTAATGCTTTCTGTCAGCTGGGTGCATTTATTTATGTAAACCTTGCACTGATCGCAGTAACTAATGTTTGCGTTTCCTTCCGCAGGATTAAGCAGGAAGGAGGATAAATCAGAAACGCCAGCGGCGGCGAAGACGTAGCGAGTGCTCCACCAGCTCGCGTGAGAGTCTGAGAGGGGCGTGGCTTCGAGTCGCGGACTTGGTTGTGATCGACCGTGTGATATTTGTCCTGTTCGTCCTGCTGTACCGTACTGTACCCTGCTCTGTGTTTCTACGGGCTCCAATGCTGCTCCGTTTCTCCGTTTCCACAGAAATGATTCGCGCACTACAGGGAGATCATCTCATTGGCTTCGTGGCCGAAAGACGCAAAAACCTGCTGAAATTGAATCGAGAAAACTTTAAAGATGTCTTGCTGACATTTTAAGCTGCTCTTCTTTTTTTTTTCTTTTTTCCTCTCTCTCTGTAACCATGAAAATGGCGTCTCCACATCTGCTCTCTGATTGGACAGATGTGTAACAATAAAGATCACAAATTGTCCAAGTAGCTTGGGTTGAAATAGATACTTAGGCCCGGTTTGACTTGAACGCCCCTTTGTTTGTGTAAATATACACGTTCAAATCAAACTGGGACTATGTGCTCCTGTAATATTTTTTGAGGGGTATGTATCTGTAATCTAGACCGATTTACACACTATTTTTTTTTTTCTTTTTTTTTTTTTTCCTACAGCACGCCGTCGTCCATGTTGCTCGGGTCATGACCTGCAGTGTGATTGGTCAGAACGCGGTCGCTTTTAAAAAGCAGTGGGTCCAAGCTCGAAGAGAAAAAGCAAACATAGGTGACAAGTAATGGTGGTAGTTTAATTCGCGAATAAAAGGAAATTAACAACGCTTTGACCAGAAAATATTCCGCTGTCAATGTTGCGACGTCGTGATTCGGAATCGGGTGTGAAAGCCGAGTTATAAAGGGAGGCGATGAACTTGGGAGTGGGATTAACAAAAATGGTCAAAGAATGTCTTTTAGCGTGTTTTGCAAAAAAAAAAAAAAAAAAAAAAAAAATCTGCTGTCTTTTAACGTAAAAAAATCGACAGACGAATGTACGCAATCCTGGATCTGTTTTGTATCGCTCGTCTTCCGATAATCGGACGGTCTGATCAATTTACCATGCACGACACTGCTCTAGGTGAGATTTTAAAACATAATTCTAGATGAGTAAAATCAAATATCCCTGCTGAAAAAGGAAATCTCTAATGGTTTCCAGTACACAGTAGGAATGAGCTTAATGGTTTCCATCACACTCCTCAAGAATGTTCTTCTGATTTTCTGGTTGTGGTTAAACATCACCAGAACCCAGGTGCTTCGAAGTGTTCCGTAGTTTGTAGTATGTGCCGTCAGAAGCCAATAGGAACCAGACATTCCATTAAGCGGCCATTACAGTCCGTCAGAACAACATTGAAGCTCATGAGGAGCCAAAGGTAATGCTTTTTTAAAAACTTGTGCTCTGATTTGATGAGGTTCAGATGGATAATTTGGAGATTTTTTTAAAATACAGTATTTGTGCTAAATTTAAAATTGAAAAAAGTTTTGTGTCCACATTTTTTTTTATTTTTTTAAATCCATATATGGGATATAAAAAAATATATTTTTTTAATACTCTGATTGTATTTTTTAGTTTTTTCTTAAGTTGTCCTTTTTTCTTTTTCTTTTGACAAATAGTTTTTATTAATGAATCAGAAAACTGGAGAGAAAAAAAAGTTTCACTTTTAGTCAAATAAAAACCTTTTAAAAAAAAACAACACTTTTTTATTATTATTATTATTATTATTTTTTTTTTTTTCCCTCAAACAGACACCTACATTTTTATAAACTTGCTTTCTGAATGAAACCGCAGGTAAAAGTAGCATTTTCTACTGATTTATAATATTTACAGAAACGGTTTCTGGGTTAACAATTGACATTGCCGCAGAGCAGCTTCACACAATCAAAATGATGGAGGTTTGTATGAGATGTGAGTGTGTGTCAATCAGCGTGATCAGATGGTCCCTGATGATCGAGCCGAGGGCGACGGTGCTGAGGGGAAAAACTCCCTGAGATGGTAATAGGAAGAAACCTTAAGAGGAACCGGACTCAACAGGGAACCCATCCTCATCTGGGTGATAACGGAGAGCAGGGATTTGATCTGCACTCATACTGTGTGTTAGGACGCTGGAAGTTCAGTATAACAGGAGACGTGTTTAAGTTTAACATGGAGTCCAGTTCATTACTGGAGGCTCAGGTAGACTGTAGGAAACTCCAGTCCTCAGAGAACAGCTGTCTGCATCAGCCGAGGACAGGAGCGTCTTCATGGTGAAGTGGAACCGTCCCCAGTCTCCAGACACGTCCCAGACAGACCACACGGGGCTCCATGTGACGAGATCTCCAACCAGAAGCGGGACACCAGGACGAGAGGACAGAGGGAGTCTGGATCACTGGCAGCTCAGGAGAGACATGTGTAGTGAGAGAGAGAGAGAGAGAGAGGAGAAGGAGAGATTACGTTTATGATCACAGTCACATCAATCTATAAGGTGAATGTATATTTAGTGCAGAGTGCAAGAAGCTAACTAACAATATATTGCGTATCTTTTAATATATATCTGAGGTGAAGGAATGCTATGCTGGTGATATCATCTACATGAGCTTCATATGCAAGACTGGAATCTATAATCACACCGAGGTCTTTCACTGTTGCACTTGATGAAACAGAAAGGCCGTCTAAAGTTACAGTGTGATCGAAAAGTTTGCTTCAAGCTTCTATACACTGCCCTGCCGAAAAGAGTCACCCGTGGATGTAACTAAGCAGATTGTCTTCCACTGGATATATACTGCAGGGATGAATACGGTTCAGCTGCAACAAGTTACTTACAGTACACCAACAGACGCAGTGAGGAGCTTCTCATTGCTTAAACCACCACGTCAGAAGACGCATCCTGTGCTCAAGCCAGTAGGGTCGAATTATTGTCCTGCATCAAGCAAAGAAAACAACTAAGGAGACTGCTGAAACTGGGTTAAGAACTGTAGAACACATTATTAAAACCTGGAAGGATGGTGCTGAACCATCATCTTCCAAGGAAACGTGCGGCCGTGAATACATCCAGAATGAGAGATGACTTAAACACTTCGTGAAATCAAATCATAAAAAACAACATTCACTCACGGCCATGTTTAATAATGAAAGCAAGAGTATTTCCACACACACAATGTGAAGAGAACTCAAGGGATTGGGACTAAACAGCTGAGTCTTAAAAAGAAAAAACACTTATAGGTGAGACTAATCAGAAAAAAGGCCTTCAGTTTCCTCGGGAGCATAAAGACTTTGGAGCGTTGGAAAAAGGTCATGTGACCTGATGAGTCCAGACTGACCCTATTCAGAGCACTGGGCGTGTCAGGGTAAGTAGAGAGGTGGATGAAGCGATGCACCCATCATGCATAGTGTCCACTGTACAAGCCTCTGGAGTCAGCTGACCACCTGTACAGTCGTGGCCAAAAGTTTTGAGAGTTACATAAATATTGGAAATTTTAAAAGTTGCTGCTTAAGTTTTTATAATAGCCATTTGCATCTACTCCAGAATGTTATGAAGAGTGATCAGATGAATCGCATAGTCCTTTCTTTGCCATGAAAATTTACTTAATCCCGAAAAAAAAAACTTTCCACTGCTTTTCATTGCTGTCATTAAAGGAGCTGCTGAGATCATTTCAGTAATCGTCTTGTTAACTCAGGTGAGAATGTTGACGAGCACAAGGCTGGAGATCATTATGTCAGGCTGATTGGGTTAGAATGGCGGACTTGACATGTTAAAAGGAGGGTGATGCTTGAAATCATTGTTCTTTCATTGTTAACCATGGTGACCTGCAAAGAAACGCGTGCAGCCATCATTGCGTTGCATAAAAATGGCTTCACAGGCAAGGATATTGTGGCTACTAAGATTGCACCTAAATCAACAATTTATAGGATCATCAAGAACTTCAAGGAAAGAGCTTCATTTCTTGTCAAGAAGGCTTCAGGGCGTCGGAGAAAGTCCAGCAAGCGCCAGGATCGTCTCCTAAAGAGGATTCAGCTGCGGGATCGGAGTGCCACCAGTGCAGAGCTGCTCAGGAATGGCAGCAGGCAGGTGTGAGCACATCTGCACGCACAGTGAGGCCAAGACTTTTGGAAGATGGCCTGGTGTCAAGAAGGGCAGCAGAGAAGCCACTTCTCTCCAAAAAAAACATCAGGGACAGATTGATCTTCTGCAGAAAGTATGGCGAATGGACTGCTGAGGACTGGGGCAAAGTCATATTCTCGGATGAAGCCTCTTTCCGATTGTTTGGGGCATCTGGAAAAAGGCTTGTCCGGAGAAGAAAAGGTGAGCGCTACCATCAGTCCTGTGTCATGCCAACAGTAAAGCATCCTGAGACCATTCATGTGTGGGGATGCTTCTCATCCAAGGGAGTGGGCTCACTCACAATTTTGCCCCAAAACAGCCATGAATAAAGAATGGGACCAAAACACCCTCCAACAGCAACTTCTTCCGACAATCCAACAACAGTTTGGTGAAGAACAATGCATTTTCCAGCACGATGGAGCACCGTGCCATAAGGCAAAAGTGATAACTAAGTGGCTCGGGGACCAAAACGATGAAATTTTGGGTCCATGGCCTGGAAACTCCCCAGATCTTAATCCCATTGAGAACTTGTGGTCAATCCTCAAGAGGCGGGTGGACAAACAAAAACCCACTAATTCTGACAAACTCCAAGAAGTGATTTATGAAAGAATGGGTTGCTATCAGTCGGGATTTGGCCCAGAAGTTGATTGAGAGCAGCCCAGTCGAATTGCAGAGGTCCTGAAAAAGAAGCGCCAACACTGCAAATACTGACTCTTTGCATAAATGTCATGTAATTGGCGATAAAAGCCTTTGAAACGTATGAAGTGCTTGTAATTATATTTCAGTACATCACAGAAACAACTGAAACAAAGATCTAAAAGCAGTTTAGCAGCAAACTTTGTGAAAACTAATATTTGTGTCATTCTCAAAACTTTTGGCCACGACTGTACTAAATGATCAGGTTGAGAATATGAAACAGCTACGAAGATTTTTTTCCTCCCCAATGGCACGGCCATGATGATGATGATGCCAGGATTCATCAGGGTCAAAAAGAATGTGAAACGGTGGTTCAGGGAGAATAAGACAATTTTCACACATGGACGGGCCACCTGAGTCCAGACTCTTTGGGATGTGTTGGAGAAGGCTTTACGCCACGGTTCGACTCTCCCATCATCAATACAAGATCTGGGAGAGAAATAAATGCGACTCTGGATGGACATAAACATTGTAACTTTGCATAAGCTTATCGAAACGATGCCACGGCCGTAATGAAAGCAGATGAAATATTAAAGTATGTGACTTATTTTTGTTTTTGTTCAGGCAGTATATTAATGTAATAACATGAATCCAATTAAGAAAAAAAATCATACTTATTTTACTTATTAAGAAAAAAACATAATTAATATTAATTAATAAATAATAAATGTGTGAAACACGTACACAGCTATAAGTTTACATTATCACATTTATTTATTTATTTTTTTTTTAAATAAAAACACATTTAAAATGTATTGAATAGTGTATAAGACACAAAGGGTAGATTATGGATGAGTTTGTTTAATGTAAAACAAAAATGTTATCTTTTTTTTTTTTTTTTTAACTATAAAAATGCGACCAAGAACTTTTTAAGAAAATAATGAAAAATGTTTAGAGAAAAAAAAAAAGAATATAACATAACATTATTAAGAGAGAAAACAATATTTAAAAGTAAGGATAGTTAAAAAAAAAAAAAAAAAAAAGAAAAAATAGGAAAGAAAATGTATATCTAATTAAGAATGACAAAATGACTAAAAATAAGAACAGAATCAGGAAAGTCAAAAACTAAATATACAGAACAAGGATTTTTGGAAAAATAAAAATATATAAAATTTTTCATTTATTCTGAGAGAAAATAAGAAATTCAAATACATTATTATTTGAATGTCTTATTTTGTCTTAGAATGTTTAGTTTTAAAAAAAAGTATTAATTAGTGATTTTTCTTCACAGACATGAAGGTTTAGAAAGTGTCTTTATTTCCATCAACTTTCAGAAACAGATTTGCTCCAAATGCTTACAACTGAGAAACTTTTCATAAAACTATTCTAAATAATACAAATGTTTCAGAACTACATGTGTTTCTGTGAGAATCCGTGAGAGCGTTTCAGGTTATTGCTACAGTAACAGGTGGATGGACATGATAATGTTCAATAAATATACACTTTGTTCTTCTTTCTGTTTAATTATACAATAATCACTTTAATCACATGTTTATTAATCATATTAATCATTAATTAATAAGCAGCATTTAGGAAGCAACTTAAGATCCTAATAATAATGTCTTTATATATTAGATGTAACTGTAGATAAAAAAAAAATCTATACATAAAATATCAAATAAAATAAGATGCAGGGGAAATGATTTTGAATCGTTTCATTGTTAAGGTACCTAATAAATAAATAATGAAGATGAAAAGTTTTTAGTGGAAATCTGTTAGTGTCAGGGTAAACACACACGCCACACGCGAGCGCACACAAATTTACCACTTACATTTTTTAAGTATATTTTGGAAACTTGCACTTTAAAACATTTTGTTTGTTTGTTGTTTTGAAAGAAAATGGAAAATTATGTGATTTATATCACTGCAGGTTCGTGGTTCTCACTTTGAGTATTTCTTGTGCTAAGAAAGCGGTAATCTAACTAAAAGTATTTGAATGAGCATTTTATACTTTAGAATTATATACACATCACATTCAATTCAATTTAATTCAAATGAACTTCTTTCCATTTTGTGTAGTTAAAGTTTTGTTTCGTTTTGTTGTTAAACTTGCTTGCTGTGCTTCACATGAAAAAGAAAAAAAACAAAGAATCAGAATCCTGAGTAAAAAATAAAATAAAAAATAAAGTCCACATTTTAAAGTAAAAAATTAAAGCCTTCAGGATTTTCTAAGGAAACTAATAGATGCTCTAATTCTACCGGAATAGCTAAATTGGTATTAAGCAGCTGACGTCTGAAAGCTAGCTTTATACATGAACTATTTGGAACATTTGAATGTTTCGAACAATATCACTATTTGAACAAAAAAAAAAAACCTTTACAGCACATTAAAATACTTTACTATTACAAAAAAACTTTTAATATGTACAGTGGAACCTTGGATTGCGAGTAACGCGGTTTGCGAGTGTTCCGCAAGATGAGTGAAGATTTTTTATAATCATTTTTAATTTGCTCGCAATCCAAGGTTCCACTGTATTTGACTTTTCAGAAAGCATCTGTTTTCTCCCTGCAAATTCTGACTGCTTTACTTTTAAACCTTATTTGCATTACATCTATATTTCTAAAGTACACATTTTGTGTTTCCTGGAAATCCCAAAACCAGAACCAGCAAATTTTCAACTTTTCAAAGTTTTTTGTTAAAGAAAAGAAAGCCTAACCGTAGCAAGTACAAAAGTCATAAGGAAACAAGTACAATAATATATTAAATAAAATACCCAAATTATTTAATTATTTATTACATTTGATGTGTATTTAATTCAATACACACAAAATTCATATGTAACTACTTTATGTCGCTTTGATAGTTTTTACCTGATTCTACTTCAGATTTCACTGAGAGCAAAAACTGTAGCTAAAAATCTTTAAATGTTTATGCTAACTAGCAGGATTGTTAATGATCTAGCGAGCAATATACTACAACAACAACGGCTGATTTTAATAATGAAAGAATGCATTTTCACCTGCAGTCTCCTTGATTCATTCCTGCCTTGTGTCTGCCATCTTGAAGTCATTTTTAGCTTCTCATGCCCACCAACCTTCTGCTGTATCACATCTCACTTTCGTTCCATCTCTTCTCTTTCCTGCGCATGTTTTTTTCCCTCCTCATCTTCATCTCTTGTACACACTTTCACCCTCCACCTTATTCATTTCTGCTTCTAAAGGAACGATTTAACACAAAATCAATTGTACCTCAAATATCTGTCTTCAACATTTACTTTATTAGTGAGGCAAAATGCACTAACACGCAAGATCTACTTCATCTAAATTCTTTTCTGTAAAATAAGTAAAAGAGTGACGGGCAGCAATCTGTGCTTCTGTAATGTCGAGAATATGAAGTTTTGAAGGTGGGATTAAAAAAACAAAACAAGGAGATGATGGGAATTGTATTTAAACATAATATTCTAAAACTTTTCTTAAAACAATTTGTTGTGAGATCCGGTTATTAATCAACTATAGGCAAGTGACATTTAATGAACTAATTAAAGCTTAATGTTATAATTAATAACTGCAGACATTTTAAAATACATTTTAAACAAGTTATTAGTATTTGTGTGTAAAGTTTTATAATGGTTTAATTAATACTCAATATTTAAACTAATTTTTTTTTCAGCATTTATTTATTTATTACTATTAAAAAAATTATAATCAGCTTTAATTAATCAACTAAATACCACTCAATTATTAATAATTTATGACCAAATGTTAAAGTGAAGTTATTTAAAGGAAGGAGTTTAATTGTGGGTCTCAAGGTGGGAAAATAAAGGTTATTTTATTTATAGAAAGATTTTGGACGAGAGAGATTTTACGCATCAATACAGCATGATTTTGCATATTGTTCAAAACTAAAGAAGTAAATGTGAGACTCTAATGAAGTCGTGGTTCACGAAATTGACTAAACCAGTCAAATAGTCAGACCTGTACACACCGCTACATTTAGACAAACAGACACAACAGTTAGATAATTCTCCGCATTTTCGCAAAAAACTAGAAAAAGACGAAAATTGAAGCGGCAGCCACAGTGAATGTAAGTTTTAGCTAAAGTGTGTCAAAGGTACTGTAGGTTTCCGAAAAGCAGCTGAAATGTGTTGTTTTAGTCATGTCCTAAAATAGTCAGAAATCAGACGTATATTCAGTTTTTTTTTTTGTTTTTTTGTTTTTTGCGTAACGTCCTGTACATCAGCAGGAGTTTGGCGTTACAAATGTTCAGTTCTTGATTTTGCCAAACTGTTTTTTTTTTCTGCTCTTTTTTCTGTTTTTCAAGTCCCAGGTTTGACAAGAATGAAGAGGTGAAGGGGAAAAGATCTGTGTTAGATGTGAATAACTTCTTTTTTTACTCTCATGTTGGATTTAGAGAGAAGCACATATTTTGAAAGTAAAAAAAAAAAAAAAAAACTTTCATTAACATCAGTTAAACCTAAAAAAAAAAACAAAAAAAACATTTTCTTTTTCTTTTCCTTCTTTTTTTTTTGGTAGGTACTTGAAAAAAATCCATCATGTCCCTTTGGCGTTAACTTTATGATGCCACAGCGTTCCGTCCTCACCTTGTTTCCAATTTGTCTTCTCAGTATCGAGACTGAGAGACTGTCTCCGTTTGCGCTTGTCTTTCGATTTTCCTTACAGGAGTACCATATTTTTCTGTACTACCTACACATTATGTCACACTCACACACACACTTGTGGAAACATTCATTTCGCCGCAGCATTGCGATCAGCTTCTGCTAGCTTTCATGCAGCGCTGGCGTTTCTCGATATGGCCGAAACCACTGACTGCGATGCTAATACGCTAATTACGGCCATTTTAGCCGCACAGAATCTTTTCTTTCTGAATTTTCGCACATTTCTGAGAGAAATGGCGACATTCCGGATCTTTCTGTGCCATTTCCTCTGTCGCTGTGCCGCCACATAATAGCCGACTCACTAATTTCATCATGATTTACTGTCAAATAATAGACAAGCCTTTGGAGACCGTGTTCCCTGGTTGCTTAGCAACAGCGTTCTTTTCACATTGCGTATTTATTAGTGTGTTTTTTCCCCCAGCAATTTAAAGGAAGGTAATGGTTCCTAAGTGTTAGCTTGGTGCTAACATGATATCGACGAGCATTATCAGAGCAGCAGCAGCAACAGCAGCAGCAGCGATCGAGCAGACAAAAAGCTGCTTCTAAAATTAATTGCAAGATGTCAAACAGCTGTATTGTCTGTAAAATACATAAGTCATCTCTATTACGGATAAACTTTCTCTCCTGTTATTTTGAGCATCACTGAAGAAAGGGCAATGAAGGAATACGAGAGGCGTTGAAGAAACATCTGGAATGTGAGCATCTCCAGGGCGCTGAGGGACCACAGCAGGGACGTAGGAGAGGACGGTTGGAGTTCTTCATTTCTGAGCGAGATACGCCCCGATGGTGAGGCCGACAGCTCCTAGTGCCGCCAGACTGAAGACAGAAGTCGTTAAGGACGGCCAAGAGCTGCTGAACACAGAGTCCTTCTTCCTGGTGTACAGCTCCACAAAGGCATCCTGGGAGAAAAATAGAAAAGAAATTAAAAGAATTAAAAAGAATGAGAAATTTAAACATAATAAAACAACAGAAAAGAGAGACATTTTTGACCTATTACTCATGAAGAAATTCAAATTCTATGAATATGCAAAGAAAAAGCTTCACGTTCATCTACAGCTATACTGTACGTTTATGAAGAGATTTAAATTCTATAAATATACAAATATACCAGTGCTGTATTTACATACTGAATCCTGATCTGCTATATGTTATGATGTAATACCATGACTTATTTTAAACAAGAGCAATTCAGGAAACAGGGTTTGATCATCAACTATTTTATCATATAGAAGACATTTTAGCATCCTTTACAAAATGGCCACTCTCTGACCTTCTTATAGATGTTCTTCTACATTAATCACATGCAACCTTATTACTCTGACATCACGGTTGAGAGTGTAGTAATTTTAAGTTCTGTAATAGCCAGATGAAACGTATTATTTACTCATTATTAATGCACTTTTTCCAGACAAGTGCCTCTACGACCACAAGGTGTCGCTGCAATAGAGACTTTGACCCGGGTCTGATCATCCACAACCATTCAAACTGAAAACAGGCCATCTCAGACTGCAGATATTTTTGCACCCTGGACAGGCCTAGGAGTGAGCACTGCTTGAGTTCAGTATGTTTGTGTGACTTCATTTGCAGTTTCATTTCTAAAACAAACTGATGTGAAACTTATTTGCAAATTTTTGACACATGAATCTGCTCGCTGATAACTTTGATAATTTGCTCATCAGGGACAATCTCATCATTTTGATTCATATACATTCACATTTCATTCAAACTTAAATAATTCTTCTGACTGCTTTGCGCTAATGTCAATTGTTAAAAGTGCTACACAAATAAAACTGAATTGAATAGAATTAATTAAGTTAAGTTAAAAATTGACACACACACACACACACACACACACACACACACACACACACACACACATTTGTTTCATGCACTGACTGTATCTCAACATGACCTCAATATTCGCAATGTCATTTTGCAAAGTAGATACTGGGGACAGATGCGATGTCAGTATTCCATCGTGACCAATCACATGAATATCTTTACTATACTTTTGAACAAATACACAGTACAGAGTAACAGAGGGCTGCACCATAGTCTGCACTATATTTTGTCGCTCTTTGCCCCTCCTGGTGGTAGGAATGTGAGTCACACCATGATTTGAGTGTTAAGAACACACACACACACACAGCCTCCTCTGAGTGTGTGCCGAGCGATCTGGGGGGTCGAGAGTTTGAAGATCCATCTGCATGCCGACACATGCAGGAGACCAAACGTGCCTGATTAGAAACAGACACTTTATCTTCAAACACACTCATTCCATACACACTCCCAGGCAGTTTAACCCACAGAGTCGTGTAACTAACCCCACCTTTTTGGCTCTAACTGGAAAATGGAAAGTTCTTTAAAGTGCACAGAGGGAGTGAGGATGTCCGGTAACACACAGCTGCTCTCATGTCAAATCGGGAGGTTTTGTTCTTAACAGGATGTCTAATAGCTACAGAAGTTGTGCGGATGAAAGGGGGGGGGGGGGGGGGGGGGGGGGGGCAGGGTAGGAGGGGGCTGGGTTGTTTGGGGGACAGTTCCTCTTTGCGGTTTGTTTGGAAACAAGATTACGACATGATTACCTCACTCCTTACATAATCTCTCCACTTCACTGGCACGGGTCGTATCGGCGCACGTCAGAGCTCGAGCGGTGCACAATGGCCTCTATTTACAAAAACGTGTACAGTAAAGCTCGGCCAAGTTTAGATTTTTTTTTTTCCATTTGTGTGAAGTGTACACATTCAAACCATATAAAGTAACAATATGACCAAAAAACAACAACAACAAAGTCAATCAGCCAAAACATGTTTAAGGCCTCAGTTTGCTCCACAAACACACAAGCTATTTAAACTTAGCCATACTAAAAGTGTGACCTTACTATCCTGTGCATCATCCTGCTGTCTGTCGGTGGTGGTCAGTGATTATTCATTGGAAGTAATGGTGAATAGTCATTGTGACTAAGGATGGTCAGTGATTGGTCACTGGGAAGAATGGAGATCAGTCACTGGTCATTGGGAATAATGAACCAACACCACTAACGCAGTCTTGAAACTCACCAAATCTGTGAAATGAAACAAATTCCTTCGAAAATGAAGGAACTGTTCCCTAAAAGTCATTCCTTTCACAGATTTTCTCAGTGAATGGTGTGAAAGTTCTGCTACAGTAGGTCTGGCTTTCATGATAGCAATGTTGCTAATCTCTATTTAACTCAAAGTGGCCAAAAAAAAATGCCCTTCTATTGTAAGATAAGTCTGTGATAGCAAGGAAAGTCCCACAGTAAGAATAGGAGGAAGTGTCCTGAGTGATTAAGACATGACACGGGTGAATATTTTTCCTGCTTTAAATGCCCTCAGGGTATAAAACACTGGAGTGGATCTACTATGCTACTATGCTACTATGCTGTAGCTAATAAGTGACAGAACGGGACCATAGAATGCAAAAAGCGTTTGACCATATCATCACTGTAAAGAAAACTAGCATTAAACAGGTGAACTGGCTAAGTAGCAGGACACAGGCAAACATTCAACTGTAGCTGAACAGACATTCATTATGGTGTACAAGATAAACCACAAACTAGCATTGTAGCAAACAGATCTCATAAACTAGTAGGCTAACTCATAGACTAGCGTGATGGCAAACCAGCTAACTTATGAAGTAACATAATGGCAAAGAGGCTAGGAACCAAAAAAAGTTCAAACAAAAAGGAGCAAAGATACATTTTAAAACCATCAAAGAGGTTAAATAAAAGAGTAAGGAAAATTCTAGAACGTTTAATAAGAACAGTCAAAGAACAACAGTCTCCTGGGGCAGGAATCAGGTGTAACCCCAGGCTCAGGTGTAAGTACAAACACTGTGTCCGTGATGTAGCTGTTTATACAGTAAGTGATTTAGGCGATGCCGTAATTAATGGCACCCTGCCTGACTGAGCTCCGTGGTCACAAGCCGCTGCTGAGAACACAACAGCTGACTTTTATCTGAATGAATCAGAAGCCATGTGATGTGATGAACACTCGCTCAGGCACTACAGTACTTTTTCCCAAATCTGGCCCGTTAGCTGATGTAAGCTCAGTGTGCAGAGTTTGTTGTTTGTTTTTTTGTTCCTGAGTAGCGTGCCCTTGTACCTCGAACACTCGAGCACATCAGCTCTCGCGAGTCCTCAACAAAACCATCAAAATCATACACCATGACTATATTTGGGGTTAAAGGGGAGGAGCTATGGAAAATCTGTCCCTTACTATTTTAACACTCTCTATAGCGCACCTCATTTCTTCTTCTCCTCCATGTTTTTCCAGCAGTTAGCACATGTAGGTAAAGAGACGAGTCATAAGAGACCGAACTAGTGGAAAAGGGAATCGGCTGAGTATCATGGGACAGTGGAAGAAGAACATCATGCTCTGTTTCATCATTTCACCAACTCTCACACGTATACACTCACACAGATACACATGTGACCTCTCTCTCCACTACTGGGATGAAATGGAGCATGTCTGTTTTCCATTACATATCTCTAGTGTTGTTGGATAAATACAGTTTCGCACCACGGCTAGTCACAAGACGACGCTAATTCTGCAACACCTTGAGGTGTCATGATTCCTAACGCTGATCTCAAAAGTGCTGCCTTGTTGGCTCCAGTCCGCATGTCATTTCTTAAAAAAGCTCACAAACTAGTCTAAAACAAGCCGACACAAACTAGCATCAAACTCATAGGTCATCAAAAAGTCAAAAGGTTTTTTCGAAAGAAAGATTCTGAAAATGGTGTGAACCTGCACTGTAGCCTGTTCACAGGAACGCTGCCAACCTTAACCAAATGTGAAGATATTTGTACCCTATCCCACGTACACAGCACTTTGTTTTAGACTGTTTCATTTGATCGTGTATCAGTTCAGTCAAGCAGGACAACGGTGGTGGCCATGTTTGTGCAGATCAGCTCTGATTTAAGGACGCGTGAACGGGTGAGATGAAAGCAACCAGCAGAGATGAAGGAGGCCGAGATTGCTCTTTGAAAGTTTATCCTGAAGATTTTATCCTACAACAACAATTCCAGCATCGTGACTAGCCATGAGTGGACACTCAGCTGTATGATCCACCTTGAGATAGGAAACACAAGAACCGAAAGCAAGACTGTGTTTTAAAGGGCTTTAAAATGCAGATTTTAATAGCAGTAACATTTAAATAGCAGAAATGTTTTATGTAGACTTCTTTCTTTATGGACGTGTCAAGATTTTACTCAGTTAAATGTAAACACATGGAGTCAAGAAGTATACACAAGTAAACATACACAAGTATTCAAGTGTAAAAACGTTACGATGAAATGACAATCTTGCCTGAACAGTCAAGCGGAAAACGTTCTGCTAACTCAGGCAAACCTAGATTATATCTTGCTAGTAAGCTAATGTTTACCAACCCTTTAGAAAAGCCACACAAGCACACAAAACTAGGTAGTTAATCTAACAAGGTAATTTTCAGACTTACCTAGTTAGCTAATTTTGCAAGCTATTGTACAAAACTTAACTATTTAAATACATTCACAAGCTAATTTATAAACTTAACTAGTTGGTTAACTTTAATTAACTAGGCAGCAAATTAAAACACTCTAAAAAAAAAAAAACAAAGCTAGTTGTCTAATTTTGTAAACAAATATACAAAACTCAATTAGTTAGATAAATTCACAAACTAATTTACAAAATATAACCAGTTAACTCATTCCAAAAACTAATTAGCAAAACCTACCTAGTTAGCCAACTTAAAATAACCAGTTAGATAATTCATAAACATAAATAGCTAGCTGGTTCTACAAACGAATTTGCAAAGCGTAAATAATTCGTTAATTTCACAAAATAATTGTCAAAGCTAAGGTACCCTTGTATCTTTATCTAACTGATCTTGTAATGGTGTACCGTATCCAAAGTTGCATTCCATTTGTTTAAAGGTAAACATAGTTAGCTTTTTGTTTGGGTAATTAGCAAGCTGACTACCCTTAGCAAAGAAATGCCAAGATGAGATCTCATGTTAATCTCATTTTTGTCTCCTACTGTAGACAGAAATGAGCCATCTTTGAGACTTGAATGAGATTTTTCTCAATCTTCTCAAATATGTCTCAAACATGGCTCATTACCTCTAAATCTCAAGTTCATATTTGTCTCGTGTGCGACTCACATATTGTTTTCCCAAAGCAGTGTTTCTCACAGATAAAGTATACAGTATTTGTAAACTGTTCATTTGGGTTCTCTGATATGATCCTTTTTAAAACGTTTGTTTAGTCATGTGTGTACAGTTAGTTAAAATGAAATGAAATTGAGTTCTTCATATTGAGGAATACATTCTGCTGAAAAAAATGTCACTCTATATTGCCCAATCCTGACTCATATACACTATATTTATTAAAACGTACTGCAAACAATGGCTAAAGATGCTTTGGGGTTCAGCCATTGTTTGCATTATGTTTTAATAAATATACTGGGCTAGGGTTCTTTGACAAAAAGTGCCATCTACACTAAAGACTGTTTAGTACTTTATTTTTATACTTCATCTTACTCTTCACATACGAGTAGACGGAGGGGAGGGTTAGTAGGTTGGATCTCTAAAATGAAGATATGTAGATATGTAGGTTGGTAACTAAAGTCAAATACAAAATCAATTCAATTGCAAAATTACAAGTCAGCGAAAAACACTTTGTCCATCATTCATCCGGACCTTTAAGTGGCGGTAGCGCACCACCTACTTTGCCTGCCGCAGATAAAAATTAAGAAGACGACAAAGCGGACAGTGAAGGTGGGTTCCACTACAATATTTCTCATTTGTGTTTCATGCATCTCATTTATATCTGATTTTAATCTCATTATGGTCTTATATATGGCTCATTTGCTTCTCCTTTAAATGCAGTTCTGTTTCTCACGTGCATCTCTGATTTCTCAAATGTTTCTCAAGTATGTCTCGGGTTGTGTCTCAGTTATGTCTCTTTGTTTCTCCTAAGTGGGGTTTAGGATAAATAGAAAAGACAAAAGGCGAGCTTGTAATGAGACAGGTCAATTCAGTCTCATGAGACATGAATAAGCTCATAATGAGCAGCAAAATGTTGCTATGGGTTAGCTGCCTAACCATAGTGTATAATCTGAACCTGTGGGGGAACAAGAACTCTTGCTGCTGATGCGGGAGTGGTGTTCAGCTTCATCAGCAGAAGAGTTTAATAAGGTCAGCGGGGGTCTCTGTCGCATCTCCTACGCAGCACTTGTGTTACCTCAGCGCAAACCCTGTCCTTCACAAGGCTCTCAGACCCTCAGACGTCTAATGAAAACAAAAGTGGGATTCTTTCACTGTGTGTCTGGTCGTGCCATGGTGACTACAGCGATACTGCATGCTTTTCACACCAGTCGCTGGTTTTAGGTAAGGTCCTGCTCCTGTACAGGATGACGGAGTGTGCCCTGCTTGTGAAAATCATGGATACTTAATACATAGTACCTCTTATGACAAGCTTTCTAAAGTAATGAAATGCTGTACCAGAACGGTTACAGTCTTATAACGCTGAATTGTGAATTTTTTCCTTTTTTAAAATTTCTACACAATTTTCTTTGCAAAATTTCATTTGATTATGTGATTTTATAATCCTCGAAAATTGTATGGTTAGCTAACTTTTTTATTTTTTTAGGAAGCTGCACTTCACTGCCCCCTACTGGTCTACCTATTTTTTTTCTCCATGAACGTTGCCATAATTCAGTCATCACATTTGCATAACTTTATAAACTTCACCCACATGCACTCAGTCAGTGTTCGAAAGTTTCTTTCTTTGGCTTGGTCCTGGAGCTGCAAATGCTAATATAGCTTATAGGTACAAGGTTAGCATTTTAGAAAATCTCATATGATACAACGCAGTTAAACTTAAATTAAAGGTTATGATGGGAAATTAAGAGACAAGACAAAAACTAATGGAACAAAAATCTTCCTAACTGTCACTAAATGATCTCGCTAATCTCTGGGAACGTTTCCATACGTTCTGCTGAACAAGTATCGAGCCAGTACAAAAATGCAAAAATGCTGTAGAAACCCCAGAATTTCAGCAAAAGCATCAGCTAGAGAGTATTTTTTTAATTGACTGTTTATTTTTTCCATAACGCTGAACAGTTTCTACATTCTGATTATACAGAACCGTGTAAGAGTATACAGCACCGCACATCATCGTGCTACGCCTGAGCACCGAGCCCGAGCCCATGGGAACAACACACACGGGGCTCTGGAGCGAAACTGCACAGTGTGAATAAGCAACACAACCCAGTGGTGTAATTATCGCGTTGAAAAGGTGGGAACGGCTCCGGCGTAAACACCGTAAACGTTTTATACACAAGTGGTTGCATCAGACATCAACCGCCTTAAAACGGGACCTAAATTACACGCCGCACGTCTGATTATCACGTACGCAACGCAGGACCTAGACAATACAGTCGACAGCCACAAGACAAGGCGTGAGCGGCTGCAAGATTGTTTACGCTCGTGTCCGAGTGAGGACAAAAGATGAGACTAAACGATACAGCATTCTCAGGTGAATCTTGGATAAATGAGTGGCTGAGTCATGTGACATCATGTAAAATCTGCAGCAGGTGGTTATGATTTTGATTTTAGTCTGAGCAACAAGCTATCCCGTAAATACCAATTAACCTTCAGTCCATAACACTTAACGCACTAGTCCAGCTAACGGGAAGTTACTATTATAACAAGGTTCTTCCAAGGTTCCTCTGTAACCTTCAAGTATAATGCCTTTGTTTTGACAACATTCTGCTGTTTCATTATGGGCTGTAATTCTGGACTCTGTAACTTTTGGACTCTTCTAAATTCCTGAAGTTATCGCTTTGCGTGAGAGCGGTGAGAAAAGGCGAAGCAGTTTGGCGTCCAGCATCAGTTCAATGTAACTCATAATGTCACGCTGAAACTTTAGCTGTGAATACAGAGTGCATCGTGTGCACGTCATTACCCTAATTAAGTGTTTTGCGGCTTCATTTAGTTAAACATTATCACATGATACACTGGGTCAAGTGCTATTTTAATCATTTGATATTGCTTTTATGTTCCCTTGTATTACACCTTCCTCATTCATTCAGTATTTTCCATCACTGGTTTTTTTTTTTTAAGGTTTAAAGACTTGTTGTTTCTTACGACCAATGAAACTCATTTTTCTCCACTTTAAAACAAAACATTTGCTTAATTGCAACTTTATTCCTTTCAAATCTGACTTTATATATTTTTTTTAGCCCTTCTCATATTTTTCAGGCAATCGGGCAGCTTCCCCTCATCTGACGTACATGAGCCAGGAAAAAAGAATTCCAGTATAGAGGACGGTTTTAGCCGTGGTTTGGCAAACTGTGAGATCTTGTCCTTGCTGAAAGAATCGTATGCAACTAAATTAAAAGTCTCCGATCCCTGGAGAGGAGATGAAACAAGGCCGATGGAGCAGAGGTGGCCGGTGGACGCTCCAGAAACGGTGGATGGCCGAGACGGTTACTGACCGAGAAGCTGTCCAAGAATTTAATTTCCAAGAGTGGATTTTCATGCGTGGGAAAATGTGAGAGATTATGTCAGAAAAGCAAGGAATAAAGAAAGAAGTCAGAGTTTCAAATAGAAAAGTCAGAATTGTGAGAAGCTCATTATTTCAACTCAAAAGTCAGAATTGTTAGAAAAGAAAAAATTCCATTTTTTTCCCCCCCCGATTTTCTCCCTAATTTAGTCGTGTCCAATTCCTCCCCGTCACTAGGGGGCTCCCACATTAAGGCTACTACTACCACTCAGCCGGGAGGGCCGAAGACTATCACGTGTTTCCTCCGAACCACGTGACGGCAGCCGACCGCATCTTTTCGAACTGCTCGCTCGCGCACCGTTGGGGGCGGCGTAACACACTCGGAGGACGGCGCTATCCGCTCCCTCCGTTGCGCGAGCTCACAGACGCCCCTGACTGGCTGTAGAGCCGTGATTAATGTGGGAGCACTAAGTACCTCTCATCCCTCCCCTCTGAGAGAGCTCGGCCAATCAGCTCTCTCTAGACCTCCGGCTGCGAGAGGTTACAGCACCACCCGGGATTCGAACTAGCGATCTCCGGATGATAGGGCGAGCGCTTTAACCACTGCGCCACTCGGAGGAAGAAGAAAAAAAAAATCCATTTTAAAAGTGAAAATTGTGAAAAATAAAGTCAGAATTTTAAGTAAAAGTCAGAATTATGAGTAGAAAAGTCTGAATTGTGAGAATTTAAGTCAGAATTTCAAGTAGAATGTCAAGTTAGAATTGCGATAATTAAAGCTGAAAAGATCCCAAATGTTTGGAAATGTAAGAGGTTCATTTAATGCTCCGTTGTTGGACAGTGTTGCATCTTTATTATTTTTTAAATTTCTCATCAGTTTTTCTCTTTAAATGCGTCTATGAAGTCCTCTTTCAGCGAGCTCGAGGAAACACCCTACATCCTGACACCATGAGGCTCGGAGACATGGCAGCGTACGGCCAGCCAGGCTGCGGGAAGCCGAGCATTCCCCTGTGGCTTGTTGTGTCTTCGGAAAGACTAACGTGTCCTCCGTGTTCTGAAAGGAAGGACAACGTCGATCTAAGAATCTGTGTGTTACAGATATGCCCTTCGGAGAGTCATTTTTTGAGGGGTTGTGGTCTTGGAGTTATGTTGATACTGACACTGACATTCCCTGGCATGGAATACTAAGTGACGTAAGCCGCGCTAATCAACAGATAACCTAGCATACAAACATGCAGATCACGTCATGCATGCAGTATATATACAGTATAAATACGTAGATGAACACATCTTTAAGCACGTATAGAAGTGACATTTCCGAACGATTTTCAGAGGACAGATTGTTGCTCAGACTGTGAGTGGATTGTCTCATAGACAAACAGCTAGAAATCTACACCTTAAACAGAATTATAAGGAAGAACGTGAACATGAGACAACTTTGAAGATGTCTTGAGAAGAACATCCATATGCCTAACTATTTCAAGGACAGTAATAAATGAGCTTCATTAGCTTGGTGCAGCCTGGTAGAAGCCCGGGAGGACGTCAACATGCTTCTGTGTGGACACATTCTTAACTAACGCACTTGATGTTGCATTACATAATCAGCATCGATGACGACCACATGTAAAACGTGCCCTTATGTACTTCTTTTTTAGAATGGCATCAATAATTTAAAGTCTTGAGGCCGGTGGTTTGATGAAAGGATCCACACCAGTACGACCAGCACTGAAGAACTTTTCCCGTCTAGCGTGATCCTGTAATCTGTCATGCTGACAGCTGGTTGGCTGACCGAGAGAGAGAGAGTGTGTGTGAGAGGCGTCTTGGTCTCTGGAGATGAGCTAACTTTTCCATGGTGAAGCCAGCGAATGCCAGACACGTGGGCCTTCATTACAGAGGAACGTCATTCAAGGCCAAACGTCTAGCCAGGGTGATAAGTGAAAACCGAAATTAGACCAAACAAGCCACACCTACGGTATAGTTGAGGAAAGGGACAGACAACAACCTTATGTAATAGGTCCGATGTTGCGCAACCTATGGAGTGTGACACCCTCAAGGCACGGAAGGTCTAGACGATCATCAGAAACAAATTGGTTTTCTTAAACATATGGATTTAATACAAGGCAGTTTTTATGTCATGATATCATGAATCGTGACCTAATATGCTTTTTCTGAGGAATTGATGAAACAGATGATGTAATGTTACGTTGTTGCGCTTGAGCTAAACTTAAGTGCCGTGATACTTAGCAGAATGATTTAGCTTTTGTCATATCGCCTGCCCCTAGCAGCGAAAACCAATCACAAATATATTCAGCTTTACATTACAATGTAGCTCTGAATTGATCCACATTTCATTTCATGAAGCTACTTATTTGGTGGGAAAACATAAAACCAAACTATCAACTTTACATGATTTTGACTAAATGCAAATACCAAATGCTCCCAGGATTTAAATTTTTTTTTTATTTTGGGCAGTTGTCAAACGTCTTAAAAAAAATAAATAAAAAAAAAACACCCTACTTTTAAGTATTGTTAGCTTCGGGGGAAAAACGGATGTCATATAATATCCTAATTGAGAGACAATGGAGAGCCGACATGCAGCTCAGGTTACGCTGTGACAGTTTAAGCTTTGATTTACAGGCTTTTGAAGCGTCTCAGTCACGCTACAGCTTCTTGCCATCCGTTTATGGGTCTCCGGCTGGCAAATGAAGACCCTGAGCTGTTGAAAAAGTCAAAGTTGAAATAATAAAACTCCTCCGAGACCTTTATTAGGGTAAAAGCGTGATGCTTTTGGCGTGACTTTGGAAAGGAGCCATTGATCAGACAAGTGAATTAAGAATGGTTAATGAGACCTGGGGTCTTGGATAACCATCCAAGACTTAGAGGGGAGGGGACTTGGCACTGTTCTTGCTGGGGAAACGGAGGTATAAGCCGTGCTGCTGTGGTATCACTTTTGAAAGAAGCTATCAAGTAGACAAATGAATCAAGTGACAGAGCCTTAGGTTCTCGCATGACGGACTTGAGAACTTCTCTACACCGTCCTGTAGATGGACCAGCATTTTTCAAACAGGAAAATGTTGAACCAGGGTAGGGAACATGTGGTTTGGAGAAAAGAAAGTGAATTAGAATGGTTAAAAGGGTGACGCTGTAGAAGTCATAATGTTCTGAGAAGGCATACCAACTGGACCAAACTTCCATTCATCCGTCACAAGAATACAGTCTTTTCCTTTTGATTAGGATCATGTTGGTTCCTGAGTCTACCTTGAAAAATACATGCTGGATGTGATGCCCGTCACACCTAGACGCAATTTAGAGGATTGGGGAAATCTGGAGAACCTGCAATAAATCCACCCGGACCACTCTGGAGAGAACATATGAAATTCCACTGAGCTCAGGATCAAACCCAGCCTCCTGTAGCTGAGCACGAGGTCAAACCAGACAAACCCCTCATATCATGTCGGGTTCTGGCTTGAGGTAATAACTGCAACCTTTTTCATGACGTTTCACATTATCCAGGCTGTCATTCAGACATTTCCCAGATGCCTGTCTCTGTTGGAATGCATCCCTCACACGACTAGGACACAATCCAAAAAAAGAAAAAATACTGTTTAATAAAGACCCTCCACACACTCCTTCACACCTTCTTCGTTTACATCTGTCTTTTTTTTTTTCTTGAATCCCTTTCGTTTCTCGTTCCCGTCTTCGTCTAAGGGGCTGAGCAGGAAAGCGGGGAAAAGTTCAAGTCCACCCCAGCAACCAGCTGATTCCTGTCCAAAAAGCTGGGAGGAGGAACTCGAGGAATGCGCTGGTGCTTTGAGACAAACAACTTCACGTTGTTTCCTGCTCGCTCTGATACAGGAGGAATGCAAGCTCTCTGAAAAAGACATGGCTCCACAAAGACCATCATTTACCATCGTTAAAACACTCTGTTCTCCTTGTTCCTTTCTGGCTGCCACGTGAGCTTGCTGAAGCGCTACAGATGAAATCAGATGTTTCTGATTCTTGTAAAAGATCTAAGAAGATACTGCTGCATCTCATCACGGGAAATCTTCTAACCTACGAGGATTAAGGCAGTACTTGTGCAGAGCCAGTGCCAGCCTTTAGATGGGAATGTCATTTTGAGATGTACAGTGGGCTCAAAAGTATTGCCACCCTTGACATTAGCCACCTGAGAGAACTCCAACCATTAACCGAGGAGATTACGGAATATAGTATAAAATATAGCTAGAAGGTGAGCACACCACACCCAATCTGGTGTATTTCATTGACACTGACTCGTTTCGTTTATAATCACAAAGATAATTAGCTGGTTAGTTTATTTAAGCGAGGAAAACCAACATCTGGCAACAGAGTCTAATGAAATAGTTGGAACAACGTGGAACAACGTTCCTGCTTCGCCGAAAGAAACACAGGATGTGACTAAAGGCATTGTTTAAATGCAAGATTTGGAAATGACGATGCGGACCACAGGGGACGCGAATGTACGTCCTTCTCCTCCCATCCGACATAAATACTCAGCGGGGATAATATTAGTTTGCAAGCTACTGACAGTGCTGAAGGTCGCGACCATCTATGTCAAGGATGTACGAGACAACCGGCAGTTAAATCCCTTTGCACCGTGCAAATATGCAGCTATTACCGCGCTCCCTCTCAATCTATCTCTCTCCCTCTCTTTTTTTTTTTTCCAGAGTTATTCAAGAGTGAAGGCCAAACCACAAAAAAATGATTAGGCTTTTTTTGTTTAAATAGGACGACGGAGAATGCAACGTCAATTTTTTTTTCTACTTTGAACCACAGAAAAGAAAACAGCTTCAGAAAATTGAGGAAAGAACAGAAAATAAAGATGGGATCAGAAGATGAGAGGTTAGGCCTCGCGTTCTACTTTAAAGCATGAGAAATGGTCAGTTACGTGAACCAGGTGCTAGTTCGTGTCTGGCGCGAGTGCCAGAGCAGAGCCGGTTCAACCTCCTAAGAACTGTCTTTGTATTTCCATGGGCTAGAGAGTCACGCCACTACGTCACTGTATACGTCTGTGTGCGTCTCTACTTTCTTGCTAGCGGCAAGCACAACATCAACAATGGCGGACTTCAAAATGGCTTGGCAAGCAGTCCTCCCAGCTTTATCATTACTAGAAAGCATTTGAGCTGCCCATTTTTTAAAGACGACGGTCCCAAACATTCAGTTACTTGTGATAATCCAACTCCCATCCCAAGCCCCTGACAAAAGTAGTTCTTGTTGTCTATGTTGTGACCCTGCAAAGTGTTTTGGCTGTGTGAAAACAAAGAACTGGTTCTAGCTCCTGAACCACCTTGGTGGAAAGGGGTATGAGGGAACCTTTGAAGGATCCTTGTTTTTAACCTCTGAGGAACACACGAGGCACCCTGAATCTTTGATTAGCCATGATAAAATAAAAGATGTAAAGACTTGTTTGTTCTTCTGCAATGAGCCATATTTACATCCCAGAGCAGATAGTAGGTTTAGGGGGGCTAAGTGCCGGGGTGGGGTGGTGGTGGTAACTGGTGAGGGTTTATTTGGGGGTATAATATTACATACAGTAATTTCCATCCTCTCCTTTCAAGTACAGTCTTTCCATCCTCTTCGGTAAGTTCTGAACCTTACTTCCCTGTTTCACTTTTCCACACCTTTACCGATTTGCTATAGATTTTGACGTCTGATGCCTACACTGTGTTCAAGCTATGCCGAGGCTGTTTTTTTTTTTTTTTTTTTTTTTTTTACAATGGGACACTCTCAGTCACAAAGAAAACTTTCATTGAGATGTCTGCAAGAAAAAGAAATATTATTTTTGGCTAAAGATTCTTGTAACATCCGGCCTCGACCCGCAGACCGGACGAGTTTAGAGACAGGCCTGGTCAGTTAGGGTCATGGAGAGAAAGGGAAAGAGAGAGAGAGAAAAAAAAAAAATCAGTGGATACCAAAGACCTGGCCTCAGGAACGACAGAAAACAAGAGCAAGAACGTCAGAGCAAATTTACTCTCTGTGGTCAGCTGTGGTCATCGTGGGTGCGCATTAAGAAACAATTTGGTTAGAATTTATTGGTGTATAGAGTTTCAACAACGCTTACTGTTAGGGCTTTTTCACAACTTGGGTCACCTAGGCATGTTTGTTTTCACAGTAAAGAATTCCTTCTCATTCATGGATAGATTGTGCAACTCCATGAATGCTTCCACGCCTGCTGCAGGCCTCATCATGGTTTGGTTGGAACACCGTTCTCAAGAGGACCAGCGGTTGGATCTTCTGGATCATTCCTGGTTTTGAAAAGTTTTTTTTTTTTCCGCCTCGACAAATGGACTGAACTTCAGATTTCAAGCCAGAGGCCACGGGGATGCATTAAAGAGTTGGCATGAAGAAGAAGAAAAAGAAGAAGAAGAGGAGGAAGTAACCAGTCATTATCATTATTGTGATAACACCAGGAGCGCGGATTATGAGTTGTTACCGTGTACAGGTGTAGAAGAAGAGTAAAGACAACTTATGTATACGTCAAATAAAGTAAAAAAATAAAAACCTGATGTCTTATGAGACTCTTGAAGCCCTGACAACCTGACAGGCGACGTATCGGCTCCTGCAACACCGCAGCTCTACCACATGGACCTAAGCTGTTAAGATGTTGACTCTGATATTAGCTAAAACTGATGCTGTAGCTGACAGTGTTGGGTGAACCCCTCCCCGGGCCCCTTGTTCTTCTGATGTGGTCTGGCTGTTGTTGTATTCACAGTCTCTCTGTCTGATGCTCATTAAACAGGGCGTCTGTAGTTTTCACCAAAGTTCCCCATCGTTTGTGCTGAATAAAGCCCTTTTGTAATAGAACATGTGAACCATACATAATAGACTTGATCTACCAACACTGCAAAGGTTCTCGATGGTTAATCATAGCAGAGTCTTTAAAACAGGGGCGTGTTTAACGGTAAAATAAATCCCATGGATGGCGTCATTATAGTTATTATAAGAATAATATTTTGTAAACTTATTAGACCCACACAGCTTTCTCTTGCTGAATTTTCCACTCGCACAACACCTTGGATCCAAGTTGATTTATTCTCGTGTTATTGAGCTACTGGGGCTTGGCTTGAACAAGACCTTAATAATAAATACAGCATAATAACTTTCCACTGCAGTTACTAAATGAAGAAAAGACACACAGACCCTTCTTCAAAAACACTTTTTAAAACATATTTTCCAGCAGCATGAACTGTTTTTTTTTTTCTTGGCGTTTAAAAAAAATAGACATTTATATCATTGGCTCGTAAACATGTCTAGACATGGTTTTAATTGGACGAGGCGGATCAGGAACCTGCCGACGCCCATCTGATGAGTTACGCCAATTAAAAGCCGGGAACGAGCGAGCGATCTTGAAGTTTATTGCTTGATCCGTTTCTTCTCTATTTAACAGGATGAGAAAAACACGAGGTATTGTAAATGCACCGTGCCGGGAATAAAAGTGGGTGTGGCTTAATCTTGAATATTCTCTTATAATTGAATCCTAATTTAATCATTATCTGTTCCTTCTGAATAATATAGTCATATTTGTTCCACCTCATCAGCCCCGAGAGATGTTCCAAGGGTAGCTGGGAGTGATGTCCTCTACATCAGACAGGAAGCTTAATGCCCTTTAGGATGCTGGTGTCACACCGTAACGATTTCACTGAGATCAGCTGGAATGATCTCAAAGTCTGTCTCCTTCCCAGACACTTCATGAAAGAACATTTAAATCTAACGCCGCGCCCGTTTACTTCACTGGAAAGAAAAGATCCCGAACTGCACAATGCTGAAGCAAAGACATTTGTTTCCAAAAACTATTTTAAGTGCACCTGAAATGAATATCTGGAGTACAATGACCCATACAAAGTCAAACCCCAGCAGCAATCTGTCTCAACCAGGAATTCCCACGGCTAGCTCACACCGCGCTAACAATACAGCAGCACAGGATGGAGCACCGTGGCTCCAAATATAGTATCAGCCTCGAGCGTGACCTTCCCCTCACTCGAGCTAATCCGAGTGGGCTCCATGCACCAATCTGAGCCATTATGTCAGCCTTTCTCATCTTTCACCAGCAGCTCGGTCCCGCAGGTGTGAATGCGCGGTGCAGGAGGGGCGGCCGCGAATGGGAAACGCCATCGCCGCTCGAGGAGCCGAGCGGACTAGACGTTTGGGGGTGAACGCTCGTGGCAGTTCTATTTCCAGGCCGTATCACGTAGCCCTGAATATTTCAATGCCCGTGTGGTCACCTGACACTGAGCTACACATGCGGAGCGTCGGACAGGCGACCGGTGTTTGAGTGATGGCCACTTAGTGTCAGATGTTACTCCGCTCATGCATCTTTCACCTACATGTGTCCTGTTCTGGTTGTAGCCACAGCAAGAGGACATAATTAATGTCAGGGAGTTTCTACAGGGAAGGTGATCTCATGCGGGATAATGAGGCGTGCGTGCACGGATCGGGGAGCTCATCACAGGAACAGGACATAAATCTACTGGGCTCTACGCTAGAAACCAATTAGGGCTAGGCAAAATGAACAGAATAACACGGTATTGGGTTAAAAATGTCATCACTGTTACATTACGGCGTTTAGCAGATGCCCTTATCTAGAGGTACTTTTATCTCATTATACGTCTAGTTAAGGGTTAACTGCATGAATAACCCTCGCTCAAGAGCGGCACTGTGCTGGTGCTGTGGTTTGAACCCAGGATCTTCCGATCAGCAGTCCAATGCCTTAACCACTAAGCTACCCCTAGCCTCTATTATGAGAGAGGGTGGCACGATGGTGTAGTGATTAGCATCGTCATGGTCAGGGGTCAATACCCGACTCAGGTCTGTGTACAGTACAGACCAAAAGTTTGGCCACCCCTTCTCATTCAAAGAGTTTCCTTGATTGTGTTCTTTATTGTGTTCTTTCTTGTGTTCTTTAGCCCAAACGCGTCTCTTCTGCTTGTTGCCTGTCCTTAGCAGTGGTTTCCTAGCAGATATTCTAGCATGAAGGCCTGATTCACACAGTCTCCTCTTAACAGTTGTTCTAGAGATGTGTCTGCTGCTAGAACTCTGTGTGGCATTGACCTGCTCTCTGATCTGAGCTGCTGTTAACCTGCGATTTCTGAGGCCGGTGACTCGGATGAACTTATCCTCCGCAGCAGAGGCGACTCTCGGTCTTCCTTTCCTGGGCCGGTCCGCATGTCAGCCGGTTTCTTTGTAGCGCTCGATGGTTTTTGTGACTGCACTCGGGGACACTTTCAAAGTTTTCCCAATTTTTCCGACTGACTGACCTTCATTTCTTAAAGTAATGATGGCCGCTCGTTTTTCTTCACTTAGCTGCTTTTTTCTTATATATATATATATATATATATATATATAGACGATGAATGAATGAATGTTATGGGGATGACAGTCTTAACAGTGGAGACTACTTCCAAAAATGCTCAATAAACATCTCTGTACCTCACAATATATCTGATTGTATCACTACATATTTACTACATAACTACATATCAGGCTCAGATTACAGTATGCGCATGTGATTGAGTTGAATTAGGATTCGTGTAGTTCTGGTAACGTTAGAACCCCTCAAACACTTTCCCATGAATTATCCTTTAGAGATCCAAGCTCGTCGAGGGTGAGAGGAAATCACGTGAGCTTCAGTCAGATCGAAACCGACATTCTTTTCATGGTTGAGAGCCAGACAGCTATGAGATAACTGATAAACTCTCAATGGGGGGGATCCTTAAGGGCTTTCAACAAAGTGTTCCTGAAACGGTTCTACCTTCTCAAGGACTTAAGGACAAACTGAAACATGTATGTGTGTGTGTGTGTGTGTCTGTCCATTCAGCTTCAAGACTAAAACCAGCCCCGTGTTCTGACTCTGGGAGTTATCCCGCCTCCGATCACTTGCCTAGGCAAAAATAAAATTGAATATGAAAACGTCGCCCACACCCGTGATGGGCCTCTCAGGAAAGCAGCAACACCCTTGTCGTCTACTGTATTTATTTATTTATTTATTTTCTAAAAGTGTAGCCTCTGGAGGCAGGTCACAGAAATAAGCAGTGGAAGGGTGTGGAGGGCTTGTGGGAAAGTCGTGTGTGGGATTAGCGCTGTGTTTCGTCTGAACAATTACACAGCAGCGCGCCAGAACAATAGCTCCGTGCAGCCTCGGATCGCTGCATCCCGCACGCTGCTGATGCACAACGCTTCTGTTTAGAGCCTTCAGAACAATTACCTGACCTTTGTGGACAGAAGTGCTGAGTGGGTGTTTGTTTTAGCACGAACAGGTAGTTAGCGTAAAGCTCACAGAGAGGAGCTTGTTGACAAAGATGGAGCTGCTCCAATCCAAAAATACCCCGACCCACCCAGATAAACACCCAGGTTACAAACAGGACGGGTGGCTGCTACAGGATGTCCAAAAAACAACAACAAAAAAAGACTCACTTGATTACATAAATAAGTAAATAAATACATCATTCTAAATGGCAAATATCTCCTCAGGGAAATTGATTTAACATAACCACTACGGAACTTTCTTAGCTAAGAATAAACATGACACTAAGCAAACTAGCAAAGGGTAGCTAGGTTATTAATTGTTAGGTAAAAATGGAATGCTAGCTAACTAATAACGCAGTCATGCGAGTGTCAAAAATGTCTCCTGTCTCTGTACTGAAATATACTTATATATTCATAGACTGTTAAAGTTACATTATTTGTACAATTAAAGTTAACATGTAATCAAACAGACATGAAAAAAGCATTCTATACTCACCGCAAGATTGTACACTAACCGCGTGATCCCACTAGTAGCAGCATGGATTTATGGTCGTTCCGCAAAATTAGAGAAAGATCCGGAAACTTTTGTTTGCGCATGAGCAGCGAGTGTATGTGGGACGGATTCGCAGGTAGGATGAATTTATAGAACACCTGCTGAAGACCTGATTGGTCAAACGGAGTCATGTGATTATTGTTGCTGCGATCCACCGGCTGCAAGTTTACAAAAAACGGTTAGAAACGTAACGAGCCGAGTGTAGCGGAATGTCGCGGAGTAAGAGTAGCGTTTCTTCTTCACACATCTACTCAAGTAAAAGTTAAAAGTATGGTGCAGTAAAACTACTCATAGAAGGACATTTTTTTTTTCAAAAAGTTACTCAAGTAAATGTAACTCGTTACTACACACCTCTGGTAGCGATACTCTAAGGAAGGTGAAAGTTTCCTTAAAGAGAGAATCCGAGAGACACGGATTCATCACTACGCGTCTGAGAGTAAACGGCAGAGTACGGAACAGAAACGTCCTCAATCACCGACCGAGAAAAAGTCGACCATCAGCTGGAAAATTCATCAACGCTTACAGTCGTCTGGGATTCTCATCTCAGGGGCCAGAAGTATTGGAACGCCATCAGGAAAAAGGTTCAACAATCGACAGTGCTCGTTACAGTGAGACGCTTATTGAACGGCTGAAGACTAAACTTCGGATTAAACACAGAGGACTGATATCCGAGGGCGTCGATGGGCGTCCGCACTCAGCCTAAAACTTTTTTTAATGAGGGAATACGAACGCTTGTTGACAGACAGACAAAGTGTATTAAAAAGAAAGGAGATTATGTTAAGAAATTACGCATTTGTCATTTTTAAAACTTAATTCAAATACATTCTACAGCCAGAGTGTGCATTACATCTAGCTAACTGTCAAGCACAACACTGGGTAACAGATAAGTTCCTTCTTGTTACTAAGCAAAAATACAAAGGCAGCCAAGTATAAGAAGCGTAGATTAGCATTAAAACAGTACATAAACGCAAAGACAGATAAGCTATATATCTTTATCCAATTAAATAAAGTTAATTAACTCCTTAAAAGCTTGTGTGTTTTTCAAATTTTGTTTTGTACGTCTTGCTTATGAAATAGAATAATAATAGTGATAATAATAATGCAGTAATTACAAACGTGAAAACACACAAACTAGCATTTCAGAGTAGTGTGTGTTGTGTGTTACTGAGGAAAAACTTCCCAGAAATGTCACACACATCGAGCAACTTTGCTCTTGTTTCACACTTTGGACCGTTTCTTTTCCACGTAAAAGCTTAAAATCAATATGAGCTGCTGAAGCTCTTTACACGTGGACGTCCAGAGGGAGCGAGGAACAGAGCGCGAGTGTGAGACGCACGCGAGCCTCAAGGCCCGCTTTATTCCGGCTAAACCGTGTCAGTAGGAAAGATTTCCGAGACTACAGGCGCTCTACTGATGACTGGAAACACACACACACACACACACACACACACACACACACACACACAGATGGAAAGCGGTGGAGAAAAGCTCCAGTCAGAGGACCTTGGCAGGGGGGAACCTGGCATGGACACACACACGCACACACATATTTCAAAACACACATTCATACTCACTCACAGCCTTTAAATGTCAGTGTGTGTGTGTGTGTGTGTGTCACATGAGAATGAGAATGTACACAAACGATATTGTTTTACAGGTTAACCGGCTAATCTCAGTACATAAACAATGTTGACATTTTCAGAAGTTAGCCCGAGCCCTTACACTCGATGTGTTTCGTTTCCGACTTCACGCTGCTTCATGACAAACCCGTTAATTTATTCAGTTGATTTCATCACTCACTCCATTTTTAGCCTAGCTGTAATGCTAGTTTGTTTGTAGCTGTTTTGTTACAGCGCTAGTTTGTGGACACGCCTGTTTACTGTCTAAATCTTTAACTAGAATTATAGTTCCACTTTTGGATCATAATTTTTTTTTTTTTTTTATCTGTTTACAGTAGACGACGGTGCTATATTTAGACTTTGTTCTATAATTATACTTAGCTTCATATTTACACTAACATAGCAAGAGCTGGTTGTTTAAACCTGTGTACTATAAACTATACCTGTTTATTTATTTACATTATGCAGTATTATACAATACCGGTTTACAGTGATACTCACTTTTAAACTGTGCTTTACTATAAATGCTAGTTTCAATTTGCTACAATGCTAGCTCCTGGTTTAATCACCTTAATTTACTGTACTATAGCGATTGTTTATAGATTTAGCCTGTTTACCATGACGCTAGTTTGTGGGTTAGCCTGTTTACCATGACGCTAGTTTGTGGGTTAGCCTGGTTACTATGACGCTAGTTTGTGGGTTAGCCTGTTCACAATAAATGTTAGTTTGTGATTTAGCCTGTTTTTTTTGTTTGTTTTTGTTTTACTATAGATAGATACTTTATTGATCCTAATGGAAATTCCAGTTTATTATCACGCTAGTTAACGTTTTAGACTCCTTTTGAACTACCATGCTAGTTTGTTTTGCTATAAATCTATAGTCACATTTTATCCAATTAAAAGTCAAAGCGACTTGTTTTAAAGCCTTTTTTACTACACGGCTAGCTCACAGTTTAGACTGTTTAAAGCTAGCTTTCGTTTACCGTGTTAATAATAAAGCTAGTTATTATTAGCTAGGATTACTAATGCTAAGTTTTGCAGTAGCTCAGTTACCTGGGTGCTTATTTGGTATTTAGCCTATTTAGGTTCATGCTAGCTCATGGTTAGGTCTACACTGAGCTCGTTCGGTACTTAAGGGTTAACAGGCGAGCTGTTTCGCTAGCTCGTGACTTAGCGTATTTACTCAGTAAAGACCTTTGCAGGTGAGTCGTGTCCAAGTTGGTGTGTCCATTATCATAGTTTCCACAGAAGGGCTACAAGGGACTGACTGTGTGTGTGTATGTAATATCTAACCATCTCACTCTGTCAGTTCTCCAGCTCTCCCTTTCTCCTCATATCAGCCCCGCAGGTGTGTGCTGGAGAAACAAAGGCCGCACACAGGTCATTACATTAAAGCCGGGTCTGTTCAGGTGCTGACGATACACAGAGGGTCGTGTTATCATGATGATAGCAGGAGAGCCGTGGCGTGTGAGCTCCCGCTGACGTCCCACGCCTGGCCTCAAATCATCAGGGTTAAGTGTGTGTAACTTAAGAGGCTCTGCACACAGCCACTCATCCAGCATGGCCTGTAACGCTGCGCAAATACACACAGGTGCGGCTCACCTTTCCTTCTGCTCGTTCCTCGTCCCTCCTTCACACCCTATCACGCCTCTCGGGCACGAGATAGGGGCTTTCCAGGTAAAATGAAAGAAGGTGCACAGCTGCTTCAGGATTGGTGTGTACCCGGGCGAAACGAGATACGTACACATTATCCAGAACAAAGTGATAATCTGGTCTAAATAGATACAAAAAGAAAGAGTACTGTTTTATTTTTCCACAGGGTGACAAGGTGTGTGTGTGTGTGTGTGCGCGTGTGTGTGTGGTGGAAGTGATATCCCGTATGACAAGACGTAATGTGATCAGCCAGATATAAAGCTGTGTTGCTTTTGCATCATCTTTATTACCTGCCTGGGCTCAGTGGTTATAATTACACCACTAGCCTGGTTAGAACCTTCGTCCCAGCAGGAACCCCAACGTCGGATGATTGTTGTAATTAGTGATGGGAGTCGGGAACCATTCTGTAATCGACTGTCAGTTTGAATAAACCAATCGATGCACAATTAGTAATCAATCAGTTTGATAGGTGGGTTTTTTCCAAGTCTGTCAAATCAAAATTGAGGTGCATAAGACTACAACACCATAGATCTGAGTGGTTACCAATTTTTCTGCTCTGCATACCGAGCGTGAAGTTAAGTCACCTGGAACGAAAGTATAATGGAGGTAATCGTAGCGAAAGTCCACAACCCTCATTCTGTGCAAATATACATTCGGAAGTTCAGTTGAGACTCGTGTGAAGCTCCTGCAGTCACACTGAGCTACAGTGAGGTGGCATCTTTCAAAGCTGGATTTAGTTAAAATTGTAACACACACACACACACACACACACACACACACACGTTGTGAGCATGCACATTTTTCAGCATGTTTGTTTCCGCTACATTGCAGTTGCCCAGGTGCACGTAAAACACGTGACATGCCGTGTTTGAAAATTTTTTAACGATTAAAATCAACTACCGTTTTTTTTTCTTCCATTTTCATCGATCATTTAAAATGCAAAGGAAATCGACTGGCCGTCAATTATAATCAACAATCGTCCCATGCGTAGTTGTAAAATAGCTAATGATGAAGGGATGATGTTCACAGTCGGGACAACAACTTAGAACGGCTCTGAAAAGAAATGTTCAGATAATGTTGAAGAAATAGCGTTTAAACATCCACCTGCACAACGTCCGACTACATCCCCGGTCCCTCACGTTTCTAACAGGGATTAGATTTCCGATCAGAGAGTGGGACGAACGCAACAGCTTTGGAGCAGCAAGTCCCGCTCAGGCCACTGGTTTGGTATTAATATTGTTTTAAAGTAATACCAACAATGTTCTAACGTCTGTTATGTTGCCAAACCAACGTTACCACAAAATTCTGACAACTAAAAGTTTCTGCTTTGGAGTTTCTCTAAATCTCGCTCTTATGTTTTAAACCGTAAACGTAACCACACGTCCATGATGAGGTCAGACAGTGTCATAAGTTCCGGTCCGACAGACTTGTGGAAGCAACGCGAGTCAGATTCCCATCCGACATCTGATGCCGAGGAGGAAAAAGAAGGTGTCTTAACTCTGTTCCGACATCAAACGCTAACAATGTCTCTGTGTAAAACCAGACGGAGGACAAACAAATAGTTCATGTTGTTCTTGCGGCTCAAATAGTCCACATGGGTTGAAGTTTCAGCATTCCAGGAGTGTCAAAAGGAAGCCGCAAAAGATGGCGCACAGAAAGAGAAGAGGAGGAAAAAAAAGACACCTATTTTTAAGCTAAACCAGGAAGGAGGTTAACGAGGACAAGGTCATGTCTTAGGGTTAATGTGCTCTCGCCCTCTGTCTGTTTTTACAGGACAGAGGACAAACGGAGACGCCTAAAAGCACATTCTTGCCCTATAAGGCTTTCCTCTTAAACCAGTTTTCAGCAAGCAGTCTTTACAGATCATGACTTAGCGCCGTGCTCTCTAGCGACAGACCTGCGATTAGCGAGTGAACATTGTCACGTTCTGCTCACGTCATCTTCAGCGTCTAAAGCATTATAATACTGCACCTTGGAGCTATATTCTAGCTAATCAGGTCAGTTTAGCCTGCATGGAACTTTGTGCAAGTTATATGACTTTAACTTATTCATCTGAAAATAAGTATTCGCCCCTCTCTACTAGAGCAGTGCAATTTTACTGATTCGTCAGTTTAATCCATCTTTTGTTGGTTTCAGCCGCTTCCACAAAGTCCATGAAAAATATTGTTTTTTTTACGAATATCGTAAAAAAAATAAAATAAAAAAAAAATTCTCCTTCTTCTTTTGAATTTATGTGTGGTTGCAATACTGCCACCTAGTGTACTGGAGCATACAATTGACAGATTAACGGTTCTTCCTCTTCTTCTGAATATATGGGTGGCTTGGTGGAAAACGCCAACTAGTGGATTCTCGAAGGGAGTGGAACCTTGGATTGCGAGCATAATTCATTCCGGAAGCATGCTTGTATATCCAAGCACTTGTACATCAAAGTGAATTTCCCTCATCAGATGATTAATTTCACAACCCAAAAATATTTAGACAGGGAGACTCATTGCTTTTGCTTTGCACACACACGTAGTCACAATGTTGTAGTAAACAGTACACGCGCGCACTGAGACTGAGAATGGGAGGTGATTACCTACCATCCCGCGGCGACCGCGTGAGAAGAACCTTCGGCTCAGTTATGATCACATGACGCTCAGCAGGCATGCGTACTACTCGTATATCAAGACCTCGCTCAGTTATTAAGTTAAAATGTATTACAAACCTTTGCTCGTCTTGCAAAACGCTTGCAGATCGAGTTACTCGCAATCCGAGGTTCCACTGTACTGTTTCCAAACTTCAGAACCTGTCGGAAATATACAGTAGCTGCCTCCAACAAATTGATGAACAAGTAATTAGAGATGGATAAAGAATCGACTGACTAATGAATCATGATTTTTTTTATTCTTTTGTTTTGCCACACTGACTCCAAAAGAATTGTTTTTGAATTATTATATTATTACATTTATAATAGAGAATTGATCGGCCAGTGAACAGAATTGTCCGGTTTTCTGTTTGATCGGCTGTGACCAGTGATCGGCCTCATATATAAACGACTCTGTGCAGAGCGCATAAGCTATCAAGCGGTGCAACAGAAGCACATCTGTTTATGGCAGTACATTATCAAAAGCAGTCTGTGTGTTAAAAGCCTTTGATCTGCCTTTTTCTTCAAACTCTGTGAGCGAATGAGTGTTAAAACACACTCATTACACACACTTACACCAGTCTCAAAACTCTGGAAGCGCTAATTAGTCTTATAAGTCGTATACAAGTCGTATAAGTTTGTTTAGAAATAACTATTATGGTGCTGCTCAGTAATCATGTAGCTTGTTTGATTAATTTAATTTGAAATTAATTTGATGTTAAACTCCTTTTTTAATGAGAAATCTAATGTTATAAGGAACATTTAATTACTCATGTTCAATTCAACTGTACGGCTGTAAGGTATAAAACTTCTGCGTTATGACTCAACTTGTTTAAAAATGTTTAAATTTTTTTTCTTTATATATTGAATAGGGATATTAATGAAATTGTGATACTTCCAGGATAGAATCGAATTAATCGAATCAGCACCGCGGTACAGTGCAGCAGTGTATACACACCTGAAGCACAAACACAAATTACAGGAGTCACGTCGCACATGAATCGACTGACTGAGCCGACTTGCGTATCTGCAGATCTGTGACAGATGAGGGTTTGAACTGACTCGTTGCTGAGTGTCTACTGTAAATGAAACACATCTGCCATCCGTCGCTTTTCAAACACTCCAGACCTTCTTCAACAATAGGCTGACGGGTTTCAGATCCGGTCTGCTCTGGATCACGTCATTCACTTCCTTTAACCAGATGAATTGCTTAGAGATGAGCTTTTGTTTAGTTTTTTTCCTTTAAGTTGAGCTCATTCAGAAAGTCTGGTTTAAGAGAAGCAGAACAGGAAATTGCAGACTTCAGCACATTTTTTTAGTGCTGTGTTTAACGCTTCCTAAGTCAACTTCCCTTCACGGTTCATAGATATTTCTGAAATCACGTGACCTGTACAGCTGTAACTTCGGAGCTGAATAGATTTCCTCGCTTATCTACGTGCTAGCATGGTTAGCATAGCGCGGAGTCCACGATGGAGTTGATGCATGAAAGAGAGAGATTACGCTGTTTGCGTAACAACACGCTACTGACATCGGAACTACGTATTTTCCTTGCGATTGGAGAATTAGTGCGATTTTGTCTTTTACCAGAGATACGTGAACTCAGAAGATCTACTTCACCGAAGGAAAAGCAGGGAGTTGCGGTGCACCTGGATCTGAATCAGAGCGGCATGAGCGCGAGGAATTTCAGGGTCGTAACCAGCTGGGGAACCGTTTAAAGTCATTCCTTGAGCATCTCCCGTTTCGTGTTTCTGGTGATGGTGGAATACGACCCTCGGAGGGGTTTAAAACCTCAGACACGATGCATTTCGATCTTAATTTTATTCACAAACGATGCCGATGGTGTCGAAGTAACAGTAACGTCGAGAGGGAATATCCTATTTATATTGTTACGCAAGGATTGATTGCGATTTTTGTTCTCTGTGTACTGTAACTTCCGACTTCAAAGAGCCGCTCGACGACTTAACCCCGCTGGAAATCCCTCTCACGAGCACCGCGGTCAGGCACGGAAAAAAAGAAGAAGCTCGGGTTCAAAGCCGTGAAAAGAAAGACGGTAATAATCTGTAACTGTCTCGTTCCGTCACCTTCAGGCTGCGAGGCTTTGGTATGAGACACAAAGCTCTGCCTTTGTGAAGCGACTCCGACTCACGCTCACCGTGAACATGATACCGCGCTCATACCCAGATTCTGGTTTACCTTCGCTAATTAGCTCATAAGACATAAAACATGACAGGACGTGGGCGGGGTGACGAAGCGGGTCTACTGTTACCGCCACATAACGACATGACGACATGTCCTGGAGCTGATTTGCTTTGATTCTTTTTTTTTTTTTTTGCTGTAATTAATAAGCAATACATCTCATTATTCTTTTAACTATTTATAATTACATGTAATGCTTTCGTTTGCGACTTCGTGCCTGTTAGTTGAGCGAGCGCTGACACTGGAGACTCCTTAAGGAAACCCTCACCATATCAAATATTATATGTTTCTCCCTAATAAATAGCACATTCTTACATTTATCATCATGGAATACAAGGAGATTATGTTACAGCACCTTCCAGCCAATCAGAATGCACGGCAATGTGGTTCCAGTGTCGTATTGTACTACAGTATATACTGTACACAGAGCCTGAGAAAGTCAAATGAAAGAGGCAAAGACAATCCAGGGGGAGAAAGTTTTACTGCAAGCAGATCCGCTCGTCGTTAACATTCCCAGCGCGGCCCGTGACTCACCGCTGCGCCCGCTCGGAGTGTGTGGCAGCACCCTGAGGGGCCGTGTAAATTACAGCGACGTGTTCCCTGACACGTGTCACGTCCACTCTTTCCGGTCCTCGCTACACGTCGATCGCCGAGCCAGAAATCAAGCATAATAAGAACAAGCTCGTCTGCTACTCACTCCAGCCCCGCTCTCACACACACACACACACACACACACACACACACACACACACACATACACACATACACACATACACACATACACACACACACACACACACACACACACACACAACTAACAGTTCATGACCAAATCCCTTTAATTGTTCCTCTTAAAGCGTTTCCTGAACAGTTCGGGCACAGAATTAGTTCAGAAACACTCCTGAAAAAATTCTAATTAATAAAAAAAAACTACTACTAATGGATTACAGAATGTACAGGTTCTAGTTTTAATACATGCAATCATCATCACGCCTCATGAATCTAAGACTAATATCAAACTGATGGTGCTAAAATGTATCCCTGTTTTCTGCAAGGAGAGGTTTACTGGACGTTTATGGAAGGAGTCTCCAGTGTCCACCTTTATAATAACAGTCAAAAAACTCAGGATGGTGTTGCGTTGATCAACTTCACAGTAAATAAAGAAAGAAAGAAAGAAAGAAAAATAAAAAATTCAATTAACTTAACTTCAATTGAATCCTGGTTGAATATCGAATTGTATGTCCTACTGATGCTCCACTACACCATAACGACACCCTCTGTGTTTTTATTTGGCATTCAAATTCAATCACAAAATGAAAATGAAAGGGTCCAGGTTCGATTCCCTCCTTGGGGTCTGTGTGCATGGAGTTTGCATGTTCTCTCCGTGTTTGGTGGGTTTCCTCCGGGTACTCCGGTTTCCTCCCACAGTCCAAAGACCTGCAGATGAGCCTAACTGCCGTTCCCAAATTGCCCGTAGTGTGTGAGTGAGTGTGTGTATGTCTGTGTGCCCTGCGATGGATTGACACCCCAACTGATGTACCCCACCATCATACCCTAGTCTCCTGGGATAGGCTCCAGCGACCCTGTATACAGGATAAAGCTGTATGGACGATGAGTGAGTGAGTGTGTGATATACAATCACGAATCAACCCAAAAGGGAGTCGATTCATTGAACAGAGTAGAAACGAGTCGAAAATGGTTTTATAGTCGTCTCAATAATAATAAAAAAATAATAATAATAATAATAATAATCACAAGAATTCACAAACTGAACATTTAAACCCTCACACACACCAATAGACACTCAATAGAATTTTGGCACTAAAGTGTGTGTAGTTTCTTGTGAAAATAAATATGGATTATAGAGAATACTTAACTTAAGTATAGAACATGACTTTTAGAACAGAATCAACTCAGAACAAAACAAAGTGCAGTTTCGTTCAAAGGAATCGCTTCAGTACGAATGACTCAGTGATAGACTGACATGGTGAGAGAGTAACAATGCCACGGTCACAGAGTGAAAAAGCAACAGAGTGACAGAGTGACAGTGATAGAGAGGCATTGACGGAGGGAAATGATGGCAAAGTGACAGAGTGACACAATGATAGAGTGACAGAGTGACACAGTGGCGGAGTGACAGTGACAGAGAGACACTGACATAGGGACATGGTGACACGGTGACAGAGTGAGAAGGACAGAAGGACACAGTGATAGATTGACAGAGTGACAGGGACATACTGACACGGTGACAGAGGGACAGAATGACAGAGGGACACGGTGACAGAGGGACAGAATGACACGGTGACAGAGGGACAGGGACAGAAGGACACAGTTACAGATTGACAGAGTGACACGGTGATAGTGGGACAGAAGGACACGGTGACAGATGGACAGAGGGACAGAATGACATGGTGACAGGGACAGAAGGACACGGTGACAGAGGGACAGAAGGACCGGGTGACAGATTGACAGAATGACACGGTGACACGGTGACAGAGGGACAGAATGACATGATGACAGAGGGACACGGTGACAGAGGGACAGAAGGACTGGGTGACAGATTGACAGTGACAGAGTGACAAAATGACACGGTGACAGAGGGACAGAATGACACGGTGACAGAGTGAGAGTGACAGAGGGACAGAAGGACCGGGTGACATGGTGACAGGGACAGAAGGACACGGTGACAGATGGACAGAAGGACACGGTGACAGAGGAACAGAATGATACGGTGACAGAGGGACAGAAGGACCGGGTGACAGATTGACAGAGGGACAGGGACAGAAGGACACGGTGACGGATGGACAGGGTGACACGGGGTCAGAAGGACAGAGTGATAGTGATGGACGGAGTGACACGGTGAGAGAGTGACGTACCCAGCCCCCGTTGTCCTGGATCCAGCCGCTCAGCGGGCCGTTCAGGTACTCGGCCATCCAGCGCGCGACGTTCTCTGCGCACGCGCTCCGCTCGGCGTCGGGCGCGCACTGCACGCACACCGTGGCTCCGAACTCGAAGAACGCCACCACGCGGCCCCAGTTGACTCCGTCTCGGAACAGCTCGTCCGCCACGGCCGCGAAGCGCCTCTGCTCGGCGGCCACCGGTGTCGCGCGCAGGCTCTTGGTCATCTCCGCCAGCTCCGGGCGGTACAGGTTCTCCAGCTCGTCTCCGGCCTCGCGCAGAGCCCGGTGCAGCGTGGCGCGGCGCGCGCTCTCCTTCTCGCGCTCCTTCTCCTCGTCCTCCGGACCGCTCGCGCGACACCGGTGGCTGAACTCGCACGCGTGTCCGTTTTTCGACAGCTTGTGGTTCAGGTACTTTTCCACGATGCGCCGGTTGTCGTAGAGGTTTCCGTTCGCCATGTCCGCTCTCAGTGCAGGCTGCTCTCACGGTCCGGCTCACACTGCCCTGTCACCAGGCGGAACGCGGGCCGGGACACGGTCACCTGCATATCGGGGGTGTGTGTGTGTGTGTGTGGAGAAAACCGTACACAGCGCGTGCAGCCGTTACCGTGCCGTGCAGTCTCGCGCTGACGGAACTGCTGCTCTTCTGAGAGCTCTCGGTGCTTCAGGAGGAAACGGAAAGGAAAGGAAACGCCCACTTCTCTCCCGCCGGAGGGGAGGGGAGGGGAGGGGAGGGGGTAACGGAGCAGGGAATCCGCTATAGACTCACACACACACACACACACACCAAAAACACAACCCAACACACACACACACACACACTCCAAAACACACGCACCAAATCACACACACACACACACACACACCAACTGTATGTATATGTGCGTGTGCGTTGGTGTGTGTTGCAGATCATGCACCATGCTCGCGCCTGCAACTGTGGTGTAATTTCCCCATCACAGAAACTATGGATATCCATAACAAATAAACCAAAAAGAAAACCCAGTATACTGTATAGTTATTACATTCACTTCACTTTATATTAAAAAGGCACATGACTTGGTTGGGGGTGCCAAAATATTTTTGCAGACTACTTCTAAGCCTTTGTTTGTCACATTTACATTACTGCACAGTGAAATTATTTTTTCACATATTGCACTACAGCTGGGGTCAGAGACGATACAGCAGCCCTGGGACCGATAGGGTAAAAGGGTCTTACTCAAGGGCCCAACAATGGCAACCTGGGTGAGCTGGGCCTCGAACTGCCGACCTTCCGATCAGTAACTCTGTGCTTTAACCCCCTGAGCCAATTCACTAACAATAATGTTAACATAACTAGTCACATGTGTTTCGACGTGTCACATAAGTCGACACTGTGCATCAGATCACAGGCAAACAGGCTCAGGGTTTATGCTTTCAAGCAACACCAACTAGTTTATGACTGATTTAGCTAGTTTATATGGATAGATAGATACTTTATTGATCCGAAGGAAATTCCAGAATTGCAATTCTGAAAATTGTCATCATCATTACTTTCAGCAGCGCTTTCCTTCATATGACTAAAATGCACATTTAGTTAACTTAGCATAGCGTCGACTGATAATCGAAACGTGCTTTCGCTTTGACACAATTAAATCTCAGTTAACTTGCGCGTCGCAAAAAATGGCCGAACTCATGGATGTCTGGCTAAGTGGAACTAACTACTCAAGCTGAGCCTTAGTTTTAGTATTTAAAACACATCTGAGGTAAATGTAAATTTTTGATGACTGTCAGATTCTATGACTAAAATCATCCTAATGTAGTCCTTTGATTTCAGCGTATCAAGACACCGACATTATTATATCACAACTTATGAACACGTGCATCATTATAGCAGAAGAGATGACGGAGGTTCGTCTAGCTCGGTGTCACAAGAGTGTAAAAGAGGCTTTTTTTCATTAACACATTGGAGGTAAATGTTGATGCTTCTGACAATTATATTCCATTTCCTCTACCGCAGTTAGAGTCGTGGCCATAAGTTATGAGAATTACATAAATATTGGAAATTGGAAAAGTTGCTGCATAAGTATTTATAATAGCCATTTGCATATACTCCAGAATATTATGAAGAGTGATCAGATGAATCGCATAGTCCTTCTTCGCCATGAAAATTAACTTAATCCCGAAAAAAAAACTTTCCACTGCATTTCATTGCTGTCATTAAAGGACCTGCTGAGATCATTTCAGTAATCGTCTTGTTAACTCAGGTGAGAATGTTGACGAGCACAAGGCTGGAGATCATTATGTCAGGCTGATTGGGTTAGAATGGCAGACTTGACATGTTAAAAGGAGGGTGATGCTTGAAATCATTGTTCTTTCATTGTTAACCATGGTGACCTGCAAAGAAACGCGTGCAGCCATCATTGCGTTGCATAAAAATGGCTTCACAGGCAAGGATATTGTGGCTACTAAGATTGCACCTAAATCAACAATTTATAGGATCATCAAGAACTTCAAGGAAAGAGGTTCAGTTCTTGTTAAGAAGGCTTCAGGGCGTCCAAGAAAGTCCAGTAAGCGCCAGGATCGTCTCCTAAAGAGGATTCAGCTGCGGGATGGGAGTGCCACCGGTGCAGAGCTGCTCAGGAATGGCAGCAGGCAGGTGTGAGCGCATCTGCACGCACAGGGAGACCAAGACTTTTGGAAGATGGCCTGGTGTCAAGAAGGGCAGCAAAGAAGCCACTTCTCTCCAAAAAAAACAACATTGGTCACGACTGTACATTAAAATCTTAGCGGTGATGTGATCCACCCCCATGCTTCACTCTGGGCATGCGGCAGTCTGGGTGCTACGCTTCTTTGGGGCGTCTCCACACCGTAACTCTCCCGGATGTGGGAAAGACAGTGAAGTTGGACTCATCAGAGAACAATACGTGTTTCACATTGTCCACAGCCCAATATTTTCGCTGCTGACACCATTGAAACCGAAGTTTGGCATAGGCACGAGTGACCAAAGGTTTGTGCATAGCAGCCCGACCGTGTACATCGACCCTGTGAAGCTCCCGACCAACAGTTTTGATGGAAACAGGAGAGTTGAGGTGCACATTTAATTCTGCAGTGAGTTGGGCAGCTGTGGTTTATGTTTTTTGGATACAATGCGGGTCAGCACCTGGACATCCCTTTGAGACGGCTTCCTCTTGCGTCCACAGTTACTCCTGTTGGATGTGGTTCGTCCTTCTTGGTGGTACGCTGACGTTACCCTGGATCCCGCGGCTCTTGATACATCACAAAGACTTGCTGTTTTGGTCACAAATGCGCCAGCGAGACACGCACCAACAATTTGTCCGCTTTTGAAGTCTGATATGTCACGCATGTTGTGTGCATTGCAATATTTTACGCAAAACTGTGCTATTGCTCTGCTAATTAAACCTTCACACTCTGCTCTTACTGGTGGAATGTGCAGTCAATGAAGATTGACCACCAGGCTGCTCAAATTTACCCATGAAACCTCTAAACACTAAATTGGCCAGTGATTCAGTTTCATTGTCCAACCCCTGTAGTTTGGATATATACACTATATTGCCAAAAGCATCTGCCTTCACATGCATATCATGTGAGTAACATCCAAGTCTTAATCCATAGGGTTTAATATGATGTTGGCCCTTTGCAGCTATAACAGCTTTAACTCTTTTGTGAAGGATTTCTACAAGGTTTAGGAGTGTGTTCTTGGGAATTTTATGACCATTCTTCTAGAAGCGCATTTGTGAGGTCAGACACTGATGTGTCTCCACTCTAATTCGTCCCAAAGGTGTTCTATCGGGTTGAGGTCAGGACTCTGTGCAGGCCAGTCAAGTTCTCCCACACCAAACTTGCTCTTTATGGAACTTGCTTTGTGCACTGGCGCGCAGTCATGTTGGAAATGGAAGGGGCCGTCGAGACCGTTAGGAGCATGAAATTGTCCAAAATGTCTTGGTATGATGAAGCATTAAGAGGTTCCTTCACTGAAACTAGGGGGCCGAGCTCAACACCTGAAAAACAATCCACACATGATAATTCCCCCTCGACCAAACCTTTCACTTAGCACAATGCAGTCAGACAAGTCCCGTTCCCATGGCAACCGCCAAACATCCGATGCATGCATTGCACTCGGTGATGTAAGGCTTGGATGTAGCTGCTCAGCCATGGAAACCCATCCCATTAAGTTCTCTTCGCACCTCAGTTCTTGAGCTAATCTGAAGGCCTCATGAGGTCTGGAGGTCTGTAGCTATTGACTCTGCAGAAAGTTGCCAACCTCTGTGCACTATGAGTCTCGGCATCCGCTGACCCGCTCTGTGATTTTACGTGGCCCAACATTTCGTGGCTGAGTTTCTGTCGATCCCAATCGCTTCCACTTTGTTATAATACCACTAACCGTTGACTGTGGGATATTTAGTAGCGAGGAAATTTCACAATTGGACTCATTGCACAGGTGGCGTCCTATCACAGTACCACGCTGGAATTCACTGAGCTCCTGAGAGCGACCCATTCTTTCACAGATGTTTGTAGAAGCGGTCTGCATGGTGCTTGATTTTATAGACTATAGAAGTGATTGGAACACATGAATTCAATGATGTAGATGGTGGAGTGAATACTTTTGGCAATATAGTGTATTTTTTCCGCTTTCTTTTCCTGACAATGTTATATTTCTTGTATGATTCCAAACCAGAGCGAAACCAAGGAGCAAAAAATACAATTTAGATTTGGTTCCATTTCTGACTTTTCTTATTCATTTTTTAACATACAGTATATTAGGGCAAACTCTTTGATACACGAGTAGACGCTGTTGTTTGATATTCGACCCCTAGTGGACGCTGAGGGTCAGACATTTATTAAAGATGAAAGTCATGTATTTTCTCATCACGTACATCACAGCGTTGTTGATTTCTCCAGTCCGTATGGGGTTTATCTGTTTTGCTCAGAATCCCTAAACGTGAATGTATAATTGTTGACGTTTGTGCGATGTAGGAGTCTCCGGCATCAGAGGTAAAGCTTTGGTTTTCTGACATGTTCACCACACAGGAGGTAAATAACAATAATACCAATACTACAATTACTACTAATACTAACAAGAATAGTATGATAAGAAATTATAATACACCAGGGTACCAACTTTTCCAAATGTTTTTATTTGATTATGTAAGAAATAAACACAAAACAACATCATCTTCATTTCTGTTTATGGCACACAAGGTGAGTATTTTTTTTTCCTTTCACAAGTTTGTCCAAAACAAAAAGAAAGAGGAAAAAAAGACAAATGGAATGTGTGCGAGCTGGTTTTACGTTAATTAAATTACCGTTAAATTATATTCACTGAAACATTTAAACAAACCTTAACATCAAACAAGAAGAAAAGAGCAAAGTCTAGCATGAAGGTGGAAACCGTGTTGAAACGGATGTGCTTCATTTGCATAGCTTTAAAGAGGAAAGTGGAAAGATTGCTTGTACGTGAGCTAATTGATGCGATAACGACGCAATACTGCACCGTAAAAAAAAGAAAAAAAAAAAATCTTAAAAGCCTGCGGTCCGTTTTACACTGCGATGTTAAGAGTTTCATTAGAGACAAGACTTTGTGTCAGAAACTCGGCATGTGTGCTGGTTGTACTGCGGACGCTGAGTTACCGTTATTATCGCAAATGTAAAACTCGTTTTAGCTACTTTGCATTATTGTTGAATGGACAAGCGCTTATGAACCTTTAACAAGCGTCGGTGCGACGTCAAATGAGAACATCGTCGGTGCGACTCATGCGTCCTCACTTTCATACTTCGGTGCTTTGAATCGCAAAAACTGAGAACGAATAACCTTTAATCTTTTAAGGCTTTAAAATGGTGCTTCACGCGACTGGAGCACTCGATTGGCTAGGGCTGAGTCGCTAAACAGAGCAGCAGCGTTGTTAAACTAGCATATCCTGAACGTTAAACTGTTTCCAATGAACTCAGAGGAATTGTTTTGTTAAAGAGAACGTACTAATAGTCTGTTAGTACAGCCGCTGGTAGGTTGTTAGCAACACCGGCTAGCGAGCCAATACGATCACGGCGTTGAGTGTGAAGCGCAACAGGGGCAACCGTTTAGAGATTTACACACAGTTTCCTTCACACAGCTTAAAGAGTTAAACTTGCTCCTGTTTGCTAAAATCAGCATCTTAGCGAGATGCTAGCAATGTAATCTGATAGCATCCTAGCTAAGCTAACACCTAGAAGACTAGTTAGCAAGGACGTAATGCTAGCTAGTAAGCTAGTTGGCCAGAGAGCTGGGCATGACTGTGAAAACCTGAACTCTTCCATGCCGAGTGTGTTCCTGCTAATTGCTAGACGCTTTGTCATTCTGACAGGAAGTCATCAAAAGTTGATAGTAGTAATAAAAAAAAAATTCTCCAAGGAAGTCACCTCAACGCTGAGCGCTTTCTTGCTAACCGCTAACAAACAAGGGCACGCTGTAAAGACAGAAACATGGGGATTCTTGCTGTCCTGCTATTCAACAGCTAGCATGCATGCTAATACATACATTAAACACAACTTTGTCCCCCCCCCTCCCCCACCCTGCAAGGTCAGGGCTAATCATGCTAGCTCATCCCGCTGGCTAGACTCACTCGAACCCGCGAGTTCCACAAACGTCAAACATCTCCATCAGGACGCCTGCGCAGAGAGTCGAGGATAAGGCAGAAACGGTGGACGAAGTTCAGGAAGCTGTTTGTTTGTTAATTTTTTTAACGAAGACACTACACCGATGAGAAACACGAGTTCATTTGTCTGAAAAGTCGTTAAAGAGAGAAACAACACCGATCGTTCATCTTCGCCTGCAAAGATAACGAAGATCGTAAGATAAAAAGTAAGCGTTTTGAGGGCGGAGCTGAAGGTCGGTTGATCGCATGACATCACCGTACATTGAATAACAAGCTAAGGCTAGCTATCTGAAAAAAATGAGCGTCTTGACTGAATTCCACGAGCCTAATGTTACCTAGCTTGCATGTAACACACGGTTTCAGTTATGCTAGCGCACACCTAATCCAACTGGTAAAATTGTGTAATTTACATACGCAACTTTCTCTAGTAAGCTAGCTAGCAGTACGTTCAGCTAGTTTTTCCTCATGTAATTAAAACAAGTAGCCAAGTTTGCTAGCAAACAGTCTTTATAGAGGTACCTGGCTTCTAGTTTTAATTACTCTCGTTTATTAGTGAGCTAGACTTATCTAGCCATTAACCATATCTGCAGATTTAATTGTAAGGTCAGGGCTAATCATGCTAGCTCATCCCACTGGCTAGACTCACTCGAACCCGCGAGTTCCACAAACATCTCCATCAGGACGCTTGCGCAGAGAGTCGAGGATAAGTTTGAATTACAGTGTGTTGTTTAGGTTAGAAAACTTTTTTTATTGTGTAATTTTGTACACCGTGTCGTTGATCTCTCCTGCGGAGCCGAACATGCGTTCTCTATCGTCTGGCTGGGTTGTTTTGCTACTGTTTAACATGATAATACAAACTTGGACATCATCTGCTAACGTTAGCATGGCTATCTTAACTACACAACTAAACTGTGCTAAACTGTGAGGTCCTGTACGTCGAGTGGCAATCCGAGATTTGATACCCAACTATGTAACTAGATTTATCTAGCTATTTAATGTTTGATAGCTAGCGCAGGAGAGTTAGCCGCTCATTGTAGCTAGGCTAACGTGGGTGAAGTAAATGCTCGCTGGCTGATCGAACGCATCTTAAGCTTCGCCCCCTTTTTTGACCAAGACAAAACAGAGACCTGGGTGTTATAAGACACACACACACACACACACACGAGAGAGTGTGTTTTACACTGCCTGTCTCGCATGTTCACGAGCACAACATGATGAGATACCTGATGGATAAGCAGCTCGCCCTTCATGTCCTGTGTGTGTGTGTGTGTGTGTGTGTTCGGGTGATGAGATGGCGTGATGTCTTGGTGTCACTCGGTCTTCTCGGACACTTTGCTCTGCTCCCTCTGGATCATGCAGCGGCGGACGATGCTGTCGAAGCTGCTCAGGTAGAAGAGCGCGATGGTGCGGAACAGACCCATGGTCACGATCTGAGCGGGACACGACACGTACGTTAATCCCATCTGGGTTTAGAGCTGTGAGAGCTATGGGGTGTGTGTGTGTGTGTGTATGTGTGTGTGAGGCTGATGGAGCGTACCTGCTGCAGCCCCTCGGTGATGGACGTGACGGGCGACATGCCGCAGGTCAGCGCAGACAGCATGTAGCCGTCCGGACCTACCGAGCTGCTGAAGTTCCCCTGCTGCTCAACACGACACAACACACACACACACTATTACGACTGACACCTGCTTCATCCAGTTCTGGATTTTCATCAGAAGAAGAAGAGTGTGTGTGTGTGCGCACGTGCGTTAACCCTCACCACAGCGTCTTTAACGATGACTTTAGCCACCTGCTCAGGCTGATAGACTCCAGACGTCTCGGAGATCAGCTTCGTCTCTAAAGGCTGTGAAAGATGGATGGAGTTCTTCACTTCACTTCCTGCTGTAACACCCGGCGTTAACTGTTTTACCCACAACATTGTAACTCACCTTCGTCTTGTTCTCCTCGGCGAGCGCCGGCGTGTCCGTGTCGGGAGGGTACGACACCGTCACGTAGACGTTATACGGCTTCACCTGCACAGAGTAAACGCGATCAGGTTCGGATTTCCTTATTGTTTCCGTAGCAAAAAAACTGAATTTTTTTTTTCCCCCGCCCGCACCTCCATCTGCAGCGCTTCGGCGAGGCCGCGCAGGGCGAACTTGGAGGCGGAGTAGGCGGTGAAGCCGAACAGTCCGAGCTGGCCGGCCTGAGAGCACACGAACACCACGCGGCCCATCCGCCGCTCCTTCATGGTGCCGATGACGGCGCGCGTGGCGTACACACTGCCCAGGTAGTTCACCTCCATCAGAGACTAACACACACACACACACACACACACACACACACACACACACACACACACACACACACACACACACAGCTTTAGGGTGCAGGATTCAATAATACAGAGGCATACAGGGGCAGTGCTATACAAGAGGAAGGGGCGGGGCTTATGGGGTCTGTGACTCTGCTTTGAGAATAAAAGAGAAACTAAACTGACCTGGAAGTATTTGACCCCGAGCTCCTCAAACTTCCCAGAGACCGACGTCCCCGCGCAGTTCACCAGCATGTCCACCGGCCCGAGCTTCTCCTGAGCCTGACACACACACACACACAAATGATATAACATATAACACAGATATATACATAATAATACACGTGCACAACACACACACAGTACATAAACACACACTCCCTCCCTCTCCTCCAGACTGACCTGTTTCAGCACGCTCTCCACCTGGCTGTAGTCCTTCGACACGTCCACTGAGATGCAGAGCACCACCTTTTACACACACACACACACACACACACACACAGAGTTTATACCCAACATAATTACAAATCAGCTGAAGCACAAATCTCTCTCTCTCTCTCTCTCACACACAGACACACACACACAGACGCACACTCCACCAAGCCCTTATTGTTTAGAAGAGTATTATGGGATGTCTGTCCATCAGAGGGCGCTCCTTTCTCTCTCAGCCTTCTTCTTCTTTCAATCCTGGAGCTCCGGTGTAACCAGCAGCCCCCTGCTGCCCCCTGCTGCACTACTGCACTCTTCCCTTCACATCTCTTCTCTACGCGCTAGCGCCCCCTGATGGAGCACGAGCTGGACTTACTGACCTGCTTGTCGTTCACTGCGCACTTCTCCACCTCCTTCTTTGCCTGCACCAGTTTTCCCTGGAGACAGATCACACCAGAAAAACACACACAAAAACACACACACACACACACCAGAACACATGATCAGTCAGTGACGAAGTGACAGTTTTTATTCTTTTTTCTTTCTTTCTCCAGCTTCCTCCTCAGTCCAGTCCCTCCATCTTTCTTTTTACCTCCTCTCACACTGCTTCTTCTTCTCTTTCTTTAATCTGAACATTCCTCTCTCTCCCTCTCTCACTTTGTCTGTTCTTCTTCACCGTTCTTCAACCGATTCTGTTCTTTCTTTGGTTCCATCTATAATTTCTGTACTTTTCCCTCAGTTTTATTATTTTTTTCTTTCTATTTAGATTGTACTTCTCATTTTCTCCTTCTTGCTCTGTATTTTCTTGAATTTTAGTCTCTCTCTCTCTCTCCTCTCTGTGTGCTTCTTTATTTTTCCTAAATCAATAGTTATCTTTGTCTGTTTTTTCTTGCTTGCCTGGTTTTTCCCTTTCTATCTTTCCTTTCGCATCTTTCTATCGAACATTTAATTCTGTTACATTCCTCTTCCGTTTTACTCTTTCCTTCCCCTGAAAAAACAAACAAACAAACAAACAAATTGCCCTATCTTAATCTTCTAAACTCCTCACATTAGGCCACGCCCCCTCTCTGTGTGAGGTCCTGAGGGTGAAAGTGACGTTCAGGACGGCTGTCTGAGTGTGTGAGATTCGCACGCTTTCCCGCGGTTAGCCGCCGTCTCACCTCATCTCGCGCCACCAGAGTGATGAACGCTCCTTGTCTGTAGCACTCCA